>JABLUY010000061.1:0-156069 GCA_013306675.1 Thraustochytrium sp. TN22
CGCCGAGCGCAGCGCAGCGCAGCGCAGCGCAGCGCAGCGCAGCGCAGCGCAGCGCAGCACAGAGCATCGGCGGGCTCTGCCAGGCCGGCTGGCTGGTGCTGTGACTGGCCCGGCCCGGCCGCGGCTCTGTCAGGCTGGCGTCGCCGTGACGGTCACTGCCAGGTCGGAGCTGTGCAGCCTGCGCGCAGCCCGCTGGCCAACTTGAAGGCCGAGCCTGACACGACAAGTTGGGCACACGTCCACTCGGACTCGAAGGTGGAGGTGGACTCGGAGCGGCAGAGCGGCAGAGCGGCCGACTCGGACAGAGCCAGCCTGAGCGGCAGAGCCCGAACTCCGACTCGCGCGACCGGGCGGCGGCGGCGGCGCGGCGAGCATGGCGCGGGCGACGCTGGCGCTGGCGGCGGCGCTGGCGGCGGCGCTGAGCTGCGTCACGGCGGTCGCGGCGACGGCGACGACGCGGGTGGTGGGAGGCGTTGTCGCGGACCCGCTGGAGCGGCCATGGATGGTCCTGCTGCAGACCGAGTACGAGACCAAGGGCAGCAACCAACTGAGCTACTATCTCTGCGGCGGGAGCTACCTAGGCAGCGACGGCTCGCGGCACTTCGTGCTGACCGCCGCGCACTGCATCGCGGACAGCTCAGAGGAGACCATGACGACGGCGTCGGCGTATTTCCTCTTCGACAATTATAAGGTGTTTGACTCGGACGCGTTCCAGCTAGACAGCTTCGTCACGCGTGTGGTGCACGGGGGCTTTGCTGAGACCACCCTGACCGACGACATCGGCATTATCGTGTTCAAGGACAAGGATGTGACATCCAAGGTGCCAACGCCGGTCACCTTGGCCGGAGCCCGCATGACGGATCTGGTTGGCGAGACAGCGACTGTGACTGGTTATGGCGCCACGTCCGAGTCAAGCACCAGGAACTCCGAACTTCGGGAGACCGAGCTGACGATCACGAATGCGTCGTTCTGTAAGGATGCCTACGCCAGTTTGATCGAGATCTCCTACACGACGCAGGTGTGCGCGTATCAGTTGAACAAGGATAGCTGCCAGGGCGACTCAGGCGGCCCTCTTGTGGTGGAGCGCGACCTCGACGGTGACGGCGACGAGGTTCAAATTGGCCTTGTGTCCTTCGGCATTGGGTGCGCCCGAAAGAATGTCCCTGGCGTCTACACCCGCATCTCCGCGTACCAAGACTGGATCACCCAGCAGGTGATCGAGAATGGCGTGGATGGATCCGATGGCTCTTTCCTGCGTTTTTACCTTCCCGAGGGGGTTTCGACACTCTCGCCAACAGCGCCCTCACCCACGACAGACACCGCCGGGTCCTCGGGTCCGACCACTTCCGAACCTTCTGCTGCGCCCACACCACTCCCGACGCCTCGACCGAGCAAGCCTGCGCGCACGCAGTCGCCGACCTCCGAAGACCAGGTGGCGACCGCGGTGCCGTCGGCGGAGCCAACACTTTCTGACATCGACACTATCTGGAACGCGAGCTTCTTCTCTCCGCTGGAGGAGGGGAGCTCCGCGGCGGGCGCCCACTTGCTTGACTCCGCGTCCAGGTTGGCTGCTCTCGCCCTGCCGCTGGTGGCGCTACTATTGGTGTAAGAAAGAGAATTTGATGAAGAAAGACAGAGAGAGAGAGAGAGAGAAAGAGAGAGAGAGAGAGAGAGAGAGAGAAAGAGAGAGAGAGAGAGAGAAACAAGCAGTGAACGAGCCTTTTGAAGAAGAGTTTGAAGACGGAAATGCCTTCAAGTTCCAACAACGAGAACAGAAGCTACGAAGGCGAAGACTTAGGCCTCAGCGGAGCTGACAGCGGTCGCCTTGAGCACAGGCGAGTTTCCGCGCTCATGTTCGTTGCGACGGTAGCTGAAGCGGTCGCGGATGAGGAGCACCGGAATGCAGCCCAGCACCACGAAGCCACAGCCAGCGGCGTAGGTGTTCAGCGCGCCGTTGACGACCTCTGGGGCGAGCGCGGCGACGAAGATGAACCTGCTAATCTGGAAGATGATGCGGTCCGTGCTGATGACGTAGGTTTCGAGCGCGTGGTCTGGGCTGAAGACATACTCGACCTTGGTCTCGAAGACGGCTGTCTGCCAAGCGATGAAGAGAGTAAGCGCGCCAATAATGGCCACAATAAAGAGCGCCGACACGTCGACAGCAAAGGCAATGGTGGCTAGGATCCACATGAAGGCGCCGCTCACGTAGCCGCCCGCAGTCATGGTGTAGAACATCTTACGCGAATCGAGCAGGTGCGCAGCGAGAATGGACATGGGGATGGCAAGACCCATGCCGACGGCGCTGACGATAAAGCTCCTGTCCGCCACATCGGCAGGAAACATACGTGCCATGGCAAAGTAGAGCACCAAGACGGGGCCGGACATGATAAAGTCGCTCAGCGCCAGCTTCGCGAAGCGAGGCTCCGTGAAGATGAGCCGCAAGCTCTTGATCAGACCGCTGAACTCCTTCGGCGCAGCCGCCGCAGACGGCAGCGTGGGCGGCCGGTTGCGGATCGCCAGGACCGAAATAACGAGGTTGACCGACGCGAGAACTGCCATGATGAGGTCTAGCGTGCGAAGGTCCACCGGAAGATAGCAGCAGAACTCCTCCTGGGCATACTCGAAATCCTCCACGTCACACGAGAGCTGCGTGCCATCAAGCTGCGCCTGCGTGTACGCCGCCAGCAGGGTCGAATCCAGCGCATCTACTTTGCAGCTCTTGAGCGAGAGGTCCACCACCCAGACGTCCGAGGTCGCCAGCATCGGGCCCACGAGTAGCGCTGCGCCTGTGCCCAAGAAGGACATGAACGCGAGCACCGCGGTGGCCTTGGAGCGCTCTGTCTCGGGAAACCACGTGTTGGTGAGCGTCAGGAAGCTTGCCGAGACGCTGGGCACGGAAATGGAAGCCACGCACCGCGACGCGATGACGCCCCCGAAATTGTCATCCGCCACGTACCATCCCCACATGGAGATGGCAAGACCGAAGCTGCCAACAATCGCCACACGAATTCCCCAGCGGTCCACGCAGTAGCTGGCCACCAGGTAGCTGATGATCAGGACGACGGAGTCCAGCGTCGCCAAAAAGTCCACGCCAAGCAGCAGTGACCCGTCACCCGTGCGCGTGTATGCCGGGTTTGGCACGTCCCAGTGGCGTGCGTACGTCGGTGAGATGGGCACCTGCCGCTGCATCACCAAGTTCCACAGGAACCCGGACAGCGCCACCGCGCCCAGCACCGCGAAGCGCCGCGGGTACACCTTGGGCTTGCCATTCTCGTCGCGCAGCACAACATGCTCGCCGGCGTCCTCGACTGCGCCCTCGCCGGCCATTCTGGCTAGCTAGCCAGCTAGCTGGCTAGCTAGCTGCTCTAGAGTAGCTCTAGCTAGCTAGAGCTACGAGAGCGAGCTGCTAGCTACGAGAGCGAGCTGGCGACCAAGCCGCCGCCCAGCACGACCGTGGCCGACCGCGACAGCGCCTCTCCCTGCTAACAGGCGGTGCCCACGACAGCTAGCTGGCTGGTGTCCACGACAGCAGCCAGCTCTGCTGCTAACACTGCAGGCTGCTAACACCACCGCTCGCTCGCTCGCTCGCTCGCTCGCTCGCGTGCACGTCTGCCGCGGCGCGCGCCACGCGGGCGGCCTACGCGAGCGCCAGATGAGATCAGACGGCCCACCTGCACTCACGTCTCCCGCCTGCTGCTGGGCGCCCGCGCAGGCAAGAGCTCAGCCGAGTTAGCGGTCTACCGCCGCGCCTCCACGCTCGCACGCTGGAGCGACGACGCTGGCGAGGAGGTCCAGGTCGAGAAGGTGCACGTCGCCAGTGCAGTTGGTGAGCGCGGTGTTCGACGCTGCAGTGGGCAGGGGTGCGGGTGCACGCCAGCCGCCGCCAGCCGCGCTAGGACTTATTCTACGCTGTGCGGCGCCGCCACTGCCACTGCCAGCCTCGGGCCGGTGCAGTGGGCCAGCGCGGCCGCGCGCGCGCGCGTGCAGTTGTGGCCCGGCGCCCAGCACTGCTCTCAGTCTCAGAGCACTGCACTGCACTGGCCGCGGTCCACTCTTGATGTGCCGGGGCGCCGAAAAATGCGACAGTGAAAGTTGACCCCGTTCACAATCACGACTCGGACTTGGCTTGGACTCGAGCTGCGAGTTGGCAAATGCCGTAGATAACTTGTCAACCAACCAAGTTGAAGCAACGGAAAGTAGCCTACCATGGTAGGCTACAGCCTGGCTGCCGTGGCCGGCCGGCCAAGGCAAGCGTGAAATTCCAGTCTCAACACCACATACTACCTGCCAGCCTGCTTGCTGGCTGCTTGCCTGCCTGGCGGAACTGCGGCCCTGCGGCAGCGAGGGTGATCCGACGGCCCGTGCGTGCGTCGCGAGCCGGACGCGCGAGCTCGGCACTGGCAGTGGATGGGGTTAAAACTGTAAGGGCCCGGGTCGAGACTCGCCAGGCGCAGGCGGGCTCTCACGCCAGCGCAACGCTTTTCGTCGATTGGGGTTGCGCGGCGAAAAGGGTCGTGCAGCGAAAATGGGTTGCGCAGTGGTTAGGTCGGCGGCCGCAGCAGCAGGCAAGCATTCACCTTCGTCGGCAATCAACGTCTCCGGTGGCTGGCGCAATGGGCGGGCCGGAGGCGACGGCGGCGGAGGCCGGGACAGAGGCGGCGGCAGAGGCCGCAAAGGAAGAGTCGCGCGCGCTTCGTACGCGGCAGCTGCAGCGCGCGCAGCTGCGGCGCATCGTCAAGGAAAACCACCTGTCCGCTGTGGAGGCCGTGCAGTTCCACCCGGCCAGCGCGAACCGTCACATGCTCGCGTCGACCGGTGGCAGCCTCGTGAGCGTGTACGACAATAACCACTGCGGGAGCCACCTGGACCTTTCCTGCGTATTGCAGAATGTGCCCACCGAGTACGCGCAGGGCGGCGCACTCTCCTGCCTGGCTTGGCTCGTGCAGCCGCAGGACTGGCCCAACGAAGCGCTCCTCGCCTTCGCGGGCGTGGCCGGCGAGGTCAGCGTCATGAGCGTCGCGCACTGCCGCGTCATTGGCCTCTTCAAGGCCCACACAGCGCCCGTGCAGGACCTCGCCGCGCACCCCACGCTCCCGGGTGTCCTGGTATCCGTCGCGGCCGACGGCCTCGCGCGCGTCTGGAACGGCATTCGCGAGCACGATCACGCCTCGCCTGCGCAGGAGGCGCGCCCCGCGTGCATCGCGTCCTTTGCGCTCGGCCCCGACGCGCCAACCTCCGTGGCATGCCATCCGGAGGGTGACTCTTTCGTGGTCGGCTTCGCCAATGGCCGCGTCGTCTACTTCGATGCGCGCCTGCGCTCTGCCTGGGACGCTGCAAGCACGGCAGTGCCCCCCGCCGATGGCGCTCCTGTCCCAACACAGACAGAGGCGGAGAGCGCCCCCTTTGCGGACCTGCTTCCGCCCGGAGTGCAGGCATCCATCGACTGTGTCCAGTTCATCGACGCGCAGCGCCTTGCTGTCCTGGACGCTGCCGGTGCGCTGGTCATCATCGACGCGGCCGCGGCCTCCGTGCTGCACCGCCTCACGGTGCCTGCGTCCGCCCCCCACATACGGCCAGGCGTAGCCGCCGGCGCTGTGCCTCTCGGCTCGCATCGCCGGACGCGCTTTGCGCTGTCCACCTGCCGCACTTTTCTTTGCTATGGCAACGACTGGGGCCACGTCCACGTCTTCGACCTCGTCGACGCCAAGCATGTGCACACCATCGCAATGTCGTGCATCCGCCCCCCCGTGACGGCCTGCGCCTTTTCCTTCGACGCTTCCAGCATCGTCGTTGCTACGGCCGACGGCATCATCTGGCGCTGGGACGCCGCCGATGCCGATGCCCTGGCAGAGGAGGACGAGGCCGCCGCGCAGCCTCCCAGCGAAGACGCCGCCTCCACGGAGCCGGCCTCCACGGAACGAACTGTAAACTCCATGAATCCCTCGACCAAGGAGGACGTAGACATGGCGGACGCGCCCCAGCAAGCAAGCGCCTGACCGGTCTCATGACAGGAGACGACGAGAACGAGAGAGCGGGTGGCGAGGCAAAGACAAGAAGGCCTCCACCATTCTGGAATGCATACCATAATCAGCGCTCCGGCGCATCTCGGACAGTCTCTAAAAGAAAACGAAGCGAGACGGTTCGATGAAGCGTGGTGAGAAGGGCATGGGACAACGCCTATCTGTCCTGACTTGAGCGTTTCGGACTCGGAGTCGCTGGGCAGACTTTTGCAAGCCCAGACGCAGCCGCGTGGTCCTGGCGGCGCGGCCGCGGAGCCGCGCGCGCCTTGCGGCAGGCCTGCACGGCCTCGTCTTGCCCTCTGCCGCTCCTCGGCTGGCTGCTTCGTGGTGGGGACCAGCCAGCATGAGCGCCGGCGCGGAGGTGGCGCTCCTGCTCGCCCAGGTGGAGGCCTCCGTCGCCGACTTGGAGCGCAAGGCGGCCCCGCGCGGACCGCGGGCCGGCCAGGGAGAACTTTGGGTGCTCGACAACGTGGAGGAGAGGAGCCCCAAGGTCGTCCGCTCACGATCGCAAGAACCCGAGCCGCAACAACGCTACGCCGACAAGAGGCCGCGTGTTGCGCGTCAGGCGTGGACGACGCCGGCGCCTGGCCAATACAGCCCCAAGCACGGCCTTGTGCATGAGGCCGCGCCCTCAGTGAGATGGGCCGCGCCGAGCGCGGCGCCTGCCTCACGACGAGCCGCGCAGCCGGGTTCCATTGCGCAGGCGCGGATGGCCCGATCCCTCGCGGCCTCCTCGCGCGCCAGGCGCGTCAAGGGCGGCGCCTGGGGCACAGCACCTAAATCCGAGCCTACGGCTCGGCGGCAGCCTCCGCAGCCTCCGCAGCCAGACCCCGCACCCGGGCTCTACGCGCCGAGCTTTCGCCTGGTAGAGCGGAGAACCCCAGCAGCGTCCTTTGCGCCGCCTCCAAAAGCCTCTTATGGTCGCGCAGCCGCTGACCATACGTCGAAGGCTGCGACCAGTGCGGACCTATCAGAGGAGGTAGACGTGGAGCTCGAGCCCGCGTACCGTGCCATGGAGGCGCGAGTCAAGGGCGTGACGGCCTGGGCAGCTCCGTCCAGAGCTGTGTATCCGAGCCGTGCGAATGGAAAGACACGTGGCCAGAGCGAGAGGAAAAGCGTCGCGAGCGAGCCCGACGAATCGACTCTTCAACTCGATGTGTTGCGGGCTTGGTCTGCGCTCCAGCCCTATCACGGCACCCCTGCTTGGGTGCGACCCACAACTCCCCGCCAGCGCCCAGCGGACGCCCCGCAAGCGAAGATCGCACCGCGCAAAGACGTTGTGGTCACTGTCAAACGGCCTACGGTGCGTAGTAGCGCGTTTGCGCAGCCGACGCCCAAGCCAAAGCAGCTGCGCGTGCGGCAGGCGTCCGAGGAAGCCGCTGCAGCCAAACGCGGACCAGGATCGTACTTTGACTCGGACCGGGCGTCCTCGTTTCGAAGAAGCGCTGGCCCACGCATCTGCGCACCTCCGAGCCACGCCAAATCCAAGCTCGCTTCAGCGACTCCAGGCGTCGGCACATACGACACCGACCGAGGACTCCTGATGACTTGGTCTCGCGTCCCGGGAGCCCCGAACCTTGGCAAGGCTCCGCCGCGCTGGAAGCCTCCCCGGCCCGAACGGAAGTCATTGCCGCAGGAGTCCGCTCCCAACGAGATGGCGCCGCTTTCGCCACACTCCGTGTCGAATGCGTCGCCGAAGGAGACCAAGGCTTTCGAGGGCAAGGTCGCCGATGGCAAGGTGAGCAGTGACGACGACGAGGAGGACGATGAGGACGACGATGTGGACATCAGCACGCTCGAAGATTCGTCTGCGTACGACTCAGAGAGTGACAGCGGAATTGATCGCCACCGGCGCTCGCGGCCGGAGCCCATGGAGAACCTCGCGCGTCAAGTCTTGGGCTCCGATGCATTGCGACCCTCCGCTTGGCCGCACAAGCCCTTTGTTGACGAGACCGAAGCCCGGCGCGCTCTCATTCTCGAGCGTCACCGCCAGCGCAAGGCCGCCGAGAAGCGCGGCCCGAGCGCGGCGCTCAACCTGCGTCACGAGGCGGTGGAGCCACGCCGAAGCACCCACGTGGTGTCCATGGAAGCTGCCGAGGCCGCCCGCCAAAAGCAAGGTGAGCGCAACGCCGCAATACGAGCCAAGATCGAGGACCGACAGCGCACGCGAGCCGATCGTCTGCTGGACGCTCTGGGCGTCGACCTCTCTGACGACTGCCCCAACGCCTCATCGTTTCGCGTTCTTTTCTCAGCGAGCCCTCGCGGACGCAAGGGCTTTTCCTACCACGAGCCCGCGCCGCTGCCGCCGCAGGCGCTGCAAGCCCGAGCGCGCCGCGAGGAGGAAAACCGGGGCCGCGGGCCTGGCGCCTACACCGGCGCATCGGGTCACATGGTCTGGGCGCAGGAACAAGAGCAAAACACGGGGTTTATGAGCAAAGCCTACGCTACTTCAAGCAGTGCTGCGCGATCAGGCAATGACAACGAACACCTCGGCCCGGGCTACTACGCAGTTCCGGCTTCGGTGTCTCGCTTTGGCGTGGAGCGCGTTCGAGCCGCTGACTTGGCACGCGGCTCTGGCCGCGAGGGCGACACGGAAGATCCCTTGGGGGACTATGACAGACTTGGCGACGGCGAGATGCCGCTCGACCTCGACGCGGTCGCGGCAAAGGATCGTATGCGCAAAACCGCGCCTGGCGAGAGCGGCTTTACCTTCTCCAGAATCCCCAGTATGCGCGGGCCCGTGCCGGACGGTGACGAGGAGAGCGCCATCGAAATGGCAAACGAGTCCAGGCGCAACGCGGACCCGTCGGCTTGGAAGTTCAAGCGGACGCCAGGCCCAATCCCTATGGCGAAGCAGCCTGCCCGATTCAACTCGGACGGCGACGGCGCGATCCCTGCCGTCGACGAGGACATCATCGTCCACGAGGAGCTTGACACCGAGCGCGGACACGCCTACCTCGAAAAGCGTACACGCGCTGCAAATCTCGGAGCCGGGCCGGGCCGGGACCTCTTCACGCTGAACGATGCCGGCTTCGGCGACGAGGCCATGCCGGACGTGGACGGGAGTGGCATCTCGCCGCTGGCCGCAGCCGCAGCGCGCGACCTTTGCAAGCCCAGGACGGTACGGCACGTGCCAGACTTTAGCAAGGGCGGCGCGCGATTTGCATCCGCCCGGGGCGACGGGCCGGAAACCCCCATCTATGACGTTGAGACGGGCTTGCGCGCGACGAAGCCTCGCACCAAGGCGGCCGTCGTTGACATGGGTCGCCAGCGAGGACATCAGGGCGGCGATCCTGAGGACCGAGAGGCGTACCACGATGCAGACTATGGTGGCGCAGCGCAGGGCCGAGCGCACCTGGGAGGGCGCGACGCAAAGGGCAAGATGCGTCGCGGCATTCGCGCCGCTGCGGTAAACATGGCAAAGGCGCCGCCCCGAGAATCCTCGCAAGGCAAAGGGCCAGACGAGGGCGGCACGGCCCCGGACATCGGCTCCGATGCCCTGGAGCGCGCAGAAGCGCACCTGAGGCCACGCCGAGAAAGGGCCGGGCCTGCCATGGCAAAGGCCCCGCCGCGCTGGGTGCAGAGCGAGCGCGAGGCAGTCGCGGCCGCGGACCGGCCCGCGTCGCCGGATGAGGCCGCGCTGCGCCGCGGCATGCGCCAGCTTTCCCTGCACGGGCGCGCCGCCTTCCCGGAGCCCAAGGGTCACGTGAACATGCGCTCGCAGCCTGGGCGCAAATCAAAGGAGCTGCGGCCTGACGAGCTGACCGAGATTGATGCGCAGGCGGCGCGCGACGCACCCTCGCAGAACCTGCGCGTGCTAGGCGGCGTCTTGCCGGCGGCGCCACGAGAAACGTCCTCGCCAAAGACAGCGCATGCGCGCGCAGTTGCAGAGCAGGGCAACGTGCTTGTTCTGAACCCAGACCCGACCCCGCTGCTGAAGCGCATCGGAGCCGGCGTGCGCCACATGGACGGCCAGACCGGACGCAATGACCGCCCTGGCGCGGAAGAAACCCTACATAGCGACGGGCTCGCCATGGCCTCGCCTGAACGCCCCGACATCACCGCCGCAGAGCACTACCTCGCGCGTCGCCCAACCGGCGGCGCCGTTGGCCTTGAGGCGGACGTGGCGAAGCCGGTGCTGGAGCGACGGCGCGCTGACGAACAGAGGGCAGACCGTGCCCGCAGAGAGGAGCTGCAGACCGAGGGCGAAGTGCAGAGGCTGGAGCAGCAGCGGGAACGCCTCAAGACGGTCGTCCGTCTCGCGCGCCCCGGCGGAAAAGAGAATTCCCGAGCAGCGAGACGACGCCGCGCGGGCGCCAAGTCCAAGCCCAAACTCAAGGCTGGGCACCTCATTCCCCGCGCCCAGCGAGTTTCGAACCTCGGCTAATCTGAATCACGCGCGAGCAATCACCCGTGACCTGTTTCTTGCTCCGTATCCTGGTCCTGCTCCTGAAGCTCCACTTGCACTAGCATGGGCATTGCCGGTGACGGCAGCTCGCACAGCATCTCGATTTCCGCCTCAAGTTCACCTGGAAAGACCCCGTCGTACCGGCCTTGCAGACTTCCGGCGGAGTCCACTATGAAGTAGGTCTGGAAGCGGTCGCCAACATCTCGAACATTCTTGGACAGCTCCTTGAAGAGGCGCACGAGTGGCACAGCGGCGGGCCCGTCCACAATGGCGGGCCTGGTGAGCGCGAACGCGGCGTCCACCTCGTCCATGACCTCTCTCGCCGCGCGAAGCGCCCTGACCTGGTCTGCGCGCGACCGCTTGCGCCACGCTGGTCCACGTTGGTCCACTTGGAGCACCACCACGAGCAGGCGTTCGCCGAAACTCTCCTGCAGCTCGCTCAACTCCTGTACGTGCAGACCCACTTCCTCGTCCTCGGTGCTGGAGCGCAGCACGTCAAGACCGCAGCAGCCGAGGAGAACCACGCGACCGTGCAGCTCACGCAGGTCTAGGCGTTCAGGCATGCGGACGTTGGTGCTGCCGCCTCGTCTACGTACGAGCGCGAGCAGCGGGCGCAACGCAACCGCCAGCCCATTGGCGAGCTGGTCACGGACCTCGCGCGCTTCCTCCCGCATGCGCGGCTGGACGCCCTCGTCATCGACCTCCACCGCTTCTCCCTCCTTGGCCGCACCATCTGACTGCGCTAGGGTTGGCGACGGTGCTGACTGGCCTCGCTCCGCCTCCTCTTGCTGCGGCGCTGGCGAGACCTTGTCGCCGTCGCCGTTGTCGCCGGGCGCCGGCTCGTTGCTCATGGTGGTCCCAGCGCCGCGGCTGCGCGGCGCGCGGTCGCCAGCGAGGGTCGAGGGCTGCTCCCGGTCGCGCGCACGACACTCCGCGCGCCCGCGCCGCGCCGCTCCGCTCCGCGCGGCGGCGGGCGTTGGCAGAGCGCGACTGCACGCCGCTCGGACCCTGCTTCGGGCCGAGGCTGCGAGGCCGGCCGCAACGGGTCTCTGCGCAGCGCGATTTTTCCCACCGTGTCAGTCACTGCACAGGCCGCGAGGGAGACCAGACTCCGTCGTGAGCAATGGCGTCAGCGCCGGCAGGCGACAGGCAGGAAGGCCTAGTAGTCAGGTCCAGGCCAAGGCCAAGCAGAGAGCACGGACATTGTTTTAAAAAGGTCTGTTCAGGCCAGCGTCGGGCTGGCAGGGCAAAGTACAGGCATGGGCGGCGAGACTACATGGAGGACGCGGAGCGGGTCGCCACCCGGCACCGGCGCGAGATCACATGCATCGAGACGGACGCAGAGCTGCAAGGCGCGGCCGGCAAGACTGGGATCCAGGTCCTGCAGCGGCGGCACGTGTATGGTGCAGACGCCGACGTCGGGGACGTCGCTCACGGCGCGAAAAACTATGGTGCCGCGGTCGTAGAGGAGAAGCGCGACGCGCACACAGTGGAAGCGCGGCGCCCCGACGCAGCGCGTCTCCCACCATATCTCGAGCGCGGTGGGCGCGTCCAACTTCAGCGCTTGGGCTGCCAGGCGGTGCGGATCGCGGCGCACCGGCTTGAGCAGGGTTAGACAGCGCGTTGCGGAGCCTGACATGCCGGTTTCCTCCGGCAGACAGGCGGACACGAAGGGCGGCGGTGGCATAAGGCCGTGCGCCACGGTGGCTCCAAACTGGATGCGGCTTAGCTCAAGGGTAGTTCGCGGGGAGAAGGGCGGTAATACAAATGCCGACCTCGGCGGGACGGCGATACCCGCAGGGGGCGGCGGCGGCGGGCTGGGGCCGACGCGCTCCGGGACGCGCGGCGAGTCCAGGGATACCATCGAGTCTGCGTCATCTCCTCGGACTTCCCGGTCATATCCGGCTGGCGATGGTTCCAACGACACGTCCTGGACCTGGTCCTGGTCCTGGTCCCGGTTCTGTTGCTGCTGATTCTGTTGCTGCCGATTCTGCTGCTGGTTCTGCTGCTGCGGCGGCGGCAGCGGCGGTGGCGGCGGCTGCGGCGACGACAACGGCGAGTGCGACGTGATGCTTTCGGTCTCGACCGAGGCAGCGGCAAACGCGTCCGCGTCCATGAGCCGCAGAGGACCTGGAGCTGGGCTCACGGACCGCGGCGGACTTTCAACGCCAGCATTGACGCGGCGCGAATCACACATCACGCAGCGTCGCGAATCCTCGTTACCATTCCAGAAGGTGCAGTGCGTGCAGGCCCAGCCCTCTGGCTCGGAGAGGTCACTAGCGAGCGAGCCAGTGCGACCACGGTGGCGCGATGCGTCGTGCGTCCCGGAGACCTGGCTCCGGAAGGCCCTGGGGGAGCTGAAGAGGACAGCGTTGCGGCGACGGCGGGGGATGCCCTCCGCGGCTGGCACAAGCCGCTGGTTCTGCTTGGAGATCTCCGCATAGCTTTGCAGGTGCGAGCAGGGCTTGCAGATGACGCTGTTGCAAGAGACGCAGAGGCCAGGCGCGCCGCGGATCTGTTTGCAACATGAGTCGCACTCAAAAATGCCTGCGCGGCCCTCGTCGAAGATGAGCGCGTGGCCCATCCCACAGCGGAAGCGACCCGTCGTCGCAGCCTTCGCCTGCGGGTCGACATCCTCGGTGTGGTCCTCCTCGTCATCGAGCACCTCGCGCAGCGCCGCCTCTTCGACCTCCTCCGCGGTCGCCGAGATGGGGCGACGGCCCTCGAGCACCTCGCGATCGCACTCTGGGCAGACGAGGTCAATGCGTCCAACGATGTCGTCGGCTCCGGCGGCATCCGTCTGCATGAAGCGGCTGAAGACTGCGCTGCTGCCGCTGAGCAGGCTCCCGGACGCCATGCTGGAAGCCGACGAGTCGCAGCGGCAAGGGCTCTCGTAGCGGTCCGCGAGAGAAATGCTGGCACTGCAGCCCACGCACCGTCGCACCTGCTGGAAGAGCGCGAGCCGGCAGCGCGCAAAGAGGTTTGTCACAGCGGGGCTTGAACACGTGCGGCAGGTGCCCTCGTTGCTCTCGTTCTGCCAGCCGCACAAAGAGCACATCCAGCGGCGCTCGCCCCGAGCGGGTTCGAAGCGGACGAGCCTCTCATTGGCCGCGTTGTGGTGGTCCGCGGGCGGCCCCGTGGAGCCTCTGCCGAGCTGCTGAGGCTTCGCCAGACTGCCGAAGGCGGCGTTGAGCTCGTCGGCCAGGGTGTCCACCTCACCCAGGCGGTCGAGCGCCTGGCACATGAGGCTGGCCAGCTCGCGCTCGACCGGTTCGATGGCGCGCGCGAACTCCATGGCCTGCGCTGTGCGGCCCGATCGATCGCCGGCCATACTCCAGCGCAGTTTCGAGATGCCGTGTGGGCGCAACTCAAAGAGGTGGAGTCCGGCAGCGGGCGCCTCCACGGCGTGCTGCAGGCGCTCTGTGACCTGGGCGAGAGCACCGACTTTGGCGAGGAAGAGCGCGCGGTGCGGACCGTCGATGAGAACGGGCTGCGGCCCAGGGAGCGCAGCCTCCTGCACGCCATGGACCCATACGCTGGAGGTCTGTGGATGAGTCAGGAAGTAACCAACGACTGCGGCCCACTTGAGCGCCATGCGGCAGTCGCAGACGACGCGCATCGTGCGGCGCAGGAAGCGCACCAGGGTACGCTGCGTGGGCAGAAGCATGCGGGACTCAAGCACCTGAGAGAGGTCTTCGCATAGCTTGGCGGTGCTGGCGGCGACCGCGTCGTGGCGGTCGTACTGCTCCAGTACATGGCCTACGCGCTTGCGCAGGTCGCGTGCCTTGCGATAGGCGGTCTCCTGTGCAGCGAAACGCGCGCGCTCCTGAAGAGCGCGCGTGCGCGCAGAGGAGAAGTCCTTCTCCATGGCGGCCTGCGCCTTGCGCTGGAGGTCGGCAATCTCGTCGGGGCGCTCCTCGCTCAAGTTGCAGCGGAAGAATCCGCCGGTCGCAGCGCCGTGTTTGGACCAGGGCCCGAGGCAGACCCAGCAGAACTCGTGGGTGCAGGAGGAGCAGTTCATATGGTTGCAACCTTGCATCTTCTCGATGGGCACCTTGCACTTTGGACACGGCCGCGCGTTGTCGAGGATCCAGCGCTTGGCCATGACCTGCTCCTGCTCCTTGCGCGGCGCGGCCTTGACCTTGAGGGCATCTTCCGCCTCCAGGACTACCTGTTGCCACACGTCGACCTGCTTGCAGGTGGCTGGCGCATGCGGTTCGCCGCCGCAGTCGAAACAGAAGGCGTGGCTGCAGGAGCAACGAACGGTGCGAGCCCGCGCGCCGGGCGTTGACTGTGCCGCGGAGCCAGCGTTGATCACCGGCCGGCTCTTTTCGACTCTCTCGGTCTTTTCCTCGTTCATCTCGGACTCCTCGTCATCCATGGCGGCCGTCGTCCACTCGACAGCGTTCCCGCATCCCGAGCGCGGACACCATCGCACATCCTTGCACGTGTCCACAAAGGAGGCCGCGTAGAGCTCGTCAAATCGCGCGCGCAGCGACGGCGTGCGTGCGTGCGCACGCAGGAAGCCGGGCGTTGCCCTCACGGAGCATGAAGGCGCCATGCAGGCGGTTGAGAGCACCGCGATGCCGTCATTGATGCGGCTCGCAATGTAGCCCTCCCAGCAGGACGCACAGAAGGCGTGGCCGCATTGCAGCGCGGCCTCGGCGTCCAGCGCAATGTCCTCGAAACAGACCTGGCACATCGCCGTGGCGTCTTCGACATTAATAGCGTCCGCGACTTTGGACTCGAGCTCCTCGTCGTTCTCCGTCTGCGCGTGCATAATCTCAGCCTTTCTCTTTGCGCCCATTGCCCCAGCATAGCCGCTGGAACCCGCTTGCTGATCGTGCTGTTGAACTTGGTGCTGGTGCTGCTGGTGCTGCTGGTGCTGGTGTTGATTTCGCGCCTTGCCCTCGTTGGTAACGGCGTACATGGCGCGGTGCAGGTCCCAGTCGTGATCGCGGAGGACCTGTTCCGCGGTGGCGGGGCTGGCAGCGACCTCGAGGTCGTCCTGCGTACGCTCTAGGTAGGCCACGAAGCAGTCGACGAGGTCCTGCCGGCGCGCCGCGATACGGTCCGCGCCGCCGTGCACGAGGCAATCGCCAAGCTCAAGGCGGCTCTGCATGGCATGCAGAACCGCCGCCGCGGGGCCCCGCATGTTGGGGTCATCCTCCTGGAGCCTGTGCGACGCGGCAGGCGCGGGTGCGGTGGCACTGCCGGGCACGGTGGCTCTCTGGTGCACCTTGCGGAGGCTCTTGCGCCGCGCGGCGCTGCCGGCGGGCGACTTGGGCTGCGCGCTGGGCTCGCGCCGACGAAGGCCGAGCAGGCGCAGCAGGCCAGTAGACTTGGTTGCGCCGCTGCCGCTGGAGCTGCTGTTGGTGCTGCGCGCCGGCTTGTCGGTGTCGATGGCCAAGGCCTCGGAGCGGCCGCTGCAGTGACGCGGGGCCCGAAATGCCGTGAACGAGGTGGCGGCACGCGACTCGAAGCTGCGCAGGGCGCTGACCCAGAGGTCGCGCTCCTCGGCGGTGGCACAGCGGAGTCGCACAAGCACCAGGCCTCGATAGCGCTGCACAGAGAGTGTCCATTCGTAGGTGGTCTCGAGCGGCGAAGGCATGACGATCTCGCCCGGTCGGCGCCGGATGGACGCGGACAGCGCGACGCTGACGCTCAGCGTGGGCTCCGATAGATCGAAGTGCATTTCGCTGTGCACCTTGCGCCACGAGGCGCTGTCGCGCGCGATGCGCGCCATGAGCTGCTCGTTGTCCGCGTAGGCGGTGGGAAAGACCGCCAAAACGTTGCCGTGCAGCACGAGCAGTCGGTTCTGCCAGACGGCGCTGCGCCTGCCAGAGAACTTCATCACCTGCATGACACCCGCCTTGGCGGGCGCGCTGCTCGCCATCATGTGATGCAGCGAGATGCTCTTGGGCAGCCTCCGCACGCGCGCCATGCGCGTCGTCTTCGGCTGCTGCTGCTGCTGCTGCTGCTGCTGTTGTTGTCGCTGCTGCTGCTGCTCGCCTGCCCCCTCCCCGTCCCCCGTCATGAGCCCCTGCTCCTGCTCCATCATCTTCGCCTTTCGCGCGGCGGGCCGAGCTCGAGCGCGATTCTGGCAATCCCTTCTGCGTCACCTGCGCAGAGCAGAGCAGACCAGACCAGACCAGGGCCGGGCAGAGCAGAACACAGCACAGCAGAGCAGCGTGGCGCCCGTCGCCGCGCCCGCCGCCCTGCCCCACGGCCTTGCTCGCCTTGTTGCGTCGGCCGGCCTCGGCTGTCCGCCTGCGCGCGCTGCCGCTCTGCCGCTTGCTTGCAGAGCCGTGCTCTGCCTGCCCGGACAGTGGACACCGAGAACGGCACCCCTGCGCTGCGCAGCGCCGCCGACTGCGGACTGCCGCTGCGTCGGGCTCGGCTCGGCTCGGCTCGGCTCGGCTCGAGGCGACGGCGGGGCCGCCGGGCCCGTGCCACGCGGTCACGGTCGGGCCTGCCCTCCCGCCTGCCGCCCGCCCGGCGGCCGCGGCGCGTCGAGGGCTTCGAGCGGGATGCTGCAGCGGGACGACGATGCGACGGGGCGCCACGAGGCCCGGGCCCCAGGAGCTCACGCTCGCTGGCCAGCCACAGCTGGCGAGCCAGATGGATAGCTGGGACAGGCGCCGCGGCGCAGGAGGCCAGACTCGAGGCTGTCGATCGGGCTGGCTGGACGGATGGGATGACTCGGGATGGAGCGCGGAGCTGCCGAGGGGGAGGTCGGCGCCGAGCTCGAGCAGCTTGCGAGCCCCTCCCTGCTTGGCTGAGCTGAGGGGCGGCTCGCCACCGGTAGTTCACTGCTCGGCGGCGGCGCGCGGTGTAGCTAGCTAGCTAGCTAGCTAGTCAACGGTTTCAACGTCGCGGAGGCGATGGAGGAGCTGAGCGTGAGGAGGAGCAAAGCACGGCCAAGGCTAGAGTGGAGATCAAGGGACGAGAGGAGGCGTGAGTGAGTGAACGTGTTCATTGTCAGACCGAAGGGTCGCCGAGAAGACGCGCGCGAAAGTCGGCGTGCTCGTGGATGAAGAAGTGCTGGTCGAGGCTGGGCGGGAAGGCGAAGCGCGGCGCGGAGGCCGGCGGCGGCACGGCCTCCCACGCCGTGGACGTGGCGTGCACAGGGAGGAACTGTGCCTCCGCCTCGGGGTCGTTCCGCTGTGCAGGCGTCCCTAGTTCCTGCGGTGGGTGCCGCGGCGCCTGGCGCTCCTCCTCCTCGTGCTCCTCCTGGAGGTGACTGAGCGCGAGGACGGAGGGCCAATCGGCGCCGCGGGAAGCGCGAGGAAACGGCGAGCACGGGCCAAGACGACGGCGCTTGCCGATCTTGCTCACGTCGCGGTCCCAGAAGCCGACCAGGAGCGTGAGGCGGTGCGGCTCGGAGGCGGGGGCGCGCAGCTTGGACTCGCTGTGCCGCGTGCGCTTGGCGGGCTGCGGCGCGCGGCCAGGCAGCACGCCGTGCAGGCGGTCGCCCGGGAAGGTGAGGAAGGCGCCGTTGACCGGGTTGGCCACGAAGGCGCGCTGCGCCGGCCCGGTGTCCGCGACGCGCTGGTCCAGGACAACCGTGGGACCAGCGCCCGCGGTGTCGCCATTCAGGTAAAGCACGGAACTGGTCGCCGGGTGCAGGATGGTGTCGCCCTCGCTGCCGAGCGAGTTCTCCTCTGTGTCAAAATGGAACTGGTGGCCGAGGTTTCGCCCGCTGGGCCGCGAGTGCGCCCACCATTCGGCGCCCACGATCGCGTCCTTGTTGGGCACGTGCTCCAGGAGCTGCAGCACGGCGAGCTCCACCAGGTTGCTTGGCTTGCGCGAGACGTCGTACCAGAACGAAAAGTATGCGCCCTCGCTGTAGTTGGTGCCATCCCAAAAGGGCGACGAGGGCCGCAGCGCCGTTTGAAGCGCTTCAAACAGGTTCGGGCGCAGCACCGGCCGCACGAGCTGCACCGGGCACGAGCTGTCCGTAGCGGCGGGTGCGGACGCGGGCCGGCCGACGCACTCCCAGAGCGCTGGCGCGAGACGCCACTTGGCTGGGTACATTTGCACGTATGGCATGGCCTTGTCGTAGCGGCCCCACTGGTGGTGGAGAAGCGCCAGCAGGTAGGCTGCCTGCTCCGCGCACTTGAAGGCCGGTGCGTCGACCCATGCGTCGACCCAGGAGCCGCCATTTTCCTCTTTTCCTTCCTCGTCCTCGTTCTTGTCCTCGTCCTCGTCCTCGTTCTCGTCCTCGTTCTCGTCCTCATTCTCGTCCTCGCCGTCGCCCTCACCCTCGCCCTCGTCCTCGCCATCTTGCTTGTTGGTGGTGGCCGCCTTGCTGGCACATCGCTGCTCGATAAGCGGGCGCAGACGCGCCTCATGCTCGACGATGGCCTCATAGAGGGCCACGGCACGGTCCGCGCTGCCGTGCTCTCGCTCGAGGTTGCCCAGGTTGAGGCGCGCCATGGCGCCGCTGGGCCACCATTCCAGACTGCGCTGGAACCAGGTCCTTGCCTCCTCGTACTCGCCTTCGTCCAGGAAGAGCCCGCCGGCGCAGTTGGCCGCGGTCGCCGCAATCACTGCGAGCGGCGGCTCGTCCAGCGCCGCGAGATCCTCATACGCGAGGCCGTCCGCCTCAGCCCCGCCCCGCTCCCGGTCTGCGTCCTCGCCCTCCTCCTCCTCCTCCTCCTCCTCCTCCTTCACCACCTTCTCCTTGCGTCCGCGCGAGTCCCGCTCCGCGGCGGCAAGCCGCACGAGCTCCTCGTACAGCGCGAAGGCCTCGTCCAGCTCGCCGGCGTCCTCGTGCGCCTGCGCCGCGGTGAACAGCTCGTAGGCCTGGTCGCCCATGCTGCCAGCCCCGCCTCGGCCTGTGCCTTGGCCCCGGGCGCCGCCCCCGCCGGGCCCTCACGATTTGCCGCGCGCGCCGCGGGAGCTGCGCGCGCCCCGGCTGCCCGCCACCCACGCCACGGCCCGCGCTTGCATGGCGTGCATGTGCCCAGAGGCGAGGCGAGGCGAGGCGAGCAGACCTGGGACCAGGGCCGGCTGGCGCGGGCTGGCGCGGACTCGGGCCCGCGGGCCCGCGCAAGGCGGCGGCGGCGGCGCTCGCGGGCCGCGGCGGCCGGAGCAGCCTGAGCGCGTTGCGAGGGCGCGGTGCTGGAACACGCGGCGCGGCGCGGCCCCGGCAGGCGGCCCTGAAAGCAGGAGGGCATCCCGACGGCCGCGGCCTGGATGGCGGCGGCCTTCCTGGCGGCCTTCCAGAACCGCAAGAGGGACGCGGGGCGGGGGCGATGGAGGCCAAGACGCGCAGCGCGCTGGCGGCGCGATGGGACCTGGACGAGCGCGGCGGCTTCCTGCAGCTCGACACGCCGCGCAGGCTGAGCGGCGCCGCCTTCGCCGGCTGGGAGGCGCTGGCGGCGGACCTCCCCCGGCTGTGCGGGGGCAAGAGGGACGCCATGCTGGCGGCCGTGACGGCGCAGCGCGAGCACGCCGAGGCCGTGCAGGCCTACTTGGCGGATTGCCCGCTCCGCGACCTGCGTCGCGCGCACATTTTGTTCGGCTATGTGATGACGGTCTTCGTGCTCGGCACGAGCCCAGCGTGGGACGCCGCCGAGGACCGCGTGCCGCGTGAGCTGGCGGATCCGCTTTTGCTGGTGAACGAGCGCCTGGGCCTGCCCAGCGTGCTGAGCGCGAGTTCGCTTGACATCTTCAACTGGGCGCTGCGCGACCCGGACGCGCCGGTGAGCCTGGACAACGTGGAGCAGAGCACGAGCATGTCGGGCGAGAGCGCGGAGCGCGCCTTCCACCTGACTTGCGTCATGCACGGGCAAATGGCGGACGCCGTCTTCGCGCTACTCGAATCTGACCAATACGTGCGCGATGGCGATGTGGAAAAGGTGCGCACAACGCTGTCGCTTGTGCGCCGAGGCTTGCTGCGCTGCATCAAGGTCTTCAGGTACATGGTGGACCACCTGGAGCAGGCCTCCTTCGACCGCTACCGTCCGCTCATGTCGGGCTACGCCGCCAAGGGCGTCCTTTTTGACGCGTCCATGGGTGAGGTGCGCGTGCGGGCCAAGGGCGCCAGCGCCGGCCAGAGCGCCATGTTCTACCTGCTAGACGCGGCGCTCGGCGTGCGGCACGCGGGCAGCATGGGCGAGTTCGCGCAGGAGATGCTCGCGTACCTCCCGCGGACGCACCGCGTTTGCGTGCTGGACTTTAGCGCCCGCATGAAGGCGTGCGGCGGCCTCGGCAGCGTGCCCGGCGTGGAGCGCGAGTTCAAGTCGGCCGTGCATGCGCTGGAGGCCTTTCGCGCTTTCCACAAGCAGGCCGCGATGCGCTTCCTGGCCGCCGTGACGGCAGGTACGGGCGGCTCGGACTTTCGCGTGATGCTGCAAGAGGCGCTGGACGAGACGGCGCGCGCGGCCGTGGCCTGAAGCGGGCTCAGGGCTGAGGAGAGTCTCAAAGATGCTGCCAAAGCTCAGGTGCACTTAGAAATTGCCGCAGCTTCTTCCGTGGCTCGCTGATCACCGCTCACTTGCTATTTCTTCAAACTTAGGCTAGATTATTTGATTTGGTGTCTTTTGTTATCGCGTCACGGGGTCTCTGCTACAAGGTGCATCCGAGCTCTCGAGCGTTGCAGCGCTGGCACTGCTTAGCTCGTCCACTTGATGATGAGGATGATGGTGAAGATGATGATGAGGACGACGAGAATGGCGATGCACTTGATGGGGCGTGTGCTCTTGGAGTACTTCTCGGCCTTTTCGAGCTCACCGACGGCCTTGTTGGTTTGCATGACGACGTTTTCCATGTTGTAGTCGATGCGGTCCAAGACCGTACCTTGGTCAATGACAAGGACAGCGAGTTCCTTGAAGATGGCTGCAAGCTCGTTGATGGAGGTGGCGATCTTTTGGATCTCCTGATCACGCTCCTCAACGTTGGTCTCTGCGAGCTCGAGCAGAACGGCCTGCTCGTCCGTGAAGCCGTCGACCTCGACGCGCGGCTGCTCCGGGTCGGCGCCGAGCAGGTCGTCGAGGTCGCCGCCGCCCTTTTGCGACTTGAGGCGCGTCATATACTCCTTCTGCGACTTGCGGAAAGACATGGAGAGCGCCTGCAGCTGCTGCGCGAGCTGGCGCTGAATGTTCTTGCGCACGAGCTCATCCCCGGAGCCGTTCGCGGTCTTGGTGGCTATGCGCTTCATGAGCTTTTGCTCCGCGTCGCGGAACTTATCCGTGATCTGCTTGGTGAGGTCGTCGATCTCGCGGTCCCGCATGCCCTCGTTCTCGTCGAAGCGCACCATGAGCCGCTTGCGGTGCGCCTCATGCAGCCTCGCGATGCGCTGCTCAATCTGGCGGATCGTCTCATTCACCTCCTCCACGCTGTCCACCCAGTGCGGCGGCAGCGTGTTCATGCGCTCGGTCGTGGCGTCGCCCAGGCTCGACGCCCCGCCAAACCCGCGCGGCCGCCGCCGCTCATTGAAGTCCTCGCGCAGCTGCTTGAACTTGCGCGTCAGGTTGCGCGTCGCCATGCTGCCCGCGCTGCCGCCGCCGCCCGCCGCCGCCCGCCGCCGCCGCCCGTGCCTCCCCGCCCGCGCCGCCCGCGCCCGCCGCGCGGAACTTCGTCTCCTTCAGGCCGGGCTGCTTCTGCCTGCGCCAAGCTGCGCCGTGGATGCGCGCTCCGACTCCAAGTCCTCCTCGGCCTCACGCCGCCGCGCGCGCAAGTCGGCTATCCGCGGCGGCCGCCCTTGCGCCGCCGATGCCGCACTTGCGCCGCGCCCTTGCCCATGCAGCCAGGCCGGCAGCCAAGCCAGGCAGAGAAGAGCGGCGGCCAACGTCGAATCGGCGCTCTCTCGACTCGGAGCCTGATCAATTCAAATTCCAAACCCGAGCCGCGGGCCGCGCGGCGCCTGCGACTGGCGGCTGGCCGGCTGGCTGGGCGCGCGCGCGCGAGGGAGAGAGAGAGAGAGAGAGAGGGAAGGCGCGATGGTGAGTCGCTGGCGCGAGCCGCGAGGCACGGGCGAGGAGAGGGCTGACGGCGAGGCGCGACGGGACAAGATCAACTTCGTGCTCGTGCAGAACAAACAGGGCCGCACGCGGCTGTCCAAGTGGTACACGCCGGCGCCGGACGCGACCAAGCACGCGGTGGAGAAGGATGTCTTCCGTGTCGTGGCGACGCGCGATGACAAGTTTACCAACTTCGTTGAGGTAGGTGGTTCGCGCGAGGGATGTGCTGGGTGATGATGGACCACGCGCGGATCTTGTTCACGAAGAAGGTCATCGTGGTCGCGTCCATCCTCGATGAGTTCTCGAGAGGGCCAAGCCGCTGCAGGACGGGCTAACGAGGCAAAGCGCGCACAGTTCAATCTTGGCAAGCACACGCGGAGGCTCATCTACAGGCGGTACGCGGCGCTGTACTTTGTGTTTTGCGTGGATGCGACGGACAACGAGCTGGACGCCTTCGAGTCGATCCACATCTTCGTGCAGGCACTCGACGGCTACTTCAAGTCCGTGTGCGAGCTCGACCTCATTCACCACTTTAGCAAGGTGTATGCGGTGCTGGACGAGTTCATCCTCGGCGGCCACATCCAGGAGACCAACGTGAAGAAGATTCTGCACAAAGTGCGGTCGGATGACAAGTTGGTGGATTAGACATGTAAACTCGTATGGAAAATGGAGAAAGACATGTAAACTCGTCCGGAAAGCGTCCAACGTACCGTTTCCTGCGAGAACAATCCGTCGCGATTGCGACAGAGATGGGGCCGCGGCGATGCGACGAGGGATCCAGCCCTTGGGGGCCCATGTTACAGCCGCACTTGTGTCGTCCTCCTTCTTCACTTGTGTCGTCCTCCTTCTTCAGGCACTAAACTCGGTCCATTCCTCGTTGCGGGGCAGAAAGGGATGGAGCGCCGCCGGGAAGAGCTTGCGCAGCTTCGCAGGGTCTGCCTCGTGCAGACGGAGACGCTTAAGGACCTCGGTGTCGTCGCAGATCTTAAAGGGCTCATTCATGTTGAGCACAACATCGGTACGCGACTCGGCGATCTCGCACTCGATGACGGCGTCCTTGTCGGTACTGACGACGACAAAGGGGAGCGGGATGCGCTGCGCCGGGTCGATCGTCTCAGTGCGCTGCTCGTTCTGGTCAGCCAGGTTGCGCAGCGCGGAGGTCTGCATCATGAGCTCGCGCAGCTGCGCGCGCTTGTCAGCGATACGCTTCATAAGGTCGCTGCGCTCCTTGTCCAGAATGACAAAGTCATGTTCCGTAGACTTGGAGGCGGTGGTCCACGTGAGCACGTCGCCCTCCTTCTCCACGAGGCCCATGGCGATGAGCACGTTCACAACGTCGTAGATGCGGCGCCGCATGACCTTGGCATCCTCGGGCGGCAGCGCCGGCTCCACGCCCGGCAGCGCCTGCTTCGTGCGCACCGCCTCGATCATGGCCGTCCCGAGCTCCTGGTAGCTTATTGACTTCTTATCGCGGATGGCACGCAGGACCTGCGCTGCGGATACGCGCTGCTGAGCCGACGGCGCGCTCGCGATCTCGCCCTCGTGCGCGCCCTCGCCAGCGCGCCGCCGCTTGCGCAACAGCTCGGCGTTCTTGCTCGACGAGCCCACAAGCGTCGCCATGCGCTCCTCCCCCGCCTCAGTCCCCTTGAGCGCCGTCAGCTTGCCGTCCTTGAGAACACCCAGCTCCTTTGCCAGCTCGTCCAGCCCGTGCTCCTTGAGCTCGCGCACGAGCGCCTCTTGCACGAGCTCGTCCTTGCCCGCCATCTTCGTGGCCGCCGCTGCGCCTTGCGTTTGCGCCGGTCGGGCCAGTCGCGCGCCTGACCACCACGCCGCCGCGCGCCGCCGCCGCCGCCGCCGCCCCGCGCCGCCGCCGCCGCCGCCGTTGCGCGCGCCTCTTCGGGCCGAGCGCACGCAGGCCGCCGCTCGTTCAAAGGTTTTGGATGAACGTGCCATGCCCGACGGCGGCGGCACTGTGTGAAGAAGCAGGCAAAGCAAAAACCGCCTGGGCTCGCTGCTGCACCGCGCTGCGCCGCGCTGCGCTGCGCGGGGTGGCGCGGACGTGCGTGTGGGCGGCGAAGAGCAACGGACGGCGCAAGCCCGCTGCTTGCTTGCTTGGCTTTTTGCTAGCTTGCTTACTTTGACGAGCAGGGGGGCATCCGTGCCAGGAGGATGTTCAACGTCTACGCATATCGCGAGACGCCCTCGGCGCGACGCGAGGTAGGTTGCCTGGAAAGAAAGGCCTTGCTTGGTCGCACGCGAGGGGCTCGTTCGTTCGCGAAGAGGAGAAGGAATGCGCATAACACGACTAACGAAGGCATTCGTGAAACCCCTCTCCTGTTGTGCAGCGGGAGCGAAAACAGGCTGCGCACAAGCGCAGGCTGCTCGAGATCAAACGCGGCAAGGCACTGAGAACGTTGGTCGCGACGGACCGCGTGCCGACGGGCGATAATGTGCGTGAGCGCGCGGCCGTTGTGCGGCGACAAGAGGTCCCGGACGCTGCAACCGACAAGGAGAACCTCGCGACTACAAACGAGGTCGCGCGGCCGCGAAAGCCGTCGTGCAACTCGTCTTCGCTAATGCCCGTGTGGACACCCTCACAAAATCGCCTCCCAGCTCGTCGTGGTGCCGCCCTGGCGATGCCCGCGTGCGCCCCAGTGCCGCCGTCTCTTGCCACAGGCCCTCGAGATTTGGAAGAGAATGAGGACGTCGAATGGGACTCGGGCTCGATTTCCGGTTCTATCCTCTGCCGCTAAAACGCTGCAGAGCTGCGGCACGGATGACGCCTGTGTACATTGTGCTTTTTGTTAGAAACAGCAAAAGGAAGCTTTTGCACAAAATGCTACACATCTTTGAATCGCAAGTCGAGCGTCTGCGTCTTTGGTAACGAGGCAAGTTGAACACGTCTGCGTCTCCGCGTCTCTGCCTGTTGGTCTCCTGCACAACGAATTACTCTGCCGTGCGCTCGAACTGCGTGAGGGTGCGCACAATGACCTGGTCGGCTTCGAGGACGTCTTGGTTGAGCTGCTCGAGCTGCGGCTCGATCTCAGAGTCGAAGACGGTGGTGAGTGTCTCGACGAGGTCCTCGAAAGACACCGCATCGTTGCCGGAAACATCGGCCTCGAAGACCATCTCGTGGGCCTCCTCCCAGGAGCACGGGATGTTGAGGTCGGCCATGAGCTGCATAATGTCCTCGGCAAAGATGAGCTCGTCGGTGCCATTGCTGGCGGTAAGGTGCTGGAAGTCCAGCGCGACCTGTTCGTGGAGCTGCTCGGAGTGGATGTGCCAGGACATCATGCTGCAAAGGCTGGCGAAGTGAAGTGCGCGAAATGGCTTCTTCCCGGGCTCGACGGAGGGCAGCGTGAAGTCAGACCACTCGGCGAACATCTTCTCGAGGCGGATCGGGTCCTCCGTGTGGCTGATGTCGTCGAGGAATTGCTTGAGCCCTTGCACGGTGAGGACAAGTTCCGGAAGGACCGGGATCTCGTCTGGCAGCTTGGCGCGCTCCTCGTCGCTGAGGCGATGCGCGTGGCGCTTGAAGAAGAGCGCGAAGCCGTGGACCTGGTCATTCGACAGCGGCTCGAGGCTGAGGTCGCGCACGACGAGCAGGAAGCTCTCCTCGGTGATGACCTGCGCGCCCTCGCAGTGCTTGTGGAGAATGGCTTCGAGCTCGGCGTCACTGGGGAAGTGGCCCATGTCCATGAGCGTCTGGCGCAGGCGCGAGCGCGGGAGCGCGGCCTGGAAGAGGCTCGCAAGGCTGGACTGCGCCGCGTCACCGCCGCCATAGGGCGCCATGCTCGAGCCGTCCGAGCCTTGCTCCATCTGGAAGGAGAGGGGCCCAGCGCGCATCTGGCCAGCGTTGCCACCGCTGCCCGTGCGATGGTTATCGCCGCCGCCGCTGCCGCCATTGGCAGGGTCCGTCTGCGAGACTGGGCGCTTGCCGCGCGCGTGGAAACGGTTCATGGCGGCGCGCTTGAAGCAGGCGACGGCGTCCATCTCCTGCACGCGGGAGAGATGGACGTTGGCGCGCACAGCGTCCGGGTCGACGCTGTCGAGCGGCTCTGGGCACGAGGGCACGTGGAGGAAGTTGCCGTGGCGCAGGTCGGGGCGGAAGCTGAGGGTAGGCATCCACGGCATGCTGGACGTCCGCGAGTGCGAGCGGTGCAGGCGATCCGAGTTGCGGCGGCCAGATGAGGTGTCCTTGACAGCAGCGGCCAGGGCGGCGTCCTGGTCTGTGCTGGAGGTCGCGCCGACGGTGGGCTCGGCGCTATTGGGCTCAGGGCTTGCCGAGGACGGCGGCGAGGCAGAAATGGCGCCGGCATCGCCCGCCTCGGCGTTGATGCGGCGCACCATCTCGCTAAGGTCGTAGTCTTGCGCGGCCGGCGCACCATGCGAGCGCGGCGGGGGGGAGAGTGTGGGCGTTGCTGTCGCCAGGGTTGTGGCTGTGGCTTTGGCTGTGGCTGTTGCCGCGGACGCCGTGGCGGAGGCGGCGTGCGTGCTGTTCGCGCTTCTCCTTCTTGAGCGCGGCTTGCGCCTCGTGCATGATGGCGCGGCCGACCTTGCGCGAGGTGGAACGCAAGTGCGGCTGCTGGTTGTCGCCAAAGCCGCCCTGCGCGCCAGTGGCGGCGGCGGCGGGCGACCGGAGCGGGCCGGGGTGCTCGGGGTCCTCCGCGTCGCCGTTCTTGTCATGGTAGAGACTGCTGGAGAGCGCGGGTGCCACGGGCTGATGAATGCTTGCGTTGGCGCCGCCGCTGGTGCTTGGCGTGCCGGTAAAGGAGCCGTCCTCGCTGAGCGCGCGCATGGAGCCGTCCTGCGGGAGCTCGAGTACCTGAACCTGGTCGAGCTTGAAGCCCGGCGTGTAGCCAGAGTGGTGGTGCGAGGCGTAAAAGCTGGAGCTGCGCGAGGTGGTGGCGCTGCGCGTGAGCGCGTGCAGCGAAGGCATGAGGTGGTGCGAGGTGGAATGGCGCACCGAGGAGAGGCGCGAGGGCGCGCCGGTGTGCGCGGTGGCCTGCACGGACTGCTCTTCGACGGCCGCAGAGCGATCGAAGAGCGCCCAATGGTCGACGACGTCGAGCTCGCGCGCCAGGCGGTTGCGCGCACGCGCCGTGAGGCGCAGCACGTTGCGGTGGATCTCAAAGGCGACCTCGGGCTGCTGCACCTCGAGGTGCTTGAGGCTCTCACGCGAGATGGCCAGCAGCGTGCAGTCCTCGTCGGCCACCACAGTGTGCGAGACCGGGTACTCCACGAAGAGCGCGTCCTCGTTGATGAAGGCCCCGCGACGGTGGCTCTGCAGGCGCATCATGGTGTCGTCGTTGCGAACCATGTACGAGGTGAGCCGGCCGTGTTGGAGCAAAAACAGGTGCGGGTTGATCTGGCCTGCGGTGATGAGGCGCACGCCGCGCGGCACGCGGATGGTCTGTACGTACTTCCAGACGGAGTCGCCGAGGTGGCCGCCGAGGACGTGCTCAAAGGGCTCGTGCTGAGCCTTGAGGCGCGCGAGCTCGTGCAGGCGCCGGAAGGCCTCGGAAAAGACAAGCCAGCGCTGGCGGATGAGACTTGCGCGCTCCAGCAGGCGCTCCTCGACCCACTCCATGGCGAGGTCGAGCGTGGGAAAAGCGCGGCGCAGCTCCGTGTTGAACTCGTAGTTGGGGTAGTAAAAGTCAACCGTGGTGAGGTTGGGTAAGACGGCGCCGTTGTGCGCGCCCGAGGCTTCCGACTCGGCGCGCGAACGAACTGCGCTCTCCTCGTCGTCCACGAAGTCCTTGGCGCGAGGCGCGCGTCCTACCGGGCTGGCCATGGGCGACGGCGGCACCGAGGAGGAGGTGGTGTAGGACATGTGGGGGGAGGCCGGGTTCTCTTCGCCGCTGCCGGTGGCACTGCCGGCGCCCATGGCGGACCTCGAGGTGTCGGGCGGGACCGCGTGGCGCCTGCGGTCGGAGCTGCTCGGCTTGAGGCGGCGCAGCATCTTGTGCATGTAGGACACGAGGGGGTGCGTGCGAGGCACGTCGACGATTGCGGGCGTGACCATGTCGATTTCAGACTTGGTCGGGCCGTGCGGGAAGCCGGAGCGATGGATGAGGTTGATGATGCCCTCCATGCGAAGGCGGCGGTAGACCTTGTCGGACATACCTGTGAAGAGGATGGTAAGCCCGCGGCTGGCGCCGTTGTTGCGGCGCGCGCGGCGCAACTTGCGCACCACCGGGTTGGACGAGAACCACGCGCAGCCGGAGGTTTGCGAGCCATCGGCGCTGGCGGCGCCATCATGGAACGGCTCGGCCGAGGCGTTGGCGCCGCGGCCAAAAGCGGCCGGCGCACCGGGCTGGGCGTCCGGCGGCGCATCGACGACAAGCTGTTGGATGAGTTCCATGAGCGCGCCGCAGGCGGTAAAGTCGACGCCGTAGACGTCCTCGAAGTCAAAGACGAGCGTATGAATGCTGCGCTCCTGCGGGAACTCGGAGTGCCGGCTCTGCGAGGCCTCCTCGGGCGCGTCGTGGTCGTCGTTGAGGTCGCGGTAGCCGTCGTCGAGGATGGACCAGACCAGGTCGGTAATCTGGTTGGCGGAGCCGAAGAAAATGTAGCGCTTGAGCTTGATGATGACAACCTGCGAGCTGAGGTGCTCGAGCTTGGCGTCCTCCTGCGAGCTGCGCACAACGGAGCTCTGAAAGTCGGACCCGCTGAGCACCGCCTTGACAACGCCAGTCTGCGAGTACTGCACGGCGAAGAGCACGAAGGAGGCCATGACACCGACAATGACCGAGACAAGCAGAGAGGTGGTCTGGCTGAGAATGACGATGGCCACGACCGTGAGATACTCGAGCAGCGAGAGGCGTGCCTGCACAAAGGTGTCCCACAGGTTTTCCACGATGAAGCCGAGGCCAGCGTAGATGAGCAGCGCGCCGATGAAGAAGCGCGGCAGGTAGTTGATGAGCGGGAAGCCGGCGAACCAGAGCGCCGCGTTGAAGAGGCCAGCCAAGATGCCCGGCAGTCGGCTGGTGGTGTTGTGGATGATGCCCGAGTTAAGCGCGTTGAACTTGAGCTGGCCGTAGCCGGGCGCGCCGACCATGAAGACGAGCAAAAAGTGCGCCTTGCCGCCGAGCTGCATCTCGTGGTCATAGTCCAGCTCAGTGATGCCGAGCTTCTTCTTGGTGCCGGCGATCTTGAGCAGTGAGTCGAGGGTGACGATGATCAGCATGACGAAGAGCTCCGGCAGCGCAGCGGAGAAGGCGTCCCAGTCGATATAGTCCGTCTGGCCGTAACTGAACTTCCACTGGTCTGTGAGCAGGACCGCCTCGTACTCCTCGTAGAGCCAGCCACACGTGAGGCCGTGGCCGCGATCGTGGCAGAGGTTGATCTCGCGCACGTGCTCCAGGTCGGACCCGAGCGCGTACACCACGACGTAAAATAGCAAGTACGGCCCGAAGAGCAGCAGCGGGATGGTGTAGATGGGCTCGCCAATGTGGAAGCGCTTGGTGCAATAGAGGCCGACGCCGATGGGCACGGCCGGCGCCAGGAGCGCCCAGAACTCCCAGTAGTTCAGGTGGTGCGGGAGCTCGTCGCCCACGGCAGACTTGACGGCCTTGATGATGACAATGACACCGACCGAGGCCAGAAAGCCGCTGAGCACAGCCGCCGGCACGAACTGCACGACGCGGGTGAGGCGGAAGTGGCCCAGAGAATAGAAGAGCACCGACACGAGCGCCGAGCCGAAGACGATGGAGAAGAGCACGGTCGTAAGCACATACTGCGTACGGATCTCCTCGGACTCGCCGGCGTGCTTCGAATCCACGCTCGAGCGGATCGCCTCGGCCGCCGACGCGAAGAAGATGGTCGGGTTGATGTCAGGCCCTGCGATGGTGACCGCCGAGTCGCTGTAGGTGGCGAAGGTGAGGCCTAGAATGGCGGCGCTCGTGATCTGCGTGGCTGCACCCACTGGAATAAACGGCGCCAAACCGTCGTCGGGGCCGAAGATGAGGCTCGAGAAGACGTAGCAGAAGCTAAGCATGAGCAGGCCGTTCACCACGCCGCTCAGCACCTCCGTCGTCAGCTGCATCATCTTGCCCGGCCCCTTTTTGCCCTTTGCGTGCGCCCCCATGGCGCCCGGCCGCTCAGCCCGCGCCGAGCGCGCGGGCGAGCGAGTGCGCGAGTGAGGGAGTGAGCGAGTGAGCGAGCGACGAGCAAGCCTGTGCAGGAGGGCCTCCACCGCCGTCACCTGCGCCGCCGCCGCCGCCGCCGCCGCCTCCGCTGCCGCCGCCGCTGCCGCCGCCGCCGCTCGCGTCCGTCCGGGGCCGCCTCGCCCCTGGCGGCTCCCTCTCGGTCTGCCTGTCGGCCGCTCCACGCGGACGACAGCGTCGGTGAAGCTGCCCCGCTTCTCCGCCGCCGCCGCCCCCTCCTGCCCCGCCTCCGGCGCCTCCTGCTCCGACAGTGATGGTGAGTGAAGCCGCTCTCGCGCCCTCGGCTATCAACTAGCCGGACAGTAGTCCACGCGCTATCAACCTAAGTAGCCGTGGACTGTCCACGCACTCCCAACGACGCCCGCCGCCGTCGCCGCCGGCAGCAGCCGTCACCGCCGCTGCGACCGATTGAACTCAGCAGCGACGGTCGCGGCCGCTGGCCAGGCCTCCCGCCCCGCCGGCGCTCGCCCGCGCAGGCGCCCGCGCCGCGCGCGTCGGGCCGGGCGACCTCGGCGCGACGCCCCGATCGACAGCGATTTGAATTTCCGTCTGCGTGGCGACGTGCCCTCTGGAGCCAAACGCCGCGTGCCGCCCCCCACCGCCCACTGGCACCGCGCCGGGGGGAGGGGCCTCGGCGAGGGCCCCTCCTGCGCCCCTGGGTCTTGGCCATCGGCGCCGAGCAGGCCTGCGCTCCAGTGGGCGCGGGGGCGCGCCGCCAGCCGCGAGCCGGCCGCGAATTCAAAAAGACTTGACAAAGGAGGCCTACTAGAGAGCTGCGGCCAGCCTGCGGAGCGGCATCCTGCGCCCGTCGCTGCGCGGCTGGCCCGCTGGCCCGCTGGCGTCCTGGCTGTCGCTAGCTTAGCTCTAGCGTCGCGGCGCGTCGCATCATTCGCGAAGTGCTGTCGTCGCCAGGGATTACGGGAACGCTTGGCCGTGAGACAAGAAAGAGCAGGGTCCCGTCGCTTTCAAGTTCACGGTCCCGCCGCCCGCGAGCCGTGGCCAGGAGCCGAGCGAGCGCGAGCGGCGAGCAGCGGCGGAGTAACGAACCAACGCGCCGCGCAGCCTTGGCTCCAAGCTAGCTAGCTGGCCTAGGCCTCTAGAGAGCACTGCATGAGGCAGCATGACACGGACGAGGGCGCAACCTGAAAGCGCTCGTACTGCGTACTACCAGGAGGTGCAGGATTCCACAGCTTCTTTGGCTGAATCAGGGCGGCGGGACGAGGCGCCAGCTCGCTAGCCAGCGACAAGCGGCAAGGCTATCGGCGCAGTTTGGCTCCTGCTGCCTTTGCCACGGCTACCCGGGGAGAAATCCTGAGGTTTGTCAAGCACAGCAACGCAAGCAAAGGTTCATCAAGCAAACAAACTTCATCGACAAGCACTGGCAAGCAAAACCGCAGTCCTTGGCGGGGAGAAAACTTTCCTCTGGATGGTCATATCGTTCGGTCTTCATCAGCAGCCACCCGGCTGCAGCAACCGGCCAGATACCACTCTGATACGCGAGACAGGCAGGCCAGGCAGGTCCTTGGTCATGGACTCAATGGACAGTGTGTTCGTGAGCCTATGCCCGGCGCCACTTACCGGGCTTCGCCGGGGGCGCCAGGGCACTCGCTCTCGTTCACGCAGGTCTGCTTGTCTGTGTCGAAAAGCTGGCCCTCCGGGCACATGCAGCCCCAGGAAGAGCCCAAACCGCAGAAGACATCGTCGTCGAGCTGCGAAGGGCAGACGGGAAGGCAGGTGCTCGGGCGCTCGCCCCAGACCTGACCGTCCGGGCACTGCATGCACGAGCCCTCGGCGCAAGGCGTGCAGGCGTCCTCGGTGACGCACTTGTCGAGAACCCTGTCGAGGACGTAGCCCGGCTTGCAACGGCAGCCGTAGTTGACCTCCTCGGTGCAAATGAGGCCAAAATCGTGGCCGTCGCAAGCCTCGGCGCAGCCGCTGGAGCGGTAAAGGCGGAAGAGGCCCTTGGTGCCGTCCGGGTCGCACGTGTTGGCGGAGCACGCGTACCAGACGTGGCGCGGCTTGATGCACTTTTGAGTGATGGGGTCGTAGACCTTGTTGGTCGGGCAAGCGCACTCGCGGCCGTCGATACCCGTGTCGAGGCCGATGTCGAGGCAGTCGCCCGAGTCATCCTTGCAGATCTGCGTGCACACGCCACGCTCTTCAGTCTTGCGCGCGATGAGGTCGCCCGGGCAGCAGCCCGAGACGCAAAAGCCGTTCTCGTTCATCCAGTCGCCCGCCGGGCAGCCGCAGCCGGCCTCCTCGAGCGTCACGGAGTCATCGGTCTTACACGAGCCATACGAGCTGCCGGCCTCGAGCCACACCTGGTTCTTGGCGCACGCGCACGTCTTGACCACACCGTCCGCCGCGCGAGTCGTGTCGTCCTCCGTCTTTCTGCACTTGAGCCCTCTCTGGCACTCGGACTTGCGCCGGCACTCGCCGCCGTACGAGGCCTTTTCCTGCTTGCCCTCACCCACCGCAGCCGCCACCGCCAGCACCGCCGCCGCCGCGCAGAGCGCCGCACGCACGCGCATTCTTAACTCTTAGCTCTGCACTGCTCTGTTCTGCTCTGCTCTACCTCGGTCCTTGCGTGCGTGTCCCGCGTCCCGCGGGATGCCGATGCCCAGGACGTGGGCACGGAGCCGCACACAGTCGGTCTGCCGCCGCTCGCCGCTCGCCGCCCAGCCGCGCCGCGCGCCGGCCGTACGCCTCCCCCGTGCGCCCGTGCGCCCGCTCGCCCGCTCGCCCGCCCGTGGCCGCTCGCTCGCTCGCTCGCTCGCTTCTTGATTCACGATTGCTACGAGTGGCCGGCCTCGCGCGCGCGTGCAGTGCGGGGCGGGACTGACTGCGCCATTGTGCCCTTGTGGCAGCGCGCGCAAGGTGCCGCTGCACTGCCGCACAAGTCGGCCTTGCGCTGCGCCCACTTTGTGCGCGCGCCCGCAGCTGTTGCCCATCGTGGCCGGCCGGCCATCCGAGTACTCCATCCAATCAATCCACTTGCCAGCACTTGCCAGCCAGGCCGGCCGAGCGGCCTCGGCTGGCTCGCGCGCGCCGGCCAGCCTCGATCGCGGCCGCGATCGGCTCCGCGAGGGCGAAGGCGAGCCGCGAGGGCGCGAGGCGAGCGCGCGCGCGCGCGCGCGAGCGAGCGAGCGAGTGAGCGAAGGCAGCCAGGCTGAGCCAGCCGCCAGGCCGAGCCTCCGAGGCGAGCCACCCCGCAGCTCGCGGACGGAGCCCGACTTGGGGCGTGCCAGGGCGAACAGCTGGGCCGAGGCGGGGGCGCGCTGGAAGGCGACGCTACCCTCGTGCGTCGGTCTCGCATGGATTGGCCGAGCTTGTGCTGCCGCTGCTGCCCGCTGCCGGCCCGGAGTGCTGCTGCAGCTGCGCATTGGTGCCGAGAGCTGTGTCTACAGGCTACGAAACCTGACGAAACTTGGGCCATGGCTGTCTGTCTGTCTGTATGTATGTCCGTCTGTCTGTCTGTGCCTCTGTCTGCCTGACATCACTGGTGGCAGTGACAGGGCTCAGAGCATGTCTTCGGGGGTTCACTGCAGCATGTCTTCAGGTTCACTGCAGCCAGCCATGAGTCACGATGGTCGCTGATCGTCGCTCTCACTGTCGTCAGCCAGTGTCCTCACTGGCAGTTGGCTGGCAGCAGCCTGTTCAGACTCTCGTCTCGGTTCTGAGTGTACAACGACCCGCGACACGTTGGCGCCCTGCGGCCAGCGAGGCGTGTGCCAAGCTGCAATGGCAAGCAAGAGCAATCGTCACGATAACGGTGATTCTTGATTTTGTCCAAGCACTAGGTTAGTACAATCAACTTGAAGACGAGAGAGAGGGCGCAGGGCGCGGTCCCTTTTTGCTTCATCACATCTCGGGGTTGGCACCGGGACAGTCGTGCTCCGCGACGCAAGCCTCGAGGTCGGCATCGAAGAGCTCCCCGTCGGGGCACATGCAGCCATAGCTGGAGCCGAGAGCGCAGGTAGTGTTGGCGCTGAGCTGCGAGGCGCAGGTCGGGATGCAGGCGGAGGGGCGCTCGGCCCAGACCTGGCCGTCAGGGCAGGACAGGCACGCGCCGTCGCTGCAGGGCGTGCAGTCATCGGCCACGACGCACTTGTCCTGCACCTTGTCGAAGACGTAGCCCGGCTTGCAGCGGCAGCCGTAGTTCACGAACTGCATGCAGATGTCGCCGACGTCGTGGCCCGGGCAAGTCTCCATGCAGGAGCTCGAGCGCAGGAGCCTGAAGAGGCCCATGGAACCGGTCGGGTCGCAGGTGTTCTTGCTGCAGAGCGCCTCGGCGTCCGTGCTCTCGATGCAGACCTGGTCGATCGGGTCGAAGACCTGGCCCACGGCGCAGGCGCACGCACGGGTCTCCAGGCCCACGTCGATCCCGAGATCCAGGCAGTCGCCCGAGTCGTCCTGGCACAGCGTAGTGCAGATGCCACGCGCCTCGACGCGGCGCGCGACGAGGTCGCCCGGGCAGCACTCGGTCACGCAGTAGTTGATCTCGTTCATGAGGTACCCGGGCTCGCAGCCGCACCCGGCCTCCGTGGGTACGGCGCTGCCGTCGCACATCTCGTACTCGTGCGAGTCGACCCAGTCCTGGTTCTTCATGCACAGGCAGAGCTTGCTGTCCGCCGCGCTGCGATCATCCGCGGTCTCACCCGGCCGCTTGCACCGCAGGTCGCCCTCGCACTGGCTGCGCGACGTGCACTCGCCGCCGTAAGCCAGCTTCACCTTGGCGCCCGTACCGCTGGCCACGAGCACGGCCATGGCGACGGCGGCCGCCACGGTCTTGAATCGGGTCGCTGCGCCCATGGTCTACTTGATGAAAAGTTGTCGTCCTTCGGCTGGCGGAGCGAGCCGGAAAGCGCGAGCGCAGGCCAGAACCTGGGCGCGAGCGCGGCACAGTCGGGTGCCGAGAACCAAGGTACGCCTGGCGATCTGCGGCGATCTTTTGTTTGTTGCGCGTTTGCTGCCGGCCGACCGGCGCAGGCGCGCGCGCGAGCTCCGGACGCCTTCAGCCACTGGCTAGCCTTCAGCCAGGCTGCACGTCATGCCAAGCTGCCTGCACACGCTCGGCGCCGGGATTTGATTTGACTCAGTTGCGCGCGGTGGCCCCACAGGAGGAAAAATCGCTCGCCGCACGCGGCTCATGGCCGGGCTAGCTAGCTCGGAGCGGCGCCGGCCATGGCCGGCCGGCGCGGTGGCCGCGCCCTTTGAACGCCGTCAGCGCGCCGCCGGAGCGCCGCCCGACGCCGCCTCTGGACTAGCCTACCACTCTAGCTAGCTCTGCCGGCCACGGCCGCCGCGGCGCGCGGCGCTGCGCTGCTCACTGCGGAGCTCCACATACTTGGTTGCAGCTTCCGAACCAGCGCACACCGCGGGACGCAGCCTGCAGTGGCAGCAGGCGGGAAGGCTGCGAGGCAGCCAGGCGCCAGGCAGATGCCAGAAGCCTGCTCGGCTGCTGAGCGAGAGGGGCGGCAAGGCCGGGCCCGCGCGCGCGCGGCGCGGCGCGCGCGGCGTCGGCGGCCGCCGTGCGCCGCGCCGGAGCGGACACCGAGGGCGCCGCGCGGCCGCGCGTGGCCCGGGGGGTTCCCAGAAGCGGGTCGCCTGGCAGGCGTCCCGTCCCATCTCGGCGTCTCGTTGCCCCTGGCAGGGCCAGAGGACAGCACGGCGCCGCGCTCGGCGCGCCAAAGGCCGTGCTAGCCCATCAGAAGCATTTTGCGCCGCCGCACTGCAGGGGACAGCGGTCGGAGTATTACTCTCGGGTCCTGGCCTCTCGGAGCGATGAGCCACGATCGCGCGCGCGATCGTGGTCCATGAGCACCGGCTGCACAGCTGCGGCGCGCGGCGCTCGCGGCGACCGGCCGCGCCAGCCGGCCCGGCTGGCAAGCCATGGCCGAGAGCAGGCCGGGGCCGCGAGCAGGGCGGAGCGCGAGCCTGAGCCGCTCAGCCAGTCTCAATGCCATGCCATGCAGTGCAATGCATCACGGACGCACGCGGGACCGGGGTTGAGGCAACTCGATTGACTGCGGGTCGCTGCCGGCCGATCGCGCCTTGCCTCCCTCTCGGCGAGCTCAGCTCGCGCCGCCTCGGGCAGGAGGAGCAGGCCTGCGCGAAGCAAAAGCACGGCGGCACGCGGCCCGAGCAGACCACAGGCGCAGAGGGGTTCACGGCAAGCACCCGGTCGACGGCGCTCGCGGCGCTGATCAGAGGAGGTCGTCGAAAGCGTTGGCAAGACGCGGAGCGCGCCGCCGATGCCACACAGCTTGGTGCTGCAGCTCTAGGCCGCATTGCCACTGTGGAAGAGGAGGGAGGGGGCCTCGGCCGGCGCCTTCATCAGGGTCCTCAAGACTTTCTGAACGGCATCTAGCCGCAGCCAGGCCCGGCCGACCTCAAGGGGGAGCAGCACTGCAGCCACCAGTCAGTCACCAGCGAGGGAAAGAGGGAGCTGGAGGGAGAACAAGACGCCGGCGCGTGGCAGGCGGGCTCGATCGAGGCTCGAGGGCAGCGCGGGGCAGCCCAAGCCCTCGGCGTTGTCAGGCGGGCTGACCCGCGTCTCGCCGACCAGTCAAGAGCCGCGAAATTCGACGGGCTCGATCGAGCGACCAGCGACCGGGCCATGATGTCTGTCATTCTCTTTGTCTGTCTGTCTGCGCGCCGCGCCGCGCCCCGCCGCGCCGCGCCGCGCCGCGCCGCGTGCACATGCACATGCGAACGCACGCCGCCGATGTACACTTCGCTTCCGCAGAAAAGGGAGCTTCCGCAGAAAAGGAAAACAGGTTGTTGTTTGGTTTGGTGCTCGTTTTGCTGTCTCTCATCATCACAAGGGGTCGTGGCCGAAGCAAAAGCTCGACCGATCAGCCAGGTTGGCTCGCTAGACGTCACGCAGCCATCGGCTCCTTGCCTCTGGCTTGTCGCCCTCGCCCCCCGGCCTTCAGCGCGTTCGCGTCGCGTCGCGTCGCGTCGTATCGTGTCGTGTCGTGTCGTGTCGCGTCGCTTCGTGGCGTCTTGCGTCGCCGCGTTGCATCGTCCTTCCTCGCCTCGCCTCGCCTCGCCGGCTTTGCCACCTTGGCGCACCTTGGCCTTTGGCGAAGCGCGCTCAGATCATTGTAAGCCCCCCACCTTACACGACTTTGACGCCCATGGACTTGGCCGAGCCCAGCACGCTCTTACAAATGCCCTTGAGCGGCACAGACTGCAGGCCGGGGTCAGTCTGCTTGATCTTGGCGATCTCGTACACGGCCTTGATGGAGATGGTTGCCACGAATTGGTTGCCTGGCAAGGCAGCGCCCTTCTCGATGCCCGCGGCCTTCTTGATGAGCCAGCTCGTTGACGGCGTCTGTCTCGCGTTCCTTGTCAGCAATCAACCGCACTTCGCCGGGGTTCTTCTGTCTCCTCCCGCGCTTGAAACCTACCTTGGCGACAAAGTCGAAGGAACGGTCGCTGAAGGCCGTCAACTGCACCGGCAGCGGAGTCTCCGGCTTGTACGCCTCGGTTCTCGCGTTGAAGGCCTGCGCAGGCAGCACGCGGGTTAGTCTTTTCTTCTCGAGCGGCTTTCTGGCGCTCCAGCGCCCTCGCTCGACCGCGGGCGCGGGCGCGGGCGCGGGCGCGGGCGCGGCCACGGGCGTGGGCGCAGACACGCCGCCGCGCTCGCCCGCCCGGCCGCGCGTCGCGGCCGGGCGGGGCACGGCGGGCCGGGCCGGGCCGACCACCAGCCACACGTACCTTGCAAAACTCCATCATGTTCACGCCCAGCGGGCCGAGCGCCTGGCCAATGGCCGGCGACGGCTTGGCCGCGCCCGCAGGCACGATCAGCCGCACGACGCCCTTGACGGTGGCCATCCTCCCCGCGCGCGCGAGGCCTGCCGCTCTCCCTTCGCTGCCTGCCTGCCTGCCTGCCTGTTTGCCTGCCTGCCTCTCTGTCTGGCAGGCGCCGGCCGCCGGCGTCCACGGCGCCAGCAGCTGAGCAGCGAGCGGCGCGCAGCGGCGCGCGGCCTATCCAGTCATAGCCCGCTTTGTGCTCCGCGACCGGCGGTCGCGACCGCGGTCACGGACGCGGACGCGGTCGCGAGCTGCGCTCTTGCGAGCGCCGCATCCTCTGCTCTTGCTGCCGCTCGGCGTCGTCGAAAACGGACGGGATGGGCTTGGTCAGGGCATGCCAGGCAGCATTGCGATGCATGGCAGAAGATGTGCCGCTCTCGGTGGTCAGCTCGGTGCTGCTGGCCCGCTCCAGAACGCGCTCGTCGAGATCCTCCAGCGTGCTGTAGCTGGCGTCGAAGGCTGTGCGCCGAAGAGCCTCGGAACCCGCACGCAGGCGCTCGCGCGACACGTCCTGCAGCAGTCGCAGCCGGTAGGCCTCCTGGTCCTGCAGCTTCGCCCAGTGCTTGAAGGCTGGCGGCGCGAAGTGGTACTTGCGGTCCACCTCTTCGAGCGGCGCGAACACCTTCATCTTGAAGGTGGACTCTCTGAATCGGAAATCCTCCACCTTGTCAAGTGGACGGCCATCGAGCACAAACACATTGCGTCTCGCCACGCTGAGCCGCGGCCCCCCCTCTTGCTGCTTCTTCGCCCGACGCGGCTTGCCTGCCTTCGCAGTCAACACCGTCATTGTGAGCGAGCGAGCGAGCGAGCGAGCGAGCGAGCGAGCGTGCGAGCGAAGATAAGAAAGGAAAGGCTCCAGGCGCCCTCTCCCGGCGCTAGCCTGCTGGTGGCGGCGCGATGACGCCCGCCCGCCCGCGCGCCCGCCCGGCGACTGCCCGACCAGCACCTTGGCCACGCGCAACGTGAAGGCGAGAGCGACGAGGTCAAAACGATGTGATGGATGCAGTGCGAGCGCACCTCACCTCACTGTTGCTGAGCCGCGGTCCACTCCCGAGTGTGGGTGGTGGCCTCGGCGAGCAACCGACCCTCCAGCCCGCTCGCCGACGCTCGAGCACCGCGGCAGCCGGCTCAGCGCTCAGCTCTGCCCGCGCGCAGCCAGCTGCTGCCTGCCCGCCCGCCTGCGCAGGCGGCCATCACCAGGCCTGCGACCCGGGGCGCACCTTGACGTAGCCTAGTAGTAGCGCAACTCCTACCGGACCCTTGCGGGCGCGCGGTCCCTGACGAGCGCGCCCCGCGCCCCTCAACTTGCCGCGCTCGCGTCCCCACCGGACCCGGAGATTCCAGGTCCAAGATCATCGCGTCCAGTGTGCGTGGAGGAGACGTCCCGCCCGCGTCGCAGGGCCCGGCGCGGGTGGCGCCCTCCTGTCCCTCTGCGCGCGGATCCTGACGCCCCCTCACAGGGACCGCGCGGAGACGCGCAGAGGCGAGGAGGGGGCGGCGGGGCGCGGGAGCTTCCCCCCGCCCCCCCGGGCAGGTCGCCAGTGGGCGCGCCCCTGCGCGCCCCTGGCGGCGAGCGCGGGAAACGTCCCAAAGTAAAGCGGCGGCCGCGTTCGAAGCAGCGCAGGGCGATCAAACAGCACGCCGGCCTCGGCGCAGGCAGAATCGTATGCGGCGCGCGACGAGGACGAGGGCGAGGGCGGCGGCGGCGGCGGCGGCGGCGGCGGCGGGCGCAGGCGCAGGCGCGCGGCGCGGGCCCGCGGCGCGGCTGCTGCTGGCGGGCTCCCCCCCCTCGCTCCGGCCGGCCGAGCCGCGGTCGGTCCCGTCACGGCCAAGCAGGCAAGCCTGAGCTGAGGCAGGCAAGCTAGTAGCCTGGGCACCGTAGCGGTCACCTAGCCGGCGAGAGAGCGAAAAGAGCAGCAGACTCCGAGCAGAGCAGAGCAGAAGCAGGGCGCGAGGAAAAGCAAACGCACGAGCAAGAGAAGAGGAAAAGGTGGCTCGAGCATCGGCAGGCGCTGCCGGCGGCGGCGGCGAGCATGCGCGTGCTGCTGGTGTCGGAGAGCGCGGCACCGCGCACGTACGATGTGGCGCTTGCGAGATCGGCGACAGGGCTTGACGCACGGCGCGAGGCCGCAGAGCTCGCTGGCGCAGATCTCGAGCACGTGCGCCTGTACTACCGCGGCGCAGGTCTGGAGGACGATGCGCATCTCTGCACGAGGCTGAACGGCGACGCGCGGGAGGACTGCCTGGTGGCCACCGTGGACGAGGCCGGCGCCAAGGCCTCGCCTCACTCCGGTACGGACCGCTCGCTACGCCTGTGCGGACTGGAGAGCCTGGGCCGCGTCGAACCGGCGGCGCTCGATGGCATACGGCGGCTGCTGGCAGAGGCGCGCGGTGGCCTGGCTGCCGGCCACCAGCCTGTGCTGTCCGAGGACGGCTCCGGCGGCACATACTTTCTAAAGAATGCCGCCGGCAAGTGCGTGGCGTGCTTCAAGCCGCGCGACGAGGAACCCGCCGCGGAGAACAACCCGCGTGGCCTGCTGGGCCACATCGGCCAATGCGGGCTGCGCGAGGGCGTTCGTGCCGGCGAGGCCGTGCAGCGCGAGGTGGCCGCCTTTATCACGGATTTTGGCGGCTTCAGCGGCGTGCCGGAGACCATTTTGGTGGAGGCCAAACACAGCGCTTTCAACTACCGCGACGGGACTGTGCGCCACAAGATTGGCTCATTCCAGCGTTTCGTCCCGGCCGACTGCATCGCCAGTGACTTCAGCCCCAACCTCTTTCCAGCCGAGGAGGTGCACAAGATTGCGCTGCTCGACATTCGCCTCCTCAACGCCGACCGGAACGACGCCAACCTGCTAGTCTCGCGCCGTCCAAAGGCGACGCTGCTCTCCCCAAGCGCGGATGACGGCAGCGGTGGCGCCGCCACGAGCCCCTGCAGCATCGGCGGCGCCTCGTCAGCCTCGTCCTCCTCCATGCGCAAGTTCCGCTCGCTCTCGTGCAGCATGAGTCCACTCGACTTCGACTACTACCTCACGCCCATCGACCACGGCTACTGCCTGCCGGACAAGCTGGAGGTGGCGTGGTGCGACTGGTGCTGGCTGGACTGGCCTCAGGCGCGCACGCCCTTCTCGGAGGCTACGCTGCGCTGGATCGAAGACTACGACGTCGATGCCTGCGAGCGCATCCTGCGTCGCGACCTCAATGTGCGCGCGCCCTGCCTGCGGCTCATGCGCATCGTCGCCATGGTCCTCAAGAAGGGCGCGCGCGCTGGCCTCTGCCTGCACGACATCGCCTCCATCATCGCGCGCCAGGACGTCAACCAGCCCTCGGTGCTCGAGACCCAGGTCATCCGCGCGCGTGAGCTCGCTGGGATGATGCAGGCGAACGCGCGCATCAAGGGCGCCACGGCAGCAGCCGCGCTTGCAGCCTCCGCTTCGACGCTTCCGCTGCGCCCGGCGCACGGTGTGCGCCGCGACCGCCGCGTCGCCACGCTCTCCTCCTGCAACCTGCCCTTTCCTGGCAGCAACAGCGGCGGCGGCGGCGGCGGCGGCGGCGGCAGCACCAAGAAGCACAGCGCACAGCGCCCCAGTACGGACATGGTCGCGCCTCGCCCCGGCAAGGAGAACAATCACCGTCTCGGCCTCCCGCGCATGTCGGCGCCCACCTACGACGAGCTCCGCGCGCGCACGCCGCCCGCGCCGCACGCCGATGCCTTGCGCCAACCGCCCTGCTCGCCGCCGCGCGACGCCGCCCGACCCAGCCCGACCGGCGCCCTCTCGCCGCAGCCCGACGCCGCGACCGCGCTCGACGAAGCCGCCGTCTTCGAGCGCGTCTTCCTCGAGTACGTGGAGCGCCTCGTGGACGACGTCATCCTTTGCGTGCGCGCGCGCCGCCAGAGTGACCAGAAGTTCCTCTTTCGCCGCGCCAGCTCCGTTCACCTCACCTCGCCGCACCGCCAACTCCACCCTCCCGACCTGCTCGACGAGGACGGCGCCGCGGCCTCCCCGCGCATGCTACGCGTGTCGCCGTCCAGTTCGACCCTCATCAGCCTCTGCGACCCGCGCCGCCCGCGCTGCGCCTCGGCCGACCAAACCTACGGCCAGCCGCCCGTGCCGCCGCCTGCTGCGGTTGACCTCGCGTGCTCCGGCATGCTTCAGCGCCAGCACCTTCGGCGCCCGCATCCGCACGAGAGCCCGCGCAAGAGGTCCGCGCCGCACCAGCGACAGCACGAGCACCAACACCCGGCCAGTGACGACAGCCCGAGGTCCAGCGACGACGACGCCCACGACGCCGCCACCGACGACATCGACGCCGACACCGACGCCGAGTCGTACTTGGACCTCTTGGCAGCGGCCGCCGCCGGTCCTCCGGGTAAGCCGGCACCTCTTGATATCTCGCTCGCCGACCCGGACGTCCCACACGTCGTCCGCGTCGACGCATTTGGCATCAAGCACCTCATGCCGGTGCGACCCATGGCTACCTCCAGCTTCCACGAGTCCAAGCTCTCCTCGCTCATGGACATGCACGCGCGGCCCTCGCCGTCCAAGAAACCTGCACTTGCGGCCTCATCCAAGACGCTACGCACCGTGAGCATGCGTCAAGCAACGAAGCCGAATGTGGCCGTGCTCTTTGCGTCGCCTCCGCCAAAATCAGCGGCTGGCGCTGCAGGATCCTACTCGCCCGTCTCCCTGACACTCTCCACTGATTCGTCCTCCCCCCCGGCGTCGCCGCCGCGCATCGCGTTGTAAACACTCACAGTCACCTTCATCACACCGAGCACACGCGCGCTGTGAGAGCGCGCCGCACACCCATCAGACCCCTGGTGTCGACGGCGGGCGGCCGCTTAATCGTGCGTGCGCACAGAGAACACATTGTATCTACTACTACTACCAAGCCTTATCTAAAAGAAAAAGCACATGATGACCACATTGCCATCACTCACCGTTGGTCACTGCTCCGGGAGCGGCGGCGGCTGCGGCGGTGGGTACTTGGACTCGCTCAGCAGTGGCCCCGCTCTTGGCAACAACCGAGGGTCGCCCGTCCCGTCATGGAATGGCAAGGCTTCCGGCGCGCCAGCAGATGAGGCCTCCGGAGCGGCCATCTGAGAAGCCCCCGCTGGCGTTCGGCTGGCCAAGGGTGCTGCCAAGGGCCTCTTGTCGGCCGTGGACACGCCCATGGCGCGCAGGAATTCCGGCTCCGACTGGAGCACCTTGGTCATCTCGTCCGCCTCGGCCGGGCTCACACGAATGCCGGCCTCGGCGAGCACGCCCTCGAGGGCCTCGTCCGAGGCCTCCAGAGCCTTGACTAGCTCCTCCCGCGCCATGCCGTACGCCGAGCGCCAGCTGCCTGTGCGCTGGCGCTCGCACACGCGCGCGAATGTGGCCAGATCGATGCGGTCCACCTCGGCGCTCGCCGGCACGAACTGCTGCAAAACCCATGCCGCGTCCTCCGCGCGCAGGTCTGGTCGCATGGCGCACAGGTCTTGCCCCGTGATGAGGCCGTCGCCGTCCAGGTCCAGGAGCTCAAAGGCCTGCTTGTATCGCGCGATCTCCGAGTCCTTGAACCCGTGCATGCGCAGGTCGCTGCGCGGCGTCGCCGGTGGCTGTTCCGGTGGCGGCGGCGCGAACCCCGCTGTCCGCAAGGAAAGTGCCCGCGGCACCGAAGGCCGGCCAGGAGGCGCCGCCACCTTGGTTGTCTTGGTCGTAGTCTTGGTCGTCGTCACCGAGGTCTTGCGTAGCGACATGATCGTGCGCGGGCTCGGCGGCGCCCCCGGCGGCGCCCCCGGCGGCGGCGGCGGTGGCGGCGGTGGCACGCTCGGCGCCGGCGGCACCGCGAAAGGCATCTTGCGCTTGGCGCAGAGCACGCTTGGCTCAGATCGTGCTTTACCAGGTCAGTCGCGGCCCGATGAAAAGATCCGTTCCCAAAGTCACCCCGTTGATCGTGACTGTGAGTCACGAGGTGGGAGCATGCCATGCAAAGCAAGCAGCCTTGAATGCAGCGACGGGCTTGCCTCGCCAAGAAACATGTAGCAGGTGTGAGATTTTTGCATATTGCAAATTTCGCCCAGCCTGGGCCTACAGCCCCGGTCCGCGGGGTCCACAGCCTACGTCATGCGCAAGGCAGACGTAGGCAGTACCTTGAAGGACTCTCGCTTGCACGCTTGCTCGCTGGTCCACTTGCTCGCTTGCCCGCACTTGTTCTTCGCCCGCGGAGCATGCCATGCAAAGCAAGCAGCCTTGAATGCAGCGACGGGCTTGCCTCGCCAAGAATCATGTAGTAGGTGTGAGATTTTTGCATCTTGCAAATTTCGCCCAGCCTGGGCCTACAGCCCCGGTCCGCGGGGTCCACAGCCTACGTCATGCGCAAGGCAGACGTAGGCAGTACCTTGAAGGACTCTCGCTTGCACGCTTGCTCGCTTGTCCACTTGCTCGCTTGCCCGCACTCGTTCTCGCCCGCCTTTTGCGCTTTCTCTCACAACTTTCTCGCTCTCTTGCTCATACTTTCCAATCCCACTGGTAGGTGAGCTCATTCATGTCAGAACATCTTGCCACCCTTGACAGGACGGCCACCAAAGGCACCCGGGAGCATACCGGTGGAGGCCACCTCGGAGACCTTGGAGTACCAGCTGGACTGGGAGAGGAATTGCTGAGACATGAGGGTTAGCGCGGCGGACTGAATGATGAGCACGCCGCCCGTGATGATGCGGTGGCGCAGGTAGTGCGCAAAGAGCGAGGCGATGAGGACGAGGACCGGGAAGACGAAGAACCAGGTGGCGCCGAAGACCATCAGCGTGCGCAGAAAGCCCTGGAGCTGCATCTGGCCCTGGACCTCAGGGGCGCGCATGGTGCCAAGGATGCTGGTGGTGAAGGCGATGCCAAGGATGATGCGCTGCAGGAGAAGGAACTTGCCGGCGAGGCCATCGTGGTCGTGAAACTTGAGGAAGTTGTCGTCCTGCACCTTGTTGATGATCTGCAATATGGTGGAGACGAAGACGATGATGATGAGCACGAAGAGAGTCGGTGTCTCGTCGTCCAGCTGCGGCTGGTTGAGCAGCTGCTTCACCCAGCTGTTCCCCTTGCCCGGCGCGCGCCGCGAAAAGTCCACGAGCGTCCAACCGTTGCCCAGGCAGAGCAGCAAGAAGGACATGATGAGCTGCGAGAGCGCCTCAAAGGACTCCGAGAAAAGGTCGAAGACGAAGACGCCCTTGCCGTTGTACGAGTACGAGAAGAGGTGCAAAATTTCCAAGACCATGGAGAGGATCTGGAAGATGTACGCAAATGCCAGGCCCTTGATGACAGCGTGCGAGCCACCCATAAAGACCCCGTGCCCCGTCTTCTTCTGGTACGCCGTCGAGCTCCACACAAAGAAGGCCACCATGGTCGCCGTCATGATCCAGTAGAGCGTCGGCAGCCCACGCTCATCCGCTGGAAGGTGGTCCTCACCCGGGTTGTACAGCGTGAACTCGTACGTGAAGAGGTTGCGCTTTAGCCTCCGACGGCGGCGACTCGAGCTGGCCTGATGCTCCGGGTCCTCCACGTACTCCTCCGACGAATCGCCATTCTCGAAGCCGCGGCAGTCCGCAATGACAAAGTACCAGCCGTACGTGCGCACCTCGTGCTTGATGCTCCACTCAAACTGCCACGAGACCTTGTTCGAGTCGGGCACTGGCACAGGGTCCGTACCGCGCGCAGACCCGATGCCGTGCGCGCCCGACGGCTTTCCGATCGGGATGCGCGTGTGCGCATGCTTCACCTTTTCGCAGTCCGCCTCATTGTGGAATTTGTCGTGCCAGTTTGTATCCATGAACAGATACACGGACCCACGCGGCTCGCCCGTGTACGTGACGTTCCCGATGACCTTGCTCGTGCCGGGCCGGAAGCTAAACTTGGTCACCTCCGTGATCTTGTGAGACCCAAAGTAGCCCTTGCCCTCGACCACCTTGCCACCGGCCTGCGTCGCCAGCGCCGCGGCTGCCGCCAGCGCCAGCGCCCACCGCAGCGCAGTCCCGCTCAAGAGCACCATGGTGGCGAGCGAGCTCCGCCGACCCGCGCCAGACCACGCCTCTCCCGATCGCCGCACCGCACCGCACCGCGCACGCCAAGCGAGCCGGCCACCGCCGTCGGAGGCGCCGCTGCCGCTCGCGTTGCTGCGCGCCGCGCCGCGCCGCGCCGCGCCGCCCGCCGCCGCGCGCCGCGTCGCTCGCTCTGCGCCGCCGCCGCTGCCGCTGCAGTTGCGGCTTTGACTTCCGCCGTGCCACGCAGGCGCTTGGGCAAGAAGAAGGTGACGTCAACTGCCGGGCTCGAATCGCTGTCGCTGCGCCTCACTCGCCAGGCGCCAGCTCGAGCTCTCTCTCCATCTCACTGTCAATCTCGATCTGCAAAATTCCTCCGGGTCGTCATGAAGTTAGTCTATGAGAGAGCTAACCCGTTTCTCGAGGTGGTCTCGCTCGCTGCCACTGCAGGCAGGTTGCAAATCGCGCCGATGCGTCATCAAGGCTGGCTGCTCATGGAAAAAGGTTCTTGGCGGTCACGAATGGCCATCAAGATTCTTCAGGTAAAAGGTTCTTGACGGTCACAGTCAATAGCGCTCGAGGAGGACATCCACTTGGTGGTCTAGGTCCATTTGCTCGAAAAACTCGTGCTCAAATTTGCGAAGGGCCGCAATGGTCCCGGTCAAGTCAGACCCGAGACGCTGGACGAGAGCTGCGTCCGCGAGAAGGGCGTCCGCAGCCTCGACCGTGGACCGCGGGAGACGGGCCCCATCGGCCTCAGAAGGCGAGCGCTGGCATGGTGGTTGCAGCACTCGCTTCTGCCCGAGGCCATCCAGGCCGGCGTAGAGGATGCCGGCCACGGCCACGTAGGGGTTGGCGGTGGCATCAAAAGTCTTCATCTCAAAGTTAGAGGCAGGGGCGTGGCGTGACGAGATGAGGCGCAGCGGCGCCTCCCGGTTCTGGTGTCCCCAGACCTGAAAGGCACCGGCCCAACAATTCGGCTCGATGCGCCGAAAGGAGTTTGGCGAGGACACGACGAGCGCCAACAGCGCGGGGAGGTGCTCCAGAACGCCTGCAATGAAGGCAGCTCCCTCGCCTGTCAGGCCGGGCCGGTCCTCTTCATCAAAAGGCGCGTCTGCCAAGGCGTTTGAGCCGTCGCTGAGGTTGGCCAGACTGACGTGGCAGTGCAGCCCGTTGCCCGCGGCGTCATGCTTCGCCTTGGGCAGGAAGCTCGCAATTAGGCCGCGACGATGAGCGACAGCTGCCACAGCCTCGCGCGCCATGGTGAGCGTGTCGACGGCCTCGAGCGCCGGCCCGTGAAGCAGGGCGAGCTCGAACTGGCCGGGCGCCGACTCCGCGTGGAACTGCGTCACCTGCGCGCCGACGGCTTCTAGCGCGCTCACCATGTCGAGGAGCACGTCCGCGCGCTCCGAGACTGCGCTGGAGGTCGAGTAAATGTGCCTGTCCACGGGCTTGCGCGTCGTGGCGTCCAACAAGACGAACTCGAGCTCGAAGCCGACCTGCACTGTCAGCCCCGCCTCCGTCTCCAGTGTGCGCACTGCGCGCCGCAGGACTTCGCGGCCGCATACTGGTGCCGGACTGCCGTCCTGGCAGCGCACATCAACCAGCCGCGTCGTCATGGGCCCGCCGTCCACCACCCTGGCGGACCCCGCGTCGATCTGCAGGACGAACTCCCCCGATGCCGGCAGCGGCGACCCGGGGACGACCACGTCGACGCATCCCGCCGCCGCGAAGCACGCTGTGCCTACGGCGCCCTCGGCTGCCGTCTCGGGCAGGCACCTTGCGCGCCGGACGCCCGCAAGGTCCGTCCATACGACCTTTTGCCATGCATGCCGCGCCATCCTGCCGCTGTTCAAGCTCTGCTGTGCGTTCTCTCAGGCTCTCGCATCACTGGCAGGCTGACAAAAACTTCGTCCCCCTTCAAGTTGGCGACACCGGCCCCATACTGATGTGAGTGCTGACCCACGGCCGTCGCCGGCCGAAGAACGCTTCGTGATTTACACGTCAGGCCGAGGCACAAGCAGTGGTGGTAGCCGTCCGCCAAAAGCTGCAGGCAAGCAGCTAGGCCCATCGGCCCAAGGCAAGAACGACCAAGCCGCGACTTGCCCTGGCGACACGACGACTTGACTGTGCCACGAAGATGGGCCAAAAAAAAAAACGAACCATGGCGCTCCTACGCGAGAGGGGGGAGAAGCAGAGGGGGGTATGCTGCGCGCTAGCTGTGAACGTTCCGTTCAGACTCCAAAGGCTTCGTTAGGGGTCTTCTGGGCGACTGGAGCGCAGGAACTCTCTACGGGATCCCCGAGGGCCACAGCACCTAACGTCCGGAGCGCACAAGTGCAGATTGGCGGCAGCGCAAGGGGCCGGAAGCGCGGCACAAGTGCCAGCTGGCCGTGGCCGCGTAGTAAGATAAGTTAGACTCGGACGGCGGCGGCACGAGCGAGCAGAGCGACAACGATCGCGGCGGCGGCGGCGGCGGCGGCAGCAGCGGCGGCGTGTCTGCGCGCAGCGTCGCGGCGGGGCACGGGCGCGGGCGGCTGTGCGGTCGCGCGATCGCGTCGCGGCGGGAAGCGGCGAGGGTCGGCGGCTAGGAGCGGTGCGCCATGGCGGACGAGGCCAAGGACTCGGGCGCCGCGCCCATGGACACGAGCGAAGGCGCGGCGGTGGAGGCCGGCGGCGCCGAAGGCAACGCTGAGGTAGCCGCGTCGTCGTCGTCGTCAGGGGCGGCGGCTGGCGGTGCGGCGCCGGCGGACGGCGCCGAGGATCCGAACGCGGACGCGGCGGCCGCCCTCTCGGCCGCGCTCTCCGGCAAGCCGTCGGCCGACGATGCCGCCAAGGCAGAGGCGACGGCTGCCAAGGGCGCTGATGCGTCCAAGAACAAGAATGCGCTGCCGATCCGGTCGTATCTCGACCAGACTGTCGTCCCCATTCTGCTCAGCGCGCTCTCGCAGCTCGTCAAGGAGCGGCCCGACGGCGACCCGGTCGAGTGGCTCGCGCACTGGCTGCTGCGCAACAATCCTGCAAAGAAGTCTAACTGATTCACAGCACAGCTCTTCCTTCATGGCGCGCCATGCCGTCCTGCGATGGGCAGGCAGGCAGGCAGGCAAGCAGGCAGGGAGGCAGAGAAACAGGCAGACGAGCCTCGTTCGCTCGGGTGGGAGCACGAGCAGCGCGACTCTGGGCCAGCTCTCGATCTGCGAGAGGTTGCGAGAGCTAGTTTGTCTGCCAGCGGCCTCTCCACATGAACGACCTTCTTGTTCTTTTCTCTTTACTTGTTCATGCCCACGCCGCTCTTGCTCGAAGCGAGGAAGACTGCTGCGTGCACGGGCTCCTGGTTGCCTCTCTTTGATGACATGCCCAAGGCTACGGGAGGCTGTAAAAGGTAGCTATCGAAGCTCTTGAAGAGCCTTGCGCGAGCACGTGCCGCAGCAATGCCTCGCTCCGGCGGCACTGGCTGCGGCGGTCTCTTAAATTGCGCCACGAGGGGAGCGCGGAAAGTTCCGTGCGCCAGGTCTAGCGGATTCTTGGCCGCTTTGGGTGCGAAGTCTCTTTTAAACGGCGCGAACCCCTTCCATGGCCGCCTTTCCCTGGCTGCTGCCGTCGATGACGCCTCACCTCGTGGTCGCGCGGCAATATGCTGCGTCTCTGCCCTCGCGGGCCTCATGGGCCTCTTCCCGCGCCGCGCTCGATGTGGGGACCTGTCGTCTGTTTCGTTCGCTCCTTGTTTTGGCATGGGCAAGAAATGCTGTCGCCCTGATGAATGACGCGTGCTGCGATGCTGCGAGCTGGTATGTTGAGCCCGACGCTCGGCACGAACAATGCCAGGTCGAAGAGGGCCAAACAAGGGAACCTTCGACTCACAGCGAGGACCTTCGTTTGGTGTATGCCCTCCATCTTCGTGCGAACCCCCTTGCGGCTGTCCCGACTCCTGCAGCAGGCCGTCTCCGAGGCTGATCCGCAGCATGACTTGCTCGAACTTGCCGCGAAAGATGTCCTTCACCCCGGAGATTGCACCACGCTAATGTGAGGGCCGGCCCTGGTGCGGCAGAGCCGGCTCCACTCCACTCTAACAGTAGGCTAGAGGGACGCAACCAAGAGACGATGTCTCGATCGAGCTGGCGCCGTCGCAGGCTGGCTGGCTCAAGACGTCCTGGGCCTGGTGGTTCTCTTGAAATACCGGCAAAGTTCGCTCGATTGAAGTTTCTCACACGCAAGCACATACGCAGCATGAGCGGGACGCCCCTCAATTGTGGCGGCACGTGGCGCATGGCGCCGCGTGGCGCATGGCGCCGCGCCAAGGTGTGTGACACTGTGTGCCAGTGGCCGGCTGCCGCCTGGGGGGTGGGTCCGTTCAACGGACAGGTCCGGCACGCATACAGGGAGCTTTCTCCGAGAGAAGACCGCCCAGAGAGAGAGAGAGAGAGAGAGAGAGAGATTGCGGCTCAATGACATGACTTCAGGTGTTCGGCCGTCTTGAGCAGCGCGGAGGTGGTGACGACGTCGACCTGCAAAGCGGCCTTGGCTGCTGCTGCGCTGCCGGCGCGCGGAGCGCGGAGCGCGGCACACGCGCGGAGCAGGACGCACGCGGGGACATCGGGCAGCGAGTGCAGTCGCGCGCCGCCTTGGCGTGGGTGTACAAGATGGACGACAGCGCAGGCGTCACAGGCGGCCAAGGTGCTGCCGACAGTCTGGCGAAAGGTGTACAGGCAGCCACGCTGCGCCGGAGCCGAACAACGAGCGGCGATCTGAAGCCGTCGCCGCCATCGACCCCGAAGCCAAGGCGATTATCGCTACCTAGGGTGTCCAAACTTATGAACCCAATAATAAAGCGCAGCTTCGAGCAGCTGCCGGTGCAGATGCGATCAGAAATTGGCAGTAGAATGAGCCTGACCAAGAGCCGCGCTGATCCTGATACCATCGAGGGGAACGTTCTTTCAAATGAGCCGAGCATTGCATCAGCAGCCTACGAGACGGACGGCACGGATGCGTTGCTTGCTTCCAGGAGCTCTGAAGTTCCCGACTCCAAGGAGACCATCGCCGCCCGCCAGATCCAGCGAGGATTTCGGACAACCCAGTCGAAGTTCCTTGCATCGCAGTGGAGACGGGACCTGATGGTTGCTCGCGACTCTCTAGCCGCGCATGCCAGGTTTGGCACTGGTCCGAGGGCGCAACAGCACATGGAGACGGAGGTCACGCTCAAGGTGCTAACGCCCCAGTATTTGCGGTGGGTGCTCGAGGTTGAGGGCCCCGGAGCGCTTACGCCGGGAACTTGCCGAACAGTGAGGGGTTCGGTGGCCTTCGTCGACATGAAGGGGTTCACCAAACTGGCGCAGCAGCTAGCGGCAGCTCACAAGTTCGGCAACCACGGCGGCTCGCTTATCTTCAGGACGGCTGAGGTCGACGCCAACAACAGCGTCGATGTCTCCTCCGAGATCACCAACGACGTGCTGGCGCGCTACTGGAACCTGGTCATCATGTACGCGGACAAATTTAATGGTGATGTGGTCAAGTTCCTCGGCGATGCGGTTCAAATCGTTTTTCCAGACCAGCCAGTCTTCTCGCACATCCGCGGACGCGACGCAGTCCCGGGCATCTGCCAGGACCGCGCTCTCATGTTCGCAATCGAGCTCATGCACGGGCTCGAGGTCTTCGGGCTCGAGTCGCAGTCCGGAGCCTCGTCGCAGAAAATGAGCCTCAAAATTGGCCTCGCCTACGGCGATATGACCTTCTCCGTCGTCGGAGGCGTCTTATCGCGCTGCGAATTCGTCCTCTCCGGCCCGGCGCCGGCCAGAGCCGCTGACCTCAGCGGTTGTGCCAATGAGAACGAGACCATTGCAGACAGCAGCTTAAGAATCATCAAGCCGCTCATGAAGGCAGGCAAGGACTTCGCGCGTCTCCACGTCGGCTCGGGGGAGCACGACACGGAGGCCATCTACTCGAGGCTGACGGAGACGGAGGACTACTTCCACGTTAGCCTCAACGTCAATCCTTACATTTCGGAGAGCGCGGCCGTGGCATTTCCGGGGAAGTTGGACTCCCGCTTCAGCGCGACGCAAGAACGCTCAAGCCAGCTGCGGGCGTCGACCGGCATGGGTTTTAGCTCTGCAAACCTGAAAGTGCCGATGGACTCGCCTCGCCTGTCGGCAAAGACAGGTGCCTACGTTTTGCGGACACAGTCATCGACGGGCAAGGTTGGGAAGACGTTATCACGCGGCAACGATAGCAACGTCAGCGACGGGTGGGAGGCCCGGGTATCCGATGTTCAGATCCCCGTACTGAGTCGGTTCGTTCCAATTTGTGTGCTTTCGCAGATCGCAGCGGGTTGCCACAACGCTCAACTCGGCCAACGCTACTGCTCCGTACTCTTCGTGAACGTGCTGAGCTACGACCCCAGCGCCTCCGACGAGGAGCGCACGCGGCTCATGCAGCTGTCAACAGCGCTTGCGCAGACTGCAATCTTCCATCAGCGCGGCGACCTGCGCCAGGTCGCCGTCGACGACAAGGGTCTCGTCATCATCGCCATGTTTGGGCTGTCGACGCCGCAACCCGAGCTTGCGGCCTTCAACGCGCTGATGCAGATCAAGAAGGAGTATCGTAAAGTCGACATTCGCGCCGGGCTCGGGCTCACCTCGGGAACCTGCCACTTCGGCCCGACCGGCGCGACGTCACGCGCGGAGTACGCAGTCGTTGGCAACATTGTCAACCTCTCGGCCCGCCTCATGGGTCGGGCCTCGGCGACGCGGGACGGCCAAATTGGTCTTGTGGACGAGGCGACTCTCCTGGCGCTGCCGACCTTCTGCAGCCACTCCTTCGTGGAGGCCTCGGTTCAAGTGAAGGGCTTCTCGGACGCCATCGAAGTCTTCATACCGCTCGCTAACGATGAGTCGCTTGAGCAGCTCGAGCAAAAGGCTAGGTTACCCTGGCTTTCTGATTCTCCGCGCCTCCGTGTCGTCACGGTCAGTAGCGTTTCGAGGCAAAGTGACGCTCATGCTCGCAAGGTAGCAGCGAAGAGGTCCAATGACGACTTCGTCGCGGACATCTTTCGCCTCACGCTCAATGTGCAGAGTCCAGACGCAGTGCGGGAGGTCCTCAAGCATGTCACGGTCATGGGCATGGTGGAGGCACGGATCGATGTCGGCATTCTGTACGCTCTCCTCCCGAGCGAGTCAGTCCGTGAGATGCTGGATGACTGCCTCGAAATCATCCGCGACGAGCTTGGCCTCCTTCGCGGCACTCCAAATGCGGGCCAGGATGACGCCGACGAAGAGGAGGAGGGCTTCGTTGAGGTGATCCATGTGCAGAACAAGATTGCGCCTCTGTACCGCACTCTGATGCGCTCGTTTCGACATTCAGCGCATGCAAGGCTTGCCGGCCTCTACCAGGACCAGCTCTACCATGGTCGGCTCAAGCGACAGGCGCGAGACAACATTCACGTGGTCATCGGTTCTCACTTCGCCATGGCGGGCGTCGAATACTACATGGATGCTGCCGAGTACATCAATCAGGGTATCGAGCGAATTGGCCCCATCAACCCGGCCTCTGCCGAGAGCCTTGCCACGAGGAGCTGCATGCTCGTCGAGCTTTGGCAGCACGTCCAAGCGTGCAAGGCTGAGACAGTAAGGGCCAACGCGCTTCTCTTTGTCGCCGAGCTGAAGCGTCGGGAGCGAAACTTACTCACCAGCTACCGCACCTACGTCCGTTGTCTCCGCTCATATGCTGCCCTTTCCCCGCTTCTCATGCCCGCGTGCTCCGAGCTTGGCCTCGACATAGCCACCGACTGTGGCAATCTTGCGAACGAGTGCGGGTGCGGCGCTCTCAAGCGCGGCTTGCGAGCTTACTTCTTCCTGCACCTGATCGAGAGTGACGGCGCCATGTCTTTTTCCTTTCGATGCCTTCGCGTCATCGTTGCCAAGGACGGCTTCTCGGCGCACGTGCAGCAGTCCGAGTGTGTGAATCTTCGTGGCATGATCGAGACGCCGGCACATGCCGTGAACTGTACTCTGCGCACCCTGACTCGCCAGGAGCTGCCCGCCAGCTACCAACTCGCGCATCCGGAGCGCTCCATGGAGAACTTTTACTGCATCACCTCCTACAACTCAACCACATCCAAGCATATCCTCGCCTGCCTGGCGCAAATCGGTCGACTGGACGCGGCAGCCTCCAAGTCGGCTGCACAGTTGCGCGCCTCGGAAGAGCCGAGCATCACGGAGAACCCCGTATCAAAGATGTGCACCATCTCGTAGCTCATGGAGGGCATCGAGCTTGGTGACCTAGCGAAGGTTCTTCCGTGAAACCCAGTTTGCATTCACGATTTTTATTTTTACCAGATGGTAGAAGTCGACGGAGAGAAAGCTCTGCGCGCGTGCACAGCAAACACACAGATCACTTTTTATTTTAAAGCTGTCCCTGATCCCGCTGGGCCGTGTCGTTGGTGTTCCTCGGCGACAGAAGTTGAAGACCGTTTGACGCGGCTGCCACTCTCGCATGTGGTACGCTAATGTACCGGTAACGGTACGGTACGTGGTCGGTACCACCGTGGTGCTGGTGGCGGCAACACCAGGGTACACACAACTTTGGACGGATTGCTCCGGCGCGGAGCAATCCGTTCAGCAGACGTGGCGTCGCCACGGCGTTGTGGTAGCGGCTGCTCTCTCTCTCGCTGTGCGCTTCCCTCCAACTGTGCAGCTGGAGAGAATTCAGCCGGACAGCAACCCTACTGGGGAGGACCCCAACCACTGGCAGTAAAGTCTATCAATCTGCCAGGTTCAAGCGAGGCCAACCCGACCGACTACTTGCCACAGCGCTCCGCGCCGCACCGGCTAATTCGCCAGAGAGGCTGCGGCGAGCGCGTCGCGCAGAGGGAGAAAAGGAACTTGACAGGGCTCAACTTGACGTGTCTGGTTCAGTTTTTTTTTCATTTTTGCCGGACTCTTCGCAAGGGTGTGTGCCCGCCCTGCAGTGCCACGTATCGCGCGGCGGCGTGCCTCGCCTGAGCGTCCTGAACTAGACGACAATTTTTACGAGGGGCCAAGGGCGAGAGACGAGGCGTGCAGAGCGCGTGCGCCGACCGAAGCGTGAGGTGCGACGTCGCGAGGCCACGCGCGAGCGTATCGCGAAGGGCTGGGCGCAAGCAAGTGCGAGCGCGCCGCCCGGGCTGATCAAGTATCGCTACGCTCGTGCAGTTCGCTCGTTCGCTCGTCCGCGTTGCGTTGCCGCCTAGGGAGAAGTGCGTTCAGTCGGCGAGGAGCGAGACGCGGAGCGCAAGCAACCAGTGTACACAGGAGGGAGGGAAAGGGGAGAGCCACGTCGTGTGCAGGCAGACGCAGCGAGCGTGGAAGGATTGGCAGGCAGGAAGCGATTGCGCAAGGGATTCGATCGAGCTCTCCTTGGCGTCTCCCCGTGCCCGTGCTGGAAAAAGCTTGCTTGGTCGTCGTACTTATCACTAGACTGCCCTCCTGCCGGTGTGGTGCAATTGGGCCTGCATTCTCCTTTTCCTCCATCCCCATCTCGTTCTCGCCTTCGTCTTCGTCTTCGTCTTCATCTTCGTCTTCGTCTTCGTCTTCGACTTCGACTTCGACTTCGACTTCGACTTCGTCGCGCGGCGCGCGGCGCGCGGCGCGCAAATTGCCGGTATTCAAGATACGCACCTGGCTTCGAAAGAAGGCTGTGACACCTTTTCAAGTTGCTGCCTGGCCCGCACGTGATGAATGATGCCCGCGACGACGGGATGGAGGCCAAAACCACATCGGACGTAGGAACGAGCGAAGCCTCCGGCCTTGATCAGTGGCTTGGCGAGGCCAAATTCAAGCTTTCGGAGGCGCCGAGTCCAGAACCAGATCGCAAGACCCGCCGAGTCAGCTTCAAGCTCGGCGCTCGGCCATCAATAACCCTGATGGCTGACGCGGAGCGGGCCCGAGCAGCCAGGATCGTGCAACGCTGGCGTCAGGAACATCAGCGCAGGAAGCACGTGGCAATTCGCAAGGCCAAACTGCGCCGTTCGCGTTTCATTTTGGAAGGTCGTTTGATCTCAGGTTTGGGGTCATCGTCGAGCAACTTGGGCGGGCAAATGCTGAACCTGCAGCAAAGCCGGGAGCAGCTCGTAGAAGTGAACGACATGCTGCGGGCGCTGACGCCACATTATATCCAGTGGCTCATTCGGGTCAAGGGCACCAGGGCGCTTGCGCCAGAGACCTACCACGAGATCACAGGCGTGGCCGTCTTCGTTGACATGAAGGGCTTCACAAACCTGGCTCAGTATCTGGCCGAAGGAGGCAACGCCAAAGCGCCCGGGGCCACAGCGATCTTGGACGACGATGAGCATCAAACGCGGGACCTGTCATCCGAGCTCACCAACGCCGTGCTGGTGCAGTACTGGTCGCTCGTCCTCATGTACGTGCAAAAGTTCCAGGGTGACGTCCTCAAGTTCCTCGGCGACGCTGTCCAGATCATCTTCCCGCTGGAGCCGCTCTTCGATCACTGTGAGACGCAGGAGGAAGCCGCGGCCAAGTGCCAGCAGCGGGGGCTCGTCTTCGCCCTTGAGCTGCTTCGTGCTCTGGAATTCTTTCAGGTCAGTTCCCTGGACGTCGGCACGCACCGAATGAACCTCAAGATCGGCCTGGCGTACGGCGATATGACCGTGCGTTTCCTCGGAGGTCTGTCTCAGCGCTGCGAGCTCGTGCTGTCTGGGCCGGCGTCGGAGTTGGCAGCAGATCTGAGCGGTCGTGCGGTGCCGGACGAGGCGGTGGTGCACGAGAGTATTGCGATACTGCGCTCCTTCAACGGCCTCATCGCCAAGGACGCCAGCTTCGGCCGTCTACAGATGTCACGGAAGCGGACCGAGGTGGAGGAACTGTACACCTTCCTGAAGCAGTCCGACGACTACTTCGACGGTAGCCTGTGCGCCAACCCATATGAGGGGGAGCAGGCCGATGTCGACGACTCGATCCAAGGCGCTGGCAGGTCATCCACGGACGCCCTCTTCGCCGGGGTTCAGGCGCTAAATCAGTACCAGAAGCGCGCCTCGTCGCGCACACGTCGTTCACAGCGTCGCGGCTCGAACTCGTTGGGGTCCCTTGGCTCCGTGCCCTCCTCTGGCATGGGCTACTCAACTCGGATTCAAGAGTTCGCAGAGAGCTTTGCAGATCCGCGTCTAAAGTCCGGCACAGCGAGCGCTACGCTTCCGCTCAACGTGCTCGGGCGATTCGTGCCACAGTGCGCGCTCATTCAGATCGCCTCCGGCTGCCACACGGCTCACCTCGGCGAGTGCTACTGCTCTGTGCTCTTTGTGGAGATTTGCAACTACGATCCAGGAGCGCCTCCTCAGGAGCAGACAGTCTTCATGCAGGTGGCCGTCTCGCTCGCACAAAAAGCCATTTTCGAGGAGCTTGGCTACCTACGTCAGGTCGCCGTGGATGACAAAGGCCTGGTCATCATTGGAATGTTTGGCATCAACTCGTCGCTATCTGAGGAATCCGCCTTCAACGCGGCCCTTAAGCTTCGGGCCCGGTACGACGCGGAAGGTATTCGTGCCGGCATCGGGCTCACCTCGGGCAATTGCCACTTTGGCCCCACCGGTTCCAGCATTCGCATGGAGTATGCAGTCGTGGGCAACACGGTGAACCTTTCGGCGCGGCTTATGGCACGGGCGTCAAAGGCGGTGAAGCTCCGCGACAACAGCTCTTCGATGATCATTATTGACCAGGGCACCTTTATGGGGCTGCCCGAGCGCGGCCAGCTGGAATTTCTCACCTCTGAGCTCAGCGTCAAGGGATTTAGCTCGGCAGTGCAAGTCTTCTCCCCGCTCGCTGCCAATGAGACCGCGGCGGACTTTTCTGAGCCGGCCATGATGGAGGCGCTGGGCTTCGAGCGCGCACCGCAGTGTGTCTCCATTTCACAGGCCACGCAGCGCTCGGTCGTGAGCTTCCGTGAGCATCGCAAGCGCACCGGTTTCGTGGCAGACATCCAGCGACTCACGCAGGGCCTCGAGAGGCCCGAGCCGGTCCAGGAGGTAATCAAGCACATCGCGGTGATGGGCTTTGTGAGTGCGCGCGTCGACCTCGTCATCTTAGGCGCTGTGTTACCCGGGATTGGGACCACTCAGGACCTGACCTACGCGCTGCAAATTATCGAGAAGGACCTGCAGCTCATTCGAAGGGTCGGACACCACATGTACATCATCAACGACCTGGAGGGCCAGATCAAGCCGCTGTACTACACCCTCATGCTCTCTTTCCGCATGATGCTGCACATTGAGCTGGCCGAGCTGTACGAGAACCAGCTCGTGCACGGGGATATGAACGAAATCCCGAGCGATGGCCTTCACATCACAATCGGCTCTCATCTCTCGCTCGCCGGCGTGGACTGCAGCCTCCGCGCGGCGGAATTCCTCAACAGGGGAATCGTCCAGGTGGCTCGTCAAGATCTCGAGTACGCCAGCGAGCTGGCACGCAAATCCCGCCGCTTGGTCGTGACGTGGCAAAAGAAGCAGCAGAGTCGTGCGGAGGAGGCCGCAGCGACGGCACTCTTCTATCTCGGGGGCTGCGAGCTCAAGCTCTCGAACTACCGCCGAAGCTTTGGATCATACATTGGTGCGCTACGCTGCTACGCGGGGCTCTCGCCATTGCTCTCGTCAGCCTGTGATTCTCCGTCCACCTGCTTTCTCCTGAACGATAACATGCCGCCGTGCGACTGCCTGAGGTTTCGAGACAAGCTGCACGCTTACCTGAGCATTCACCATCCCGAGGACACCAGCTCTTCTTCCTACTTCTTGCGCACCATGGAAATCAGTTCAAGCAAGGGTGACACCTTTCACCTACTTCCCATTCAGAGCGCGAGCGTGGACTCTGTGGGCGCGCCCGCAAGCGATCTTGGGAGCTGCACTCTGGAGAAGCTTTCGCGACAAGAGTATTTCGAGCAGTACGAGCTGGTCCAGCCCCGAGAGACCATCACGCAATTCTACCGGCTCTGCATCTTTGATGCTAACACGGCCAAGCTTATCTTGCACACCCTGGCGCAGCTCGCCAAGACGTCCGCCAGCGCGCACATCAAGTCAGGCGAGGTGTCATCAGCGACCGGCGACCATACAACAGTGTCGAAGCTGGACTCGTTGACGAGGCATCCCGAGGAGCTCGAGACCGCCCACGCCGCTCGAGACGCGTCCAAACAAAGTGCGCATGTGCACGTACAGTCCAAGCTCTGTACCCTTCAGTGATGAATCAAACATGGAAAAATGTATTGCGACAGCAATCTTTCAAAGTTGCATTGCTGCGAAAGCACCAACACGACGCCTGCTCTCTTGCAGGTTCATGGCGGCCAAGTCCACACCACACACTGACGATGACGGCCATCGGCAGTCTCCGTTGCGACTCAAGGCCACGCTGACCTGGCCAACGGCTTGTTGGCGAGGCGGCCGGGTCGTCGTCCCGCGTCGTCCCGCGAGACTTTGTGTGCCCCTCCCTGTACGCGCCTCGCTCACTCTCGCACACTGTGCCACTGTGCCACTGTGAGCCTCTTCAAGGCCCGAAAACGGCTAGCTAAGATGCTCGCTTCGCACCTCACATGTCGAAGCTTCCAGAGGATGCATCATTTATCGCAACGCACGGCAAACAGCAAAGCTCAGCATACCGCCACGCCTCGCCACGTCACGCCCCGCCTCGCCTCGCCTCGCCTCACCTCCGTGCGCGCGCGGTGCGCGCGGTGGGCCGCGCGGCCGCGCGGCCTCTGCTGCGCGTTCAGGAGGAGACCAAGTGCCAGCCTCCAGGAGAAGAAAGGTTTCTTTGTCGGCCCGAGGCTTCGCATTGAGCAAAATGCGACGCGCAGGCATCGACAGCAGCAGCTGGTTTTCGTATGGGGACGCGGACTGGCTCGGCTTTGCGGTGCAGACGCCAGCGCTCAGGCGGGCGCGGCCTTGGTCGAACAGGGTCGACTTTGGTGCAAATCGAGGGACAATGCCAATGTCCAGCTCGCGAGCAACCCACCGCACCCGATCGCGACAGAAGCTGCGTGGACAGGATTCGGGCGGCTCCGGTGAGCTAGTGGTACCTGGTAAGAAGGCAATGGCCTGCCGCCGTATCCAGCGCTGGTGGGCGAACCAATTGCGCCTTCGCGTCTGGACGACTCGCCGCGAACTGATCGCCAAGACCCAGGCGGCCCTCCAAGAGCTGCTTGCGGACGAGTCTTCACAACGCATGACGGATGTCCTCGTGCAGATCCAGCGTTTGACTCCAAGTTGCATTCAGGCCGAAGCAAAGATCGCAAGCGAGGATTCTCTCAAGGCGGGCTCGAACTTCATAGCCCATGGGGCGGCCATGGCTATCTCGCTCAAGGGACTGACGGCTCTCCTGTACAACATCTTCGTGCAGCACAGCGCGGTCACTCGCACGAGAAGCACCGTCGATGTTGGTGACCGCATATCCCGGAATCTGGCGCTCCTTGTGAACATGGCGGAGCCTGACAAGGCCACGCGCGTACTGCAGAGTTGCTGGGGACAAATTATGGCATGCATGAAAAGGTGCGGTGGCGACTTGCTCCAGGTGGTCGGCGAGGACCTCCTCATCCTTATTCAACCTCAAGGCACGGCAACCATCAAGGCGACCTACCAGGGTCGATCGCAGTCCATCCTTGACGCAGAACGCGCGGAATGCGAAGGGCGTGCCATGCGCCTCATCAGCGACCTCTGTAGCATGCTGCAAAGTACGGAGGTAGCCGGCAGCATCAAGCTTGGGCTGCACATTAAAATTAGGGCGGGCTTAGCCTTTGGCGACTGCCAGGCTTTGATCGTCGGCGGTCGGTACACGCGCAACTTCTTGATCCCTGTCGGCGAGGTGTGGCGCCGGGCCCAAGAGCATCTAGAAGTCGCGTTGGACACGGAGCTTGTGCTCGACGCGGAATTCGCGATCGCGAGGCAGCATGCGCTACCGTCCGCCGCTTACGCGCGCCTCAGTCTCGCCCCTGAGGAGCTTCGTGCTATCAGGACCTCAATGGAGCGCCTTGCCACGGACCAGTCCCATCGGAGCTTTCGCACGTCTTCTCCAACTTCCTCGCAAAAGTCGCAGAACCTGCACGCTCGTCGCTTGTCACGAGAGATGGGCGCGAAGAATAGTCTCCCAGTGCTCCGGGAGCAAGGAGTGCTCGACAACGGGAGCTCGTTCCGAAGCCGCGACGGACTGGAAGCCGTGGAGAGACGGCGCCACAGCGACCACGGCATCTCCGACAACGTGGAGAGACGGCGCCACAGCGACCACGGCATCTCCGACAAGTACAGCTCAGGAGCAACTCGCGGGAGCTTCGCAGCTCGGAACTTCCAGCACCCGTCGCACCACGCAGACTTGCTCTTGGCCGAAGACAGTCTGCCGAGCAGAGATCGGGGCTCCTTTCTTGGCTTCAGCTCGATGAAGACTTTCGCAAGGCGTCTCAACCACATGTCAAAACTATGCCACCTCTTGCCTCCTCGAACATTGGCGAGCATCGTACGTGGCTCGTTCGCGATGATGCCAGAGAGCGGCACGGCGACCGTCGTGTACGTTGTGGTACACCTAGCGCCCAGCAGTGACTTCGACCCACGAGAGGCGCCTGGACGCGGCCCAGGCTCAAGGGCCGACCCTCCCAGCGCTGGTGGCGATGTCCGCCAAACCAGCAGCAACGGCAGCAGCGACAGCGACGCCAGCGCAAGCGAGGTCAATTCCAAGAATGAAATGACGCAGCTGGCGCAAGTGCTCCAGAAGATCGTCCTGCTAGTGCAGGCACCCATTTGCGAGAATGGTGGCGAGCTCGTGAACGCTTGCGTGTGGGGCGAAAACTTCCACCTCGCGATCGCCATTGGCGCGGACGGGTATGAGAATGAGCGCATCGCCTGCGCAGCGTCTCGGGAGCTGGAAGGCTTGCTCTCAGGAGCTGGCTTTCGAGCTGTTACTGGCATTGCAACGGGCTGGTGCAAGATCGGCTTGGTGGGCAACGAGCTGCGGAGTGAGTACGCGCTCACAGGGCCGGTTTTCGGCCTCTCCAGCGCGCTTGCTTCAAGAGCGCTGGGAGCCGCAAAGGAGCAAGGTTGCTGGCCTTTGACAATAACAGACAACACCACCTTTCTCGGGCTGCCGCTGGACTACACCTGCAGCTTCGTTGCTGGCGACCTTTTCGTCAGGCAGTATGAGGAGACTATTCAAGTCTTCCTCCCACTTTGGGGTTCAAGGCTGACATTGGAGGCGCTGGAGGAGGACGGAGCTCTCCTGGGTTTGTCCGTCACTGGCGACCCGAGACAAGTCAGGGTTGCTGACGCACTTGATGATGTCAAGGCGCACAGAATGGTGAAACGCCGGCATCGCGATCAGCTCAGCGACGTGATGAGGCTCGGACGCAAACTCGGCAACGAGCGAGCGGAGGCCATCAAGCAGTGCCTGCAACTCGTCTCCGTCATGGCGACGGCTCACGTGGAGGTGGACACACAGGCGCTGACGGAAGCGACACGCGCGTTCGCCATCTTGGTAGAAGCCAACGAGGCGCTAAATGTGCTCTCCAGGGACCTGCAGATGCTTCGAAATGTCGGCGCCAACCAGTACGTGGTGAACAGTGTAGAGGAGTGTATGCATCCCATCTACATGAACCTTTTGCCAAGCTTCCGTATTGCGGCGCACCAGATCTTTGCCGGGCTCTACTCACGGCGCCTCCTCGCTGGCAATTGTGTCTCATGGACTCCGGAGACCGCGCATGCGGTCATTGGGACACACCTTTCCTTCTCGGGGAGCTCCCATCATCTGGATGCTGCGAACCACTTCAATCAAGCTCTGCCAGCCCTCACGCGAAGCAATCCGGCGGTGGCAAAGGCGCTTGCGCGCAGGGCCCACATGCTCGCCCGCTCCTGGGCCGCCTCGCAGAAAAATAAGGCGGAGCGCGTGGCGGCGGAGGCCGCCATGATAAGCGCTCGTCTCGCGCGCATGTCGCGCCGACTCAACGTCGCCGCTTGCGCCTCCGTAGCCTGCTTGCGCAGCTTCGAGGCGCTCGCACCATTGCTGGAGCCAATCTGCGGTCTTCATGCCGAGGCCTGCACGGTGTGCCATGCTGCGGAGAACCCGACTGGCATAAGCTGCTCATGTTTCACACTCCGTAAGGACCTTCGTGCCAGGGTCATCGTATACCAGTCCGACGATGCCTACGCGAGGTCACAACTGCGCTGCCTTGAGCTCGCAAATGACAACGGCACCGTCGTCTTGGCGCCGCGCAAACTTGCTATTGACCAGAAGCGCCTCGAGGAGTTGCTCGTACAAGCGCTCCATGGGGAAGATGAGGTTCTGCTCCTGTCACTGCCCGAGGATGACGTAGCAAGAGTTGTCTCCGAAGACGCGACGCCTAAGAACCTTCCTGTGGAAACCTTCGTGTTGGTGCTGCGTCAATGGCGGGCAGCCAAGCTCGTGCTGACTGCGTTGACACAGCTCGCCGAATTGTCTCTGCGCGATCGGGTTCAGCAGCTTCGTCCACTCGATCCGGAGGCGTTGCGGAGGGAAGCAAATGACAAGGTCGAGGAGGCACGGAGCCAAAGCCCGAGTGGTCTTGAGCAGCGGCACCTCCATGTGGACCAACATCACCAACGGCATCCTCCGGGCCAGCCTCCCGCGTCTGACCCTTCCAAAGTATGCGCGCTTCAATGATCAGTGATGGGTGGGGAGGGGGGGGGAGGAGCAAGAAAGGGGAAACACAACACTGTATTACATCGCATAGGCACATTCTTGCTTTGCATCGCAGCAACACTTGCATGTCTGGGATGAATTTCTTGCTGCGCGTCACGCAAGAGCTAGCTAGGTAGCTCGTAGGCTTGGAGACCCAAGAGAGGAAGAGGAGGAGGAGTCCACATCCGCCTCGTCGTCCTCGTCATCTTCGTCGTCCTCGTTCTCATCGACAGCGAGGCCGTGGCGCGAAACGGAGCCGGGTGGGGGGTGAGCTGTTTGCGCGCGTTGAGCGTCTGTACAGGGACTTGAGGTTGTCGTCGCGGAGGGCGAGGCGCCTTGTAGAGCGTTGGGGAGGTCTGGAGGCGTCATCATCTCACGCAAGCGCCGTGGGCTGTGAATGACGGCGGCTGATGAGGCCGTTTGCCCGGCAACCCAGGGATGCTCGAGCGCGTCCGCTGCAGAGAGGCGCGCGGTCGGGTCAACACAGAGCAAGCCGGCGAGGAGATTCTTGGCGGAAGCGCTAAGATTCTTCTCCCAGGAGGGGAACTTGAGCACATAGTTCTGACGGCGCCGGCGATGCTTGTTGTCGTCGAAGGGGAAGACTCCGCACAGAAGGACGAACGCAACCACGCCGAGTGCCCAGACGTCAATGGATCGCGTGTATGCCTTGCGGTGCATCATCTCGGGCGCAATGTAGCCCATGGTGCCGAAGAAAGTGCGCGTGCTGAGCGGTGAATTGTAGGGCAGTGGGCTGCCCCCCGTTCGCGCGCTGCTCGCAGGGAGCGCCTTGGAGAGCCCAAAGTCAATGATCTTCAACTGGATGTCCCGGTAGTGACTGACTCTTGCGTGCAGCAAGATGTTCTCGAGCTTGAGGTCGCGGTGGATGACCTTGTGCGAATGCATATAGGCCACGGCGCTGATGCACTGCCGCATGAGGAAGGACACCTTGGCCTCTGTCAGCGTGCTGTTGGGCCTGCTGACCAGGTAGTCGAAAAGCTCACCGCCCTTGGCGAGCTCCGTGACAACGTGCAGATGCGAACGCGACTCAAAGACGTCCTGCAGCTTGATGATGTGCGGGTGCTCCAGGCGGCGCAGAATGTCCACCTCCTGCCGAAACTGTGGCAGCAGGTCGCTGTAGAGCATCGACACCTTCTTCTTGTTGATCACTTTGACGGCAAAGCGAGTGCCCGTGGCGCGCTCCACGCAGGCGAAGCACTTGGCCGTGCTGCCCTTGCCCAGCTCTTCCTTGATGTCGTAGCTGTCCGCAAAGGTGGCGTTGTCGCCCCGTTTGAAGGCGCCCCACCTCGCATGGCTGGCTCCCGGCCCGCCCGCTAGCCGCCTGTACGCGCCGCGCGTGGCGACCGCCTCGTCCTCGTCCTCGCCGTGTGACGCGTCACCCTTGCAGCAACCGCACGCTAAGCAAGAGCAACAGCAGCTCCGCCACAGCGTGGTCCAGCACGACGGCGTGACCTCCGGGTCGGGGTCGCTGAACCAGCTGCTGCCGCGCTGGCGCAGCGGCGGGCTGTCGAGCCCCGCGAGCGGCGACCTCGCCCGCGCGGTGCCTGCGGCCCCGTCGAGCGCTAGCGCGTCGACCTCCAGCGGCCAATCCTCGGTCCCTGCCATGCCTGCCTGCCTGCCGTGCGCGCCAGGCTCTGCGTCCAGGCACTCGCTGCCGCCGCTACCGCCGCCGCTGCCACCTCGCGCTCGCCGTCGTGCGCCGCGCGTCGCGAGCCGCGGGGCGCGGCCTTGCGGGCCTTCAGGTTGCACCTTTGGTCGTGTCGTCTTCAACCAAGTTGGTGAATGACACTGCAAGAGATTGACAGGAGGTTCGCCGCCGAACCGGGCAGACCAAGCAAGTTCGCGCTGCGGCCACGTGCCGTGCCGCGCTGCTTGGTTACTCTACTCTAGCGAGAGCAGGCTGCCATGCAGTATCTGCAGTGCGCTGGATTCGGTGAGGCAACCCGGTTTTCCGTGTGGAATCTGCCTTGGAGTCTGTCGTGGCTGACGTGCCTCTCGAGTACAGTGGGGGTCACGTTGCGCGCGTGAGTGTGCAGGCACCGCGCTCAAGCTTCGTACCTACACTCTTATCAACCAAGTCTTCTTCGAGGGTCAGGCTGTGGTGTTGCACAAAGGTCCTTTGTGAAAATTGAGTGGTAGGTGGTAATACATTTTTTTGTCTTGTGTGGTGGTAACTGGTACTGGTACTGGTACAATTCAGCCCTCTTCGCAAATCTCATTCACTCGTAGCGAGGGGCCTGTGCTGGGTCCGCGTAGCGAGAAACAAAGCCCGGCGGGGCCTCCCAGGCCGTTTCGCCAGTGAACTGATTGTAGTAGTAAGCGGCCTGGTAGGTGTCGTCGTAGTATTGGACCCACTCCTCCTGGGCATAGGCAGCGCTAGGGTCGTTGTAGGCCGCCTCCTGCTGCGCCATCCAGACGTCGGCTTGCGGCTGCTGTGCGTAGTAATCATTGGGGTCCTGGTACGCCTGCTGCTGGTCCTGCTGCTGCTGCTGCTGGTAGTCATAGAATTGGTATTCGTATTGTGGGTTGTCGGAGTCGTAGTCGGTGATGGATCCCATGGTCTCGTAGCCGCCACCGGCAGCAGCGCCGCCCTCCACGCGCGGATCGGTCCAGCTCGCTTCCCCCGTAACGGTGTTGTAGTAGTAGTAAGCCTGCGAATTCTCGTCCCAGTACTCGACCCACTGCTCCGCCGTGGTTGGCCGCTTCTGCTCCTCGCGCACAGCCAGCAAGTTGCGGCGACTGCGGAAGCCGCGGTAGACCGCTTGAATACGAGCAGCCGCGGCTTCGCGTTCCTGGGCAAGCACCTGCGCGCGCGCCTCTTGCAGCTCGCGATCGCGCTGGGCGCGTTTGGCGTCAACACGGAGGCGCGCGGCCTTGGCGCGATACAAGTTCTGCATCTTGGTCGCGGCGAGCGCACGCTCCTGCTCCTCACGAAGGCGCTGAAGCTCGGCTTCGCGCTCGCTCTCCTCGCGGATGCGCGCGAGTCGCGCCTGGTGCTGGCGCACGCGATCCTGCATTTGCTTACGCGCCTGGCGCGTGCGGAAAGCGCACTGGATGCGCAGGGCGGCGTCCTCGAGGGATGCCTGGTGGCGGCGCTCCTCCTCGAGGGCGCGTAGGCGCGCCTTCTCCTTTGCGGCATGGGCGCGGCGCGCGTCCACCTCGCGGCGGGCGGCGCGTACGCGCGTCAGCGACTGAATCTTGAGCGCGGCCTGCTCCTCCTGCTCGTGCTGCTGCAGCTGGTGCTGCGCGGCCTGCTCTCGACGCCGGCGAGCCGCCGCAGCCTTGTCGTCGCGCTCGGTGCGCAGGCGGCGCACGCGACGGCGCGCCCGCCAGGCGCGATACATGTTCTGGATCCTGACGGCGGCGACCTTGCGCTCGAGGTCGATCTGTGCGCGGCGCAGCGCGGCCTGCTGGCCGCGCACGCGACGCGCCTCGCGACGGCGCAGGTGGGCGCGCCAGCAGGCCTGGATGCGCGCGGCGGCCTCGTCGCGCGCATGACCCGCCTCGATGCGAACGCGGTGCTCCTGGTCGCGTGCCTCGGCGAGCTGGCGCTCGCGCTCCCGCTTGCGGCGCTGCGCAAGGCTACGGGCCTGCGCGCCGCGCACGCGGTTCTGGATGGTGAGCGCAGCGCGCTCCTGTTCGAGGCGCTCCTGGCGCTGGCGCAGCTGCTCGCGGCGCCTGCCGGCCTCTTTGCGCGCCTGCTTGCCGCGCCAGGCGCCCTGCACGCGCGCGGCGGCCAGCTGCCTCTCCTCGCGGTCCTGCGCCGCGCGCTCGCGCTCGTGCAGCTGCGCGAGCGCCTTGCGCGCCTCCTCGGCGTGCAGCCTGCGCACGCGGTCCCTTGCCCGCCTCGCCCTGAACTGCGCCTGGATCTTGACGGCGGCGCGCTCGCGCTCGGCGCGCGCCTCGCGCTCCGCGCCGCAGCGCCGCCGCGCCGCGCGCCCGCGCGCCAGCGCCTGCACGCGCACCGCGGCCTCGCGCGCGGCCTCGCGCGCCGCGGCGTCCTGCGCCGCATCCTCCGCGGCGCGCGCCGCGGCCGCGCGCTCCGCGCGCAGCGCCGCCGCGCGCCGCGCGCCAGCCGCCCGCGCGCCGCCGCCTGCACGCGCACGGCCGCGCCGCGCGCCTCGCGCAGCTCGCGCGCGTGCAGGCTCTGCCGGCGCTGGAGCGCGCGCCGCCGCGCGACCTGGCCGCGGCGCAGAGCCTGAATGCGCGCGGCGGCGGCGGCGCGCGCGGCGGCGGCGTCGCGCGCGGCGGCGCCGGCACGGCGCCCGAGGCGCCCGCGCGCGCCGGCCTGGATGCGCGTGGCGGCGGCGCGGCGGCGGCGCGCGTCGGCGCGCGCGAGGCGGGCGGCCAGGCGCCGCCGCGAGGCGCGCCAGGCGCGCTGCACGCGGCGCGCGGCGCGCTCGCGGCGCAGGGCCGCGACGCGGCGGCGCGCGCGGGACCCGCGGAAGCACGCCTGGATCTTGAGGCTGGCCTCGTTCTCCGCGATGACCTGCATGCGCGTGTCCATGAGCTCGAAGCCGTGCAGGCGGCCCTGGTACCCGCGCACGGCGGCCTGGATCACCACGGCGCTCATGAACTCGGCGATGGCCTGCCGCCGGACGGCTACCAGCTGCCGCGCCACGAAGCCGCGGAAGACCCGCGCGATGTTGGTTGCCGCCACAGCACGGGCGTGCGCCGCCACTGCCACGGCGAAGCGGGCGCGGTCTCGCCGCGCGCGGTACAACGCCTGCACACGCGTCGCCGCCGCGTTCTCCTGGTGGGCGCGCAGCATGGCTGCCACCACCTTCTTGCCAGCGTGCCCGCGGTAGCACCGCTGAATGAGCAGCGCCGCTCGCGTCTCCCGCGCCGCGTACCGCGCCACGGCGGCGCGCCGCCGTCCACAAAACCCGCGGAAGACGCGCTGGATCTGCAGCGCCGCGTCCTCGCGCACGCGCCGCGTTGCCACGCGCCGTCCCAAGAAGCCGCGCGCCGCGCGCTGCACCTGGAGCGCCGCGGCAAGCCGCTCCAGCGCGCGCTCGTGCTCCACGGCGCGCGTCCACGACGCCAGCGCCGCGATGCTCTTCTTGCGCTTCCAGTTCGCGAAGAGGTTCGCCAGCCGCCGGCTGCCCTTGAGCTTCATGTACTGTGCCACCTGCGCCTCGTTGCGCTGCTTGAGTACGTGCACGCGCCACACCTTCCACGCCGCCATCACGTCGCGGTACTCAATGCGCCGCATGATGTTCTCAAGTTTCTGCATGCCCCACCGCTTGCAGTACAACTGTGCGCGCAGGCCCGTCACGTTGCAGTTTTCCTGCACCCACTGTACGTTCGCATTCACCTTGGCCTCGAGCCGTGTCATCACCTCCTGCGCCTCGGAGAGCTCCTCGCGCAGCCCGACGGCCGCCTCGGCGGCCGTCGCCGGCGGCCGCCGCCGCCGCTTGCGCAGCCGCCGCCGCCTCGACCTCTCCTCGGCCTCCGCCCGCGCGCCCGCCAGCTTTTGTCCGCTGTCTTGCTGGTCAATCTGCGCGTCCAAGGTCCGTGTCATCTCTTGCATGCGCTTGCGCGACTTCATCAGCGCCACGAACTCCTCGTAATCGATCGTCCCATCGCCGTCCGCGTCCGCGGCGGCCATAATCTCCGCACAGTCCGCCTGCGCCTCGCCCAGGCTCGCCAGCACCTGCAGCACCTCCTCGCTCGAGAGCGCGCCGCTCCCGTCCTCGTCGAAGCGTTGGAATGCCTGCATGTAGCTCTCGGCTGCCTCCTCCGCAGCGCGGTCTGCCTCGTCCAGAGCGCGGACCATCTCCTCGTCCATGTCCAGCGCGCCGGAGATGGCGCCGACATCTGCGTCACGCGCTGCGCGCTGCTCTTCGCTGTCGCCCACGCGCTCCGTGCCGGGCTTGGCAGCGCGAAGCTTGCCCTCGCGGCCGCCGCGGGCGCGGCTACTGTGCGCTGGCCTCGCGCGCTTGCCTACGCTGCTGCGGCCGCCGCGCGGGATGCCGCGGCTTGGGCTGCGCGTCCTCGCTCTTGGCCGCGACGACGACTGCTGCTGCTGCTGCTGCTGCTGCTGCTGCTGCTGCTGCTCGTACCGCGAGGCGACCTGTTGCGTCTCCGCCGCCTGGTTGGCTGCGCCGCCGGAGCGCCTGCTTCCGCCGTCCTGGCCTTGGCTTGCCAGCCGGAACTCCCTCACGGTGTCTACGTCCATGAGCTTGACCTTGCGGCCGCGGCTGACGAGCGGCCTCGCCGCATCATTGCCATTGCCACTGCCATTGCCGCCGCCGCTGCGGCTGGCGCTGCCGCCCGCCACCCCGCCAGGGAAGAACACCTTCGACGCGCCCGCCGCGAAGCCATCCATGACGCCTCGGGTAGCGCGAGGCCGCGTTTGCGCCAGGCCGGCCCTGCCTCTCGCCTCGCCGCGCCCTCTCCGCGCGGCTCGCAGCCAGCTAGCTGCTGCAGCCACCGCAGCGCCTCTTCGGCGCCCGCGGCTCGCGTTCCGCCGCCGCCTTGCGCCCCTCCCGGCGCGCGCTCCGAGCCTGAGCCTGCCGCCCGCGCCCTGCCAGCCTCGCGCTCCAAACGGATACGCGGGCTGACATGCAGGACACGAGCGACAGGAAAATGCACGTGTGCGCCGCGCGGACGGCCCGGGGACCCCAAGGGGACCCCTGCGCCGCGAAGGAGTGCGAAAGAATGGTGGATATCCTCGGCGTCACTCGAAGTCAGCTTCAAGTTCAAGTTCAGGTTCAAGTTCAAATGCGCGGCCGTCGTGCGCGGCGCGGCAGGCCGAGCCCGGGCGCGCAGAGCGCGAACGAAGCGGCGGCGACGGCGCGCGGCGGAGTCGAGCCGAGGGCGCCGCGCCGTGCCGTGCCGTGCGAGCGAGCCCCTGCTGCTAGCGGCGGGCCAGGCCGGCGCGGCGACGCGCCGCTGCGCGCTTGTCTGAACTGCGCTGCGCCGACAACGAGGAGGCGAGCCTGAGCCTGAGCGCGGGCGGCTCCAAGCGAGGCGTGCACAAGAGCGCAACAGGAGGTCGTCCGGGGTCGAGGGCGGCAGCCAGCCAGGCAGGCGCGGGGAGACGTGGTGTTTGGAGATCGGGAGCATGGGGTTCGAGGAGGCGGACGAGTACCACCCGCCGACGGCGGCTGCGCAGCGCTCACCGCTGCACAGGAACCCGACGCTGGTGCACCTGCGCACGGAGGACATGGAGGCGGAGGCGGGCGCGGAGGAACCTGTGGGCGAGCGTTGGATGTCCGGTCTCAAGAGCGGCGTGGAGTCCACGCGCAGCGTGGTGCTGGACGAGCCTGGGTATTACGTGCTGCGACTTGCGGCCATGGCAGGCAAGCTCCAGACAGAGGCGGAGGCCAAGGACCAGACGGGCGCCGCGCAGCACTCGGACGAATCGGCAGGCGAGGCGAGCGGTGGTGAGCGAGCGCCGCTCGAGCAGGTGGCGCGCAGCCTGTCGACGCCCAAAATGCGCACGTCCAAACGCGCGCTTCTGCGCGCCAAAGTGGCCTCCATCCGCGGCGGCGGCAGCTCCAAGCGCAAGGTGAACGTCGACGTGCGCGTGCGCGACGTGCACCACCTGGCGGTAATGGTCCTGAGCTCGTCCGAGTCGGTGGAGCCAAGTTTAGACGCCTATAGCACGCTCCTTGAGCAGGAGGCCAAGGCGCCCCGGCCGGGCGCTGAGTCGCGGCGCGCGCGGAGCTCATCCGCCGACTTTGGTCGCACCTCAAGCGGCGTCGGCACGAGCCCCGGAACGCCCCTCACGCGCAGCACGCGGCCCACTTCGATGCGCAAGTCCATGTCGCCGCGCAACGCGAACAAGGACGCGCGCGCAGCACTGGAGCTGCGGCCCGACGCGGGCGCCGCCGCCGTCGGCACCTCCGCTTTCTTCCTTGACCCGAGTAATGTGCCCGCAGTGCTGGAGATCTCCATGAAGGCGTCCGGCTCGCACGTCCTCGTGGGCGAGCTTTGCATCTCGTACAAGGGTTCCGTCATGGATGCGGCGGCCGAGCGCCTGCGCAGTGGCTCGCACGACTTCGTCTCAACTAGCGCGGCGGGGTTCGCGCGTGAGGTCGAGCAGATGATGCTGCCAGGCGAGACCGTCGAGGCGCCGTCAGGGGAGGGGCTGAGCGTGGAGCCGCCCCTGCCACCAGCGCCAGGCTTCACCCCCTTCGGGCCGGGCACTTTGGACAGGGACGCACCGCCGCGGCCGCAGTCGGCGCGAGGGCGCACGCATTCCCGCTTCAGCATGGATGACATCATTCTGCGGCCTTCGGACCCGGGCCTGGACATGAGCGACGCGCAGTCCGAGGGGCACGGCGAGAAGGCCGACAGCCTCGACCTTGCGGAGCGCGTGCGGCCCACGCTGGCGCCGTTGCCCGGCGAGGTGACGATCGCGGCGGCCTGTGCCGAACCTGGGGAGACGCCAAGTCCGCCAACCGCGGACCGCGCACCGCCCACCAACCGCCACCGGCGCGCCATGTCGCTCTTCGCACGCTACTCGGACATGTCCTCCTCGCGCACTGTGGGTGCCGAGGACGGCGACGAGGATGACGACGAAGGCGATAGCAGCGGTCGCGAGGATGAGGCCCAGGGCGGTGGCCTGCTGCGGCACGCCAGCTCCAAGGCGACCCAAGACGAGGAGGAGGAGGACGACGACGACGACGACGACGAGCCGTACGCTGGTGCGCCCGACAGCGGCCTTCAAGGTCCGGATGGCGACGAGCAGGCGGCAAGCTTCGATCGCCCTCGCGCCGAGCTGGCCACCAGCACCAAGACCCTCATCGATGGGGACGAGGAGGACGAAGAGGACGGCGTGAGCCGCGACGCCTCTGGCGCCGGTGGCAAGGCAGCTGCGGCTGCCGCCGCGGCTTCCGTCGCCGGCGCCGTCGTGGCCACCGGCGGCGAGGCGAGGGGAGACGCAGATGGGCCGACGGAGCACGTGCACTTCGCGTCAAAGCGTGCGAGCTCGCAGCGCCGCGTGCGGTTCCGCGGGCAGCAAGTGGCCATGGAGTCGGCGCACCTGAACGCGATGACGGCACCAGAAATGAGTCCGGAGGGCCTCGCACAAGCGCCCTTTGAAAGGCTGCTTGCGCGCATTGTGTCTTCGAAAGAGACCTCGGCGACGCGTGGCGAGGAGTTCAAGACCTTGAACCGCATGATGGAGGCGGAGCTCCCCATCAAGCTCAAGCCGCTAGTAACGCAGGGGCGGTGGTTCTACGAATTCAGTGGGCCGAACGAGCCTTTGGGCCGTGCCGTCCTGCTGCGCGGTGTGAACCTGTCGGGCAACGTGAAGCTGCCGAGCTCGCCCGACAGCCGCACGCACCTCCGGTTTGACTGGGGCAAGCTCAAGGACCCGGCGGTGGCGGCGGAGCTCTCGTTTGTTGGGCGGCCGTTCCCGTTGGAGGAGGCGCACGAGCACTTCTCGCGGCTGCGGCGGTGGGGCTTCAACTGCTTCCGGTTCCTGGTGACCTGGGAGGCAATCGAGCACGCCGGGCCGGGCCAGTACGACGAGGAGTACCTCGACTACGTGGAGTTGATCGTGCGTATCGCGGGCACGTACGGCTTCTACGTGTTTATCGACCCGCACCAGGACGTTTGGAGCCGCATGACGGGCGGATCGGGCGCGCCGGCGTGGACACTGACTGCCGCCGGCCTGGACCTGAGCAACCTTGAGGCCAGCGAGGCGGCGTTCACGCACAACAGCGCGGCGGACCCGGCCAAGTTCCAGCGCATGTCATGGCCGCAGAACTACCAGCGGTTCGCGGCCGCGCACATGTTCACGCTGTTCTGGGGCGGCAACGACTTTGCGCCAGACTTCGCGGTCGACGGAGGCATCCCTGTGCAGGAGTACCTCCAACGGCACTTCATTGACGCGATGCTGCAGGTCGTGGGCCGCGTGCGCGAGATGCCGCACGTGATTGGCTTCGACAGCTTCAACGAGCCGTCCCCGGGCTTTATTGGGCGACGCCTGGACGACTTGCCGGACGTGATCATCCCGCCCGGCCCGGTGTTCCGGCCGATCGACGCCATGGTGTGCGCGGCGGGCTACACGACGAGCGTGGGGCGCGCGAACTCGATCGGGCTGCTGACGGGACGGTACAAGGCGAACCGCACGCGTACCTCGGTGTGGCGCGAGGGCGTTGAGGATGTGTGGCGACGCCACGGCGTGTGGGACATCGAGACCTCGACAAATGAGCAGGGCCAGACGATGGAGACTGCGCGCATCCTGCGCGGAGACCACTTTTGCTCGTTCCCGCGCGGGCGCTCGAGCGGTGGCGGGCGGAGCGTGGAGAGCAAGGTAGAGTTCTTCCGTGACTACCTGCGGCCCTTCATGGTGCTGTACATCAGCCGCATCCGAGCGCTCATGCCGCGCGCCATCCTCTTCGCGGAGGGCGACGGTTTTGGCGAGAAGGAATTCATCTGGGACCACGGCGACCCGCGCGGCGTGGTGAACGCCTCGCACTGGTACGACGGGTACACGCTATTCACGGCGAACTTCAATCCGCGGTTCTCCGTGGACGTCTCGAGCAAGCTGCCGGTGTTCGGCGCGCAGCGCATCTTCAACATGCACGTGCGCGACCTGAGCGCGATCGCGCAGCTGCCTCGCGCGCTGGACGGCGCCGCCATGGAGATGCCAACGTTGATTGGCGAGTTCGGCCTCCCGTTTAACATGAACAACAAGTACGGCTTCAAGACGGGAGACTTCCGCATGCACGAACGCGCCATGTCCATGTACTACGACGTCATGGACACCTTGCAGCTGCACTCGACGCAGTGGAATTACTGCGCCGACAACAGCAACGAGTGGGGTGACAACTGGAACCTGGAGGACCTTTCGCTGTTCTCCCCGGACCAGCAGCGACGCACCGCGCACCAGGACATCAACTCGGGTGGCCGCGGCGTGCGCGGGTTCTCACGCCCCTTTGCGCCGCTGGTCTGCGGCGTGCCCACGCTGACGGCCTTCAACCGCAAGACGCGCGCCTTTGAGCACTCGTATGAGCCGAATCCGCGCAACTTCGAGTACGGAAACCTGGACCACGCCACGGAGATCTTCGTACCAGACATCCAGTACCTTGCCAAGAAGACCGCTTCGGTCGTCCAGTTCGACATCATGGTGGAGGGCGGCAAGTTCAAGAAGCGCCAGCTGCCGGGACGCCACATCCTCTACATTTGGGCCGACAAGCAGGCCATGGAGGCCACGAACCATGTCAACTGCGTCACTGTTCGGGTCCTCTTCCCGGTCAGTGTCTGAACAACGTGAGCAAGTCGTAATTAATCATCATGACATGGACAAATAGGTTCGCCGGTAGGATGCTTGCACCGCGGAGGGCGCCGCCGCGCTGCCGTCGCCGCCCATCGTACCCTTGGCCATGGCATCCCACTTGGACGGTGGCGCGAACCAGGCCGCTCCGTAGCGTCGCGGCTTACCCTTGACCCCTGAAGCGCCAAGCACGGCCACGTCGCTGTCGTCCACGAGGGCGGCACGGCGACGAGCGAGATCTCGGAGGAGGGCCTCCCGCTCGGCCACTTGCTGCTCCGTGAGCAGCTCACGTGGAACCTCGAGCGCGACGCCGAGGCGGTCGGATGCCTGCCAGAGAATGGGGCCGTCGCGGCGGCCGTAGTCCTCATCCTCGTCCTCATCCTCGACCTCCTGTGCCTGCTCCATGGCTTCTATGATGTCTACACTGGGCCTGCGGTGCGAGAGCGCGCTCCCGCGTGTGTGCGTGCTCGACTGTCTGCTCACAACGTGCTCGGAGAAGACATGTTGCTCGCTCAAGCCCTTGCTCACTGCCATGTCGTCGTACTCCCCGTCCCCGTCCTCGCCCTCGCCCTCGCCCTCGCACTTGTGCCCGTGGGAGCCGGACGCCTCCGTGTCGAGCCCGAACAGGGCGTCGGCTTCCTCAAAGTTCTCGTCGTCGTCGTCTTCGCCCTCGACTTCGCGGCGTAAGGCCTCTTCGCGGCGTTCCGAGACCAGGCGCGCCAGCAGCTCTTGCAGCTCTTGCAGCTCTTGCAGCTGCGCCATGGCCGCGGCCTAGGCTGAGGCCGGTGCTGCATCTACTGTCCGTGCCGGCTGCCGGCTGTGCTGCAGGTGGTGGCGAGCGGCCCGCCCTGTCGCGCAGCCTGATGCGAGCAAAGCCAGGCTCGAAAGTCGTGAGCGGAAATAAGGTGCAGCGGCGCGCGAGCGAGCGTCACGCTGGTGCCAGTGACGCCTTCGGCGACGTCGATAAGACAGAGACGCACGATGCAATCGGGATCCAGGGCCCGGCAGCAGACCTCGCGCGAGGGCTCGCCGCAGGACGGCAGGCGCGCGCAGGCGCCCGGAGCGAAGCGGAGCGGCACGGGCAGGCAGGATGGAGGGCGCCGAGCGGGGCTGGCTTGAGGTGGCGGCCCGCGTGGGCGGGTCGCTGGCGCTGGCCGCGCTGGTGGCGCAGCGCGGGCTCCGGCGCAAGAGCCTGAGCGAGGAGGGCGCCGCGGCGGCCGTGGGCGTAGCGGCGACGTCGATGGGCTGCCTGCCGCGCAGCGGGCTGTGCATGCTGGCGTTCTACCTGTCGAGCTCGAAGCTGACCAAGGTGCAGGCCACCAAGAAGGCGCAGCTGGACGAGGAGTACCGCGAGGGCGGCCAGCGCAACGCTGTCCAGGTCCTCTCGTGCTCGCTGCTGGCGACGCTGCTCGCGGCGGGCCACTTTGCGGCCTTTGGGTTCTGGGACGGCCCGCTGTCGGCGGCGGTGGGCTCGCCGACCCACGCGGCGCTGCTGCTCGGCACGGCCGCGCATTACGCCACGTGCACGGCGGATACGTGGGCGAGCGAGCTGGGCGTGCTCAACGAGAGCTGGCCGCGCCTCATCACGGAGCCGACGCGGCGCGTGCCACCGGGCACGAACGGCGGCGTCTCGGGGCTCGGGCTGGCCGCCTCTGCGCTGGGCGGTCTCTTCGCTGGCGCCGTGCTGGCTGCGGCCGGGCCTCTGTGCGGCACAGGTTACCAGGGCGCCTGGGCCGCCGACTGGGCGCTCGTGCCGCTTGGCGGCGTCTTCGGCGTGCTAGGAAGCCTGCTCGACAGCTTGCTGGGCGCCACCTTGCAGGAGTCGCGCTATGACGAGGCCAAGCACTGCATCACCACCAACAAGTCCGGCCTGCTGGTCTGCGGTCGCGATGTCCTCGACAACCAGCAGGTGAACATTGCCTCTGTCGTGCTCATGACGGGTCTCGGCTGCTCGCTGCCGTACCTCGCCTCTGCGCTGTTCTAATGATTACCCCCCATCAAGAAACTTGTTTCGTTTTCCGAGTCCATGCCCCGCAATGAAGCCAAAGGCAGCCAAAGTGGCGCCATGACGTTCTGTCTGGCTGGCAGAGCGCTTGAGCGCCACCACTGCCACGAAGAGAGAACAGACTCGGAGAGCTCGGAGAGCGGAGAAAATGGCCGCGCTGTGAGGCTGGCAGGCGCCGCGCGCAGCACCTCCCTCGCCGTGTCTGTCATCTGTGTTCGTCCCACGTCTCGAAAGGCACAAGAAGGCACAAGAAGCGGCCTCAATTCTCACACCGTCTACCGAGGCACACAGGGCGCCATTGGCCGCACCACATTTTTGCGCGCCTGCCTGCCGCGCAGTTCCGAGACCGCCGATCGAAGCGAAGCAGCGAACTTCACGTGCTGCCATTCCAGTGCCGGCCGTCTTGGCGCAGCGCGCCACCGTAGCACTGCAGCGCCTTCTCATCGCCGCCGTGTTCCTGGACCACGTCCGCGCGCTCAGCTGCTGCCGAAGGGAACGGGGGCAAGATGGAACTCTGCCAGCTCCGAGTTGCCGAAACTACTGGAATGCAGGCGATATAGCACGATCAGGAACGGCAATAACGTTCCCGGGACCCCCTCCACGGGCAAAAGGAGACAGGAAAAGGATGGCGAGCGCCGCAGAGCCACAACCAGCCATCCGACGGCCAAGGTAGGTGGCGCGCGACGCGCCCTCGGGCGCTTGGCGGCCGCGGAGCGGGGCGGGCGGCGGCCTGCGCCGGCCGTGCCTCGCCCCTCCCTCCCGGTCAGCCCAGCCGCCGCAGCCCGTGGCCTGCCCGTGCCTTGGCTGCGCGCAGCTGATGGGCGGGTCCGGCAGGGCCAGGACCCCGGCAGCTGCAGGCAGGCAGGCAGCAAGACGCCTCCTGTATAGTATACTGAAGCAGCAGCAGCAGCAGCAGCCAAGCATTTTGCGGTCAGAGCAAGCCGGAGACTAACGACGGGAGAATTGGGAACGCGCAGCAGGAGCAGCAGAAGCAGGAGCAGCAGAGCAGCAAGAAGCTTGGCAAGATGTCCCACGACGACAAGGTGATGGAGAACCGCGGCCTCGCCCGCATGCTCTGCGGTGGCGTCATCATGGACGTGACCACCCCGGAGGAGGCCCGCATCGCCGAGGCCGCCGGCGCCGTGGCCGTGTACGTATGAATGTTGGGAAAGGGTGTGGCTTGGCGTGGCGTGGCGTGGCGTGGCGTGGCGTGGCGTGGCGTGGCGTGGCGTGGCAGGCGTGGGGACTGACGGAGCAGACGTGGTGGGTGGACGCACGAATTTTACGCAGCATGGCCCTGGAGCGTATCCCGGCCGACCTGCGCGCCGAGGGCGGCGTGGCGCGCATGAGCGACCCGGACATGATTCTGGCGATCAAGGAGGCCGTGAGCATCCCGGTGATGGCCAAGGCCCGCATCGGCCACTTCGTGGAGGCGCAGATTCTCGAGGCGATCGAGATCGACTACATTGACGAGTCGGAGGTGCTGACCATGGCGGACGAGGAGAACCACATCAACAAGCGCAACTTCAAGGTTCCGTTCGTGTGCGGCTGCCGCAACCTGGGCGAGGCTCTGCGCCGCGTGCAGGAGGGCGCCGCCATGCTCCGCACCAAGGGCGAGGCTGGCACTGGCAACATCGTGGAGGCCGTCCGCCACCAGCGCTCGGTGCAGCGCGAGCTGCGCAAGCTGCAGAGCATGGATGAGAACGAGCTCTACGTGTTCGCCAAGAACATCCAGGCCCCCTTTGACCTGGTGAAGCAGTGCGCCAAGGAGGGCAAGCTGCCCGTGGTGAACTTTGCCGCCGGTGGTGTGGCCACCCCGGCTGACGCCGCCATGCTCATGCAGCTCGGCTGCGACGGTGTCTTTGTCGGCTCTGGCATCTTCAAGAGCGGCGACCCGGAGAAGCGCGCCAAGGCCATCGTCGACGCCGTGACCCACTTCAAGGACCCCAAGAAGCTTGCGGAGCTCAGCACGAACATCGGCCCCGCCATGGTCGGCATCTCGGACCTCAACAAGTCCCGCGTCAACTTCCGTGACCGCGAGGGCGGCAACCCGGCCCAGGCCAATGGCCACGCCAACGGCACCCCGGCCCCCCACGGCACCTGGTAAGCGGCGGCGTGCTCGAGCATACATGCTTGTGAGAGAAGGAGTGTGAGCGAGCGAGAGCGCGCACGCGCGTGAGAGAAAGAGAGAAAGTCGTCTTGTTCTGAGCGAGCGGCGGAGGCCGCCGGCCTGAGTAGTTTCCACCTCGATGATCTCCCCATTTATTTTCTTTGGCCGCAAGTCCGTTTTGCAAGGTGCTTGTGAATGCTTGCTTGCGAATGTTCGTAACAACTCGGGAGCCTTGGCGGGCAACGAGCTCGCGGAGCCTCGCTCCGATGAGTGGTTCACAGATGTAATCTCCTCGCTCCATCCACGAGGGTCAAACCCTCTCTCACAGTCAGACCTCGGTATGTCAAAGTTACATGTACTATTGCTCACCACGCCGAAGACAAGAGCGTGCTGGCGAGCTCCTCGCTTTTGAATCTACCATTGTCGTCGAGGGCGAGCCTCTCAAAGACGTAGTCCACCTCCTCCTCGGTCATGCGCTCACCCAAATTCAGCAAGGCATGGCGGAGCACCGTAGCACTGACTGCGCCTGACTTGCGCGGGTCAAAGAGGCTGAGCGCGCCGACGAGGTCCATCACGGTGTCCTTATCCTGCAGCTTGGCCTTGATCATGTCCAGGAATTCGGGGAAGTCAATGGTGCCGGAGCCATCGACGTCGACGGCCTCGATCATCTCGCGCAGCTCCACCTTGGTTGGATTCTGGCCCAGTGCGTGCATCGCGGACTCGAGCTCATCGGCGTCAATGCTGCCACCACCGTCCTTATCGAACCTGTTGAAGACCTTGCGGAACTGGGCAACCTGCTCGTCGCTTAGCTCAAGCTCAGGCTCCTCTTGCTCCTCCTCGCCCCCGTCAGGCGCTACCGCCTCTAGGTTGGGGCTGTGCGCCTCGACAAGGCCTTGCGCGACGCTTGTGGCGGCAGTCGCGGGGCTCGCGGGCGGCTCCGGGTCGGGTGCCACGGCGGGGCCGCCTATCTCCGCCATGCTCGACCTGTCTCTGCCCTGCCTTGCTCTGCTCTCCAAGCTCGTTTCTGTTGTGCTTGTCGTAGCCCCCGGCACCGCCGGCTCGCTTCAAGTTCCGAGTCCGAGTCGTGGCCGTATCGCCTGTCTCATTTTCATCTTTATCTCAATAAATTCCGCGCCCACGGGGGCACATCAAGGAGCTTTGCGCGGACCGTGGTGTGTGGAAACAAGCCTGTCTGAGCCAGGTTCGCCGGGTTCGTGACCGGACTTCGTTCTTAACCCCCATTCTGGCTGGCCGCAGGGGTCGACGCCCCGTGTTCCCGTGGCGAGCTTAACGGACTGCCAAAATGATGATCTGTCCGGGAGTGCGCAACATGATCGTGTAGCTCGCCTGGGCAAGCACAAGCAAGCCAGGCCACCGCGGTGGCATGCATAGCGGAAGACAATGATAAGATAAAGCAAAATGTAGTAAGCAAGAGGAGATTGACTTCTGAGTGCCTGCCAGTGCCCTGCGTCACTCACGGTCAGGCATGGTATGGTGGTGACGCACATGGCACTTGGCGTAGTTTTAAAATGGCCCTGCGCTGGCGGGGATGCATTGCCGTACTCGCAATGCAAGAGGTCTCAGCGGCCCACCACCTGACGGGCTTCTTGGCCGACACCTCGGCTTGGGAAGGGGGGGGGGGGCGTGCCGATGAAATCCTATGGAGCTCGTGCAGAGAGACGGTGATCGAGCGGTAGTGGCGCGCGGCCGACCGTGACGCCGCTGATCTTCGGCGGCGCAGCCTTGCGGGCAGCCTCGGTGCGCAGTTTCTTGGCCCACGCCTTCCCGCCCGTGCTCTTGCGCGCGGTCTGTTTCATGCGAGCCACCGCGCGAAGGCAGAAGAACCGATGAGGTGCGCGGACTAGAATTTGAGTAGAGAATTGTGGGTTTGCGAGACTTGTGGATTTGCTGTGATAGGCTTCCGCCGTGCCGCCACATCCGCCGTGCCGCCACAGCCGCCGCGCCACCACATCCGCCGCGCCATGCATCGTCCTAGCACACTTTGCACAGCCTGAACATCGGCGATGCGACGTTCGTCTCGATCCGTCGCACTCGCGGAGAACATGCTGCGGAATGGGCCAAAACAGGGCAAAGCAGACTGGCTGATCCAGCAGTTCAGCCGACTCGGATGATGGAAATAAAATTGTTCTTGGCAGACTGGCTTGTCGCACATGACTTTCATAAAACAACCGAAGACCTCGCTTCAGAGCTTGGGCTCCGGAACAAAGTAGTCGGGCGTCTTGCTGGAGAGCGCGCGACCGACGATTTTATCGTTGGTTGGCACGTGGAGCGAGGTCTTGTTCAGGGTGACATTGATGGCCGTGGCGACGAGATCTTCGTCGTAGATGGCGCTGAGGTGGGCACGCGCCACATCAACAGCCTTCAATTTCTTGTTGGCCATTTTCGTCGTGGCCGCGCCGTTCTTGCGAAACTCGGTGTCGAAGAAGCTGCCGACATCGGGCGTGTCCACGATATTGGGGCAAACGCAGTTCACGCGGACGCCCTTCTTGGCGAGCGGCGCCAGCGACAGAGTGTGACCGACAACGGCCCACTTGGACGCGGCGTAGGCTGGCGTGCCCGGAACGGGCATCTGGCCCGCCATGGAGGAGGTGTTGACGATGACGCCCCGTTTGCCCGCGGCGATGATGAGATCGGCGGCCATGTTGGTGCCAACGACACAGGCCATCGTGTTGATGGCGAGCATCTTGGTCACGCGTTCGTAGCCGGCGTCGTCGTAAACGACGATGCCCGCGTTGTGCGACACGATCGTCGCGACCTCGCCGAAGATCTTCTTGGGTTTGTCGAGCGCGGCGCGGACCTGCGCCAGGTCACTCATGTCCGCACGCACAAAGGCGGCGCGACCGCCCTTGGCGGCCACCTTTTCCACCTCCGCGGCCGCCGCCTCACCCTTGGCCTGGTCGCAAACGTCCACCAGCACGACGCGCCCGCCCTCGGCGGCCAGCAGCTTGCATAGCTCCAGCCCGATGCCCTGCGCGGCGCCCGACACCCAGCAAACCTCGCCCTCCACCTTCATCCCGCCAGCCGAGCGCGAGCGCGTGATGAGCACCTGCCAGCCGAGCGCGAGCGCGTGATGAGCACCTCTACGAACCTCGCCGCGCGCGAGCGAGCTTGCGGACTGCTGGCAACTCTTGCGCCGGCCGCGCTGCTGCTACGGGCGGACCGGTACTTGTCAGTGGCGGACTCGGACCTCGAAAGGGGTGGGGTGAGTGCGGGTGAGTCCTTGACCGCAAGATCTCGCGCACCGCGTTGAAATACACTGCAGCTCGACGAGCTTCGTCGAGTGAAACGTTGCCTGTGGTAGCAACGTTGGCGGACTTGGCCAAGTTGGCGCCGCCTGCCAGTGGCTGTGACGGCGCCGCCTGGCTACGGTGGCCCGCCCCGCTGGCCGGGCATGGCCGGCCGCACATCTACGCTCACGTAGTGCGCGAACAATCTTCGCTAGTGCGCGAACAACACGCGCATGTGCGCGTGCGCTGCACACGTCTCTTTCATCGATCACATGTGTCCGTGGTCAAGCCGCTCAAGCCAGACGTGAACGGTGACGGAGTCCACCCGTCAGAAGGCATCGTCTCATGAAGCAGTGGCGAAGCGGCCCGAACCTCCCTGTGTTGGCGCACGCGCGTTTTAGCGCGGACGTTGCAGACCGTGACGCACGCAGCCGTGGTCCAGAGCGGAGCTTGCGCGTTCGGTACCCATCTTACTCCAGGTGGGCGCGTGGCCTCTGTGTCGGCAGCCTTCCACTAACCACTCCGACTAGGCCTTGACTCGGACACTGGCAGTGCCACACAGTGCAGTGCCACGAATGTTGACCCTCAGTCGCACGAGGTCCTCTTGCGGGAGGCGCCTGTTTTACTAGCTGGCTGCTCGGAGCGCCGCCGTCATCTCAGTGCTCCTGTGCCACAGTGCCAGTGCCAAGGCGGCCTGGTCCTGGCCGTATCGGAGCTGGGGAGGAGGCGAGCTCAGGCTAGGTCTGCCTGCCAGTGCCAGCCGGGCCGACTCGGACTGGTCGGCCGTGGGCCGCCGAGGGCCCGCGCTCGCGGCGTCGCGCAAGCGCTGCGGCACGCGAGTCAGGGATGCGCGCTCGGCTGTGGCGCGTGCTGTGGCGCGCTGTGAACGTTGCGAATGTGAATGCGATGCGATGCGGTGCGACGCGCGTTGCGACACGCGGCTCGCAGCGCAGCTCGCAACGCACTGCAGCGCGTCGGTCGGCCGCCGGGCGCGGGCTGGCCAAGCTGTCGAGCATTCGCTGGTGAGCCTGGCGGCGGCGCCGTGGCAGCATTGATCAGATCATACTTGATCGACTTGATCGACAATGCAGAGCCAGCCAGAGTCGTCTCGTGTCCTGCGTTGCTTTCGCTCGCCTTGGGCCTTCAAGTTGGGCTGCTCCAACGTGGTGTCTTGCTCTGTCTGTCCTGTCCTGTCTGTCCACGTGGCATGCGCGCTTCTTTGCGTGCTTCTTTGCTACTAGCCTCGCTCTAGCTAGCTCCTCTTTGGCTGCCGCTGGCCAGCGTTGGCCGGCCTCCAGCTGGCGGTCGCAAGAAAGCAGGCAAGCACGCGGCCAGCGGCCAGCCAGCAGCTTCCGCCCGGCCGGCCGGCCGGCCGCTTGCTTGCTTGCTGCAGCCGCGGCGCCTGCTCGATTCCGGGAAGCTCGTGAGTCCGAAGCGCGCAAGCGCAGCCAGCCACGCCAGGCACTGCAGTGCACTGCACTGCAAGCAGGCAGCACGAGGCGCGCGCTCCGAGCAGGGTGAACAGACGGTCAGACTCAGAGGTGGCTCGCGGCTAACCGTTCACGTGCGCAGCGCAGTGCAGTGACAGCGCAGCACAGCACAGCGCCACGCTCCAAAGCACAGGCGCCGCCGGGCCGCGCCGCGCCGCCGCACCGCGCCGCCTCGCTGCCACGCCTCGCCTCGCCTCGCCTCACCTCGCCTCGCCTTGCGTTGACAGTGAGTTGCCTGAGTCGGCCAGGTGCACAGAGCAGCCCAGGCACCAGCCCCGGGCAGCCCCAGCACGCGGAATACATTCTCTTTCCCCCTCACAAGGATCAGGATTCAGGATCCGCCCGCCTGCCTGCCAGCTAGCTAGCTAGCTACCTTTTGCCAGCTGCCAGGCTGCCGTGGCTGGCGGGCAGCCTTGTGCAGTGCTGAGTCACCTGAGTGCACTGCACTCTACAAACTAATCTTACTGACGAAGTTCAAGTTAGTTGAACAGACAGTTCCAGTAGCCAAGTCGCTGGAGGCGGGCCCGGGCCGGGGCACGCTGCTCGGAGCCGCTCGGATCGCGCGTCCGAGCCCTGGCCGCCGGCTGGAGGAGGGAGGAGCGCGCGCTCGCTCACGGCCGCTCGCGGCCCGGTCCTCGGCAAGGATGCCGGCCACTGGCCATGATGGCAGAGCTGAGCAGAGCTGAGCTCGGCAGAGCTGTCAGAGCAGAGCTGTGCACGCATCCGATGCGAGTCGTGGCCGCTCGCACTGCACTGCATTGCACTGCCATTACCACCAGCGCCGCACCGCACGCGGCGGGAGCGCAGCGGACCAAAAGACGGGATCTTCCGCGGGAGGCGCCCGCGCCCGCCGCTAGGGTTTCGCCTAGCCGCGCGCGCAGCGAGAGCCCGGGCAGCGCCCGGCACGCGCCGCGCGGCGCCGCGCGCGAGCAGCCGCGGCCGCGCCGCCCCGGCCTCGCCCCGCCTCGCCTCGCCTCGCCGCGCCGCGCCTCGCCGCGCCGCGCCTCGCGCGCCGGCGCCTCGCGCCGCGCCCCGCCGCGCCCGCCGCGCCGCGCCGCGCCCGGCCTCGAGCGGCGCGCGCCGGCGCCCGGCCGAGCCCCCCGCCGTGGCTCGGTCGCGCGCGCTGCCGGGGGCGGCGCCGAGCCCCGCGGGTTGACGGCAGCGGTCAGGCGGCGCGTGTGCACGCGCGCGCGCTTGACGCGCCCAGCAGGCAGCCAGCAAACAAACAGGGTGGCGCCCGCGTCGAGCGCAGCGCAGCGCAGCAGCAGAGCCGAGCGGAGCCGAGCCGAGCGGAGCCGCGCGAGCAGACCGGCCGCGCGAGCAGGCAGCTAGCTGGCTGGCTGGCTGGCAGCGGCGAAAGGGGGGCAGTGCCCGGTCGTCGAGGTCGAGAGCGGCGGCTGCGTGCGTGCGTGCGTGCGTGCGTGCGCGTAGACCCACCCGCTCGCGCGGCGCGCTGAGGCGTGCGGCGTGGACGCTTACTCTTCGCGCTTCAATCACCGCGCTCTCCGCCCCGTTTTGAAAAATGGCGACCGCCGAGGATGTGGCGGCGCTCGTGGTGCGCGATGCGGAGCTGCAGCAGTCGATCGACGAGCTGTACTTTATTGTGAGCGCGATTAATATTCTGGGCCTGCAGCTGGGCTTCGCCATGCTGGAGACCGGTGTGGCGCGCGCCAAGAACACCAAGGCCATTCTTATGAAGAACGTGTGCGATTTTGCCTTCGGCCTCTGGGTCTGGTACCTGATCGGCTACGGCATCTACGTGGGCGACAGCAAGTGGGTCTCCGGCGCGCCGTTCACGGGCTTCCTGCTGCGCGACGACGAGGACTATGCGCTCTTCGTTCAGTCCTACGGCTTCGCTATCACGGGCACCACCATCATGTCCGGCGCCGTGCTGTCGCGCATGAAGTTCGAGTGGTACATTCTCATCTCCTGCCTCTTCGTTGGCTGCGTGTACCCTGTGACGGCGCACTGGGCGTGGTCCTCCAACGGCTTCCTCGGCGCCGATTGGGGCTTCCAGGACTTTGCTGGCTCCGGCGTTGTGCACATGATCGGCGGCATCTACGGTCTGGTCGGCGCCTGGGTGTGCGGCCCTCGCGTAGGCCGCTTCGTGCAGCAGGGCTTCGACACCAAGTCCGTGCCGCGCCCCCTCCCGGGCCACTCCAGCACGCTCCAGGTCATGGGCGTCTTCCTGCTCACGGTCTCGTGGATGTTCTTCAACGCCGGTTCCGCCGGCGGCGCAGATCCAGCGCAGATTCGCGCCGCCAGCCGCGCGCTCGCCAACTCCACGCTCGCCCTCTCCACCTCGTGCACGCTCGTTGTTGGTATCATGTACCTCAAGGACCGCACGCACCACCTCACTGAGGCCAGCAACGCCATTCTCGCCGGCCTCGTCGCCATCACCGGCCCGTGCGGCTTCGTTGACCCGTGGGGCGCCTGCCTGATTGGCCTTCTTTCCGGCCTCCTCTACCTCGTTGTCAGCTACGTCATGCTCTACAAGCTGCGCATCGACGACCCCGTGGACGCCTTTGCCGTGCATGGTGCCTGTGGCGCGCTCGGCGTCCTCAGCATTGGCTTCCTCGATATCGAGAAGGGCCTCTTCTATTCTGGCAAGTTTGAACTCCTGGAGGCGCAGATTGTCGGCTTCTTCGCCCTCCTCGCCTGGGCCCTCGCCACCGCGCTCTTCCTCTTTATTACGCTCAACCGCCTCTTCGGCGTCGCTCTCGATGAGGATGACCAGCTCCTTGGCCTCGATGTCAAGTACCACGAGGGCTACGCCTACCCCGAGTTCTCCGCCCAGGACGTCATGGAGTACAACCGTACCCGCGACGCCGCCACGCGCAAGCTGCGGTTCGCTGGCAACAAGCGCGGCAACGGCTCCGAGTCCTGGGCTGGCAGCGAGAGCTCCATGCACTCTGCCGGCAACGAGCTCAGCTTCCGTTCTGCCGGCTCCGAGAGCGACAAGAACATGCACTCGTCCTGGCGCAAGGGCAAGCGCGTCGACTCGGAGGAGTTCGTCAGCCCCCCTGTGCGCCCGCCCGCCAAGGGCAAGGACGCCGACGACGAGGAAAACTACGTGTAAGCATTACCTCACCTCATTACCGCCTCGAGTTCACGTCGTCGTCCTTTCTCTGCGACGCGACGACTACCCTGCCGTCCCAGTTAACCTGGTCAATCTCGCCCTGTGTTGTCTCTTCCACTTTTTCCATGTAGCCCACTTGCTCCCAGTTCGTATTGGGCCTGCGCATTGATTTTATTTGTTCCGCACCTCAGCCTGAGGCTGCCCTGACTGTGCCAGGCCGGGCCATGCCCAATTCTCAAGACAACGAACACCTATGCCCCACCTTGCGTGGACCGTCTCGGGTAGTAGTGACTGCATTTTTGCGCGCATAGCAGTCTTTCTCGCTTTTCAAGCGTCGACGGAAGATGGGAATGGCCTTCAACTCTTCGAGGCAAGTGTTTTGGCAGAAGCGAGCACAACGGTCTGTGCTGTGCACGGGAAAGCTGCCGCTACGCTCTGCTGGAACAAGAGACAATGCTCACCTACACTCAAAGTACCAATGGGTGCCATGGTGGAGCACGGTATGGTGCGGCTCAAGGTGGCGGCTTCGCTGGGTGCCGTCGCCACGAAGTACTGCGTGGCGCTCTTGCGAGGGATGGCGGGCTTGAGCAAGGCATGATCGACCATGCGCTAGCATTGGCACAGACGAGGCGGCTGCTGGCGAGGAGGCAGCCAGCCATGGTCACGACACCAACAAATGCACCAGCGATGTGCCCGTCGCCACGGTGGAGCCAAACGAATGATTTCGCCGCTGCCTTTCCAGCCCTGGATAAGCACCATCACAAACCCAACTGACGATGAATGAGGATTGAGACTAATCCTCCCCAAGGGGAATTAGGCGTGGTGAGCAAAGTGAAAACCAAAGGGACTGAGATAAGTCCTGAAGGAGCAGAGAGACAATCAGTCGCATGACAACACAAATAGTCGCAAGACTGACAACACCTTGGCAACCGGCGCTTCGGCAGCTGACGCCTCCAGGCCCTGGCGAAAATGATCTTTTGGGAGAAAGGTGGTGGTACAAGCTGCTGCCGATGGTGCCCGCCGGGTCGTACCGCGCCTTGGCGTCCAGTAGCGGGGATGTGACGGCCTTCAACGAGAGGAGCTGAATCAGGTTGAAGAAGCAAAGACACAATCAATCGCCTTACACCGCCTTGGCGACTGGCGCATCGGCAGCTGACGCCTCAGGGACTGCCGCATCAACCTTGCTGGGGGCCTCCGCGATCTCCTCCCCATCAGCCGCCTCCGCGGTCTCCTCACCAGCAGCCGCCTCTGCGCCAAAGTTGGACCAGTAGTCGATCGTGCCGAGGGCAGTCTCGCAGGACTCCGACACGAGCGGCTCCGGGTCATTCAGATACTCACGCAAGAGCGCCACGCAGTGCTCCGTGCCCACGGCGCCTAGTGCCTCGGCCGCCTCGTGCCGCACCATCCCATGCTCCGCCGTGTCGCGCAGCGACTCTTCAAGCGCAGGCACCGCGGGCTCCGCCGCGCCCTCCAGCTGGCCTAGCACGTAGGCAACCTCATGGCGGAAGAGCGCGCTGCCGTCCTTGAGGCCCGCCGTCAGCGCCAGCACGGCCTGCTCGCTGCCACCCGCCGCCGCATTGCGCAACGAGAACATCGCCTGGTACCGGCGGAACAGCGGAAGCGACGTGTCCATGAGCACAGCGCGCAGCCCCTCCGGCGTCCCGTCCTCGATCTCCTCCGCGCCCGCCGCCGGCGCCGGGTCCACCGACGCAAAGCCGCCGTCTTCCGGCTTGGCGCCCGGATTCTCCTGCAGCCATCGCAGCCGCCGCACCGCAATCGCGCAGGTCTCCGACACCTCGGGCCGCTCGTCGTCGCAGTACGCCTCCAGCAGCGGCAGGCTCGACGGGTCGCCGATGGCGCCCAGCGCCTCCGCGGCCTCGTGCCGCACCACCGCGCAGTCCTCCTTGTCCTCCAGCACCGCCGTCAGCGTCGGGATGGCGCTCGTCAGTTGCATCTGGCCCAGGACGTACGCCAGCTCGTGCCGCAGCAGCGAGCTGTCGTCCTTGACCAGCAGCGCCCTCGACAGCGCCTCGCGCGCCGCCTCGCCCCCGTCCGTGCGCAGCATGAACACCGCCGACATGCGCTCGCCCATGCGCCCCTTTCGCCCGCGCAGCTCCTCCAGCGCCGCCGCCCACTGCGCCACCGACCCCTCGGCCTGCTCCGCCGCCATCTTCTCTCCCCGCCGCCGCCGCTGGCCGCGCCGCCGCTGCTCGCGCCCGCGCGCCACTGGTTCTGCGCGTGAGAGATTGAGACTCGGAGAGAGAGAGAGGGAGGAGAAGAGAGCGTCTGGCACCACCAAGCACGGCAACTCCAAGGCTTGCTTGCCAGTGGCCCGACGACGACAACTCGGCGACTCGGACCCACTAGCTCTAGCTAGCTTCTTCTTTGCCGCTCTCCTGCCGCTGCACTGCCCCTCTGGCTGCACAGCACTCGCAGTCCGAGTCATCATCACTGACTCTGATCAGTGGCCATGCAGTGACAAGAAGTTGAAGCAAATCCAAGTTCCCCGGCGGCGTGGCGCGGCGCGGCGCGGCGCGGCGGTACAGAGGCAGCGCGGGAAGACATCAGGATGGCGATGCGGCGGCACGAGGCGGGCGGAGGCCGGGCGCGCGGGCTGCACGCGTCGCTGCACTCGGCCGTGGCGCGCGAGTGGGTGGAGCCGCACCTGCATGCGTCGCAGCTCGTGTACCCGGTGTTCGTGACGCTGGAGGCGGAGGACAAGGATATCGCAGGCTTCAGCCCGAACAAGCAGTGGGGCTGTGGCGCGGGCGCCGACCCTTACCCGGGGCTCATCGCGCACCTCCGCGAGCTGCAGCAAAAGGGGCTGCGGTCCGTCATGCTCTTCGGAGTTGTCAAGGACAAGGACCCGTCTGGATCCATGGCTGCCAGCGATGACACGCCCGTCATCGTGGCCACCAAGGCCATCCGCGCGGCTCTGCCCGAGATGCTCGTCATGTGCGACGTCTGTCTCTGCGAGTACACGAGCCATGGCCACTGCGGCGTGCTGCGCGAGGTGGCTGGCGACAACGAGGAGGTCATTGACAACGAGAAGACCATTGAGATCCTCGCCGACATCGCGCTCGCCTACGCCCAGGCGGGTGCTGAGTTCGTCTGCCCCAGCGACATGATGGACGGTCGCATCCACACCATCCGCGACAAGCTCGACCAGAACGACTTCGGCCATGTCGGCATCATGGCATACACGAGCAAGAAGGCGTCCACCATGTACTCGCCCTTCCGCGCGGCAGTCGACTCCACCTTTACGGGCCATCGGAAGCGCTACCAGCAGCCCGTCGGTTCCATTCTGCACGCGCGCCAGGCGCTGCAGCGCGACGAGGCCGAGGGCGCCTCCGTGGTCCTCGTCAAGCCAGCGCTCTTCTACGGCGATATCATCAAGGAGTACGCCCAGACTTCGTCTCTTCCCATCGCCTGCTACATCGTCTCCGGCGAGTACGTCATGTTGCAGGACTACGCGAAGCGCGCTGGCGACCTCGAGAGCGTGCTCAAGGAGTCCCACGTCGGCCTGCTGCGCGCTGGCGCCCATGTCCTCATCACCTACTTTACGCCTCAGCTCCTCGACTTCATCCCTACCTGGAACTGAGCTCGCCCGTCTCCATCTCATATTTGCGTTGCAAAAGGATTCTTTGCTTTTCGTTAGCTGCTAGCATACATTCTCTCTCCTTGCCTGTGTTTGTGTGTGTGCATGTATGTTTGTGTGTCTCCATTTCTCTCCATTTCCCTCTTCCTCTTCCTCTTCCTCTTCTTCTTCTTCCTCTCTCCTCCTTCTTTCATCAGATTCCTTTTCCGGTTGATGTTCGCCAGAGCCGCGCCTTTGCGCTGCATCGCGGCGGATCGCGGCTGGCTGGGATTGTACAAGATTCATTGCAGCGGGAGAGGCAAGCCTGCCATCTCCGTCGCATCCAACATCTCCCCCTCGACCTCTTCCAGGGAGAACTGGTTGTGCTGGTTGTGCTGATGCTGAAGGTGCTGCTGATGTTGCTGATGCATGACTTCCTCGGTCGGTGCAGCCAGGTCTGTCCCGGCCTCGCTGATGCGGCGGCGTCGCTCGCGGATGCTGCGCTGAATGACAAGCGTGGCGCTCAGCTGGCGGCGCCAGGCATGGAAATTCTTGCGGGCAAGAAGACACCGCGTCGCGGCCTGGACCTGGATCACGTCCTGCCGCGCCTGCCGGTACTCCTTGCGCGCCAAGAAACCCTTGCCGACGGCCTGCACCTTGGTCACCTTTTCTTCAAGGTCGGCGTCCAAGATGCGCTGCTGCTTCGCCTTCTCCTTGCGAAAGCCCTTGGTCTCCGTCTGCAGCTTGCGTGAAGTCATGACACTGCGCCGCAAGAGCCAGCGCCGGACATTCGTCTGGATGACGCGCACCTCCGCGTCGAGCTCCGATCGTTCGTCCTCGTTCAAGCTCGACAGCACCGCAACCAGGTCCGGCTCGTTCTCCGAGACAATCATCTTCACCTTGGCGTCGTGGTCCCCCCCGTTCATATCCGATGCCCCGGCGCTCGCGCCCACGGAGGCGCTCTCCCCGCCGCCGCCGCCGCTGACGCCGCCGCTCGTGGAAGCTTGACCGCCCGGGCTCGGGTACGTGAGGGGGTCGTCGCGCGCGGCGGCCTCCCAGCCGACCTGCTCGACGCCAGCCAGGGAGCTTGTGCGCGAGTGGCCCGGCGTGGACAGAGCCGCACCGGGGCTCCCCGCCAGACCCACGCTGTCCGTCGCGCCGGCATCCGACTCCCGCATACCCAGCGAGAGCGCGCAGCGCTCCTTGAGACTCATAGACGCCAGCGCCTTGCGCAACATCTTGTGCTGCATATCGCCTAGCGACTCCTTCGCCCGCCCGTCCAGCTCCATCGCGCCGTCCAAGCTGACGGACTCCAGCGCAGCCGCGCCGCCCGCCGCGGCAGCCGCCCGCGCAGCTGCACCACGGGGCGACCGCGGCGGCGCGCTGGTCGCGCCTGGAGACGTGTTCGCCGCCGCCGCGGACGCCGCAAGATCGGCAACGACCGCCGCACCAGAAGCGGCAGCAGGCGTGACCTGGGAGGCCTGCGAGCAGGACTCGGAGCTCGACGAGATGGACGTGTGCGTGGACTGAAAGCTGTCATAGGCCGTACCCTTGGCGACGCGCGGCGCCTGCAAGAGCTCCAGAAGCTCGACAGACCCATGCATCTCCGCCAGCTCTGCCGGCGTCTGACCCGAGGCATCTAGAAGCGCCGGGTCGCCGCCGGCCGCCAGCAGCTCGCCAGCCATCTCAAACTCGGCCGCCTCTGCCGCCAGGTGCAGCGGCGTGTCGCCGCCCGAGGTCGCCTTGTTCGGGTCCGCGCCGTGCTTGAGCAGGAGCGAGACCAGCTGCACGTGGTTAAAGGCCACTGCGTAGTGCAGCAGGTTGAAACCGCTCTCGTCCAGCGCGTCCAGCTCGCCCTGCAGGTCGCGCTCCTCTCGGCACATGTCCAGCAGGACCTTGACCACGCGCTGCAGGAGCGACTCCGAGAGCTCCGTAAGCTCGTCGTCGTCCAGCTGGTCCATGTCGCGGTCGTCCAGGTCCTCGCCCTCACCGCCCACCGACGACCCGGGTACCGGTGACGGTAGTCGCCGGCTGCGCTTGCGCTTTAGAAGCCGGCCCGCGCCGGCCTGCTGTGAGGTAGGCGTCCCGCCTGGGCTTGGCCCGCCCAGAGACCGCAGACTGCCGATGGAGGACCCATCCGAGCTGCGCGGCCGCGTTCTCGCGACGTCCGTCACCACAGACGGAGGCGCTGCACGCAGCATCGACTGGCCCACAGCCGTCGGCGTGCGCACCTGCGGAGCCCGCAATGCCGCCGGAATGCCGACAAAGTCCACCATGGCGCCGCCGTTGCACAGGCTTGCTCCAAGGCAGATGCTCGTCCCATTGACCACTACGTTGAATGGCACGCGCGCACCGGGACTCATGCGCGGAGTCGAGCACCGGACTACGCCGCTCGAGAGCATCTCGCCCAAGACCACGACCGAAGACCCGAAAACGACCTCCACGCGCTTCACCTCCACGTCCAGCATCGACTTGGAGAAGGCCTCGCCACCGGCCTGCGACAGCGCGATCAGCATGCGCGTGCCGCCCTCGGCGCGCGCCATGTCCGGCGCGAAGTCCGCCACCTCCAGGCAGCCCAGGTCCAGCAAGGCCACGAGCTCCGGCGACTTGGGAAAGAAGCCGGTGTCCAGCGCGTCCGAGCTCGCGCTCATGCTGCCGCCGCCCTCCGGCGACTTGGGTACCTGCTTTGCGTGCACGTCCGGCCCATCCGTGGCCAGGGGCGCCAGCGGCGTCGTGCTTGGGGCGGGCAACGCCTGAGATGCTGGTGCTGCTGCTCTCGATGCCGCATCTGATGCTGCTGACTGTGCCGGGGGCGCAGGTACAGCAGGCGGCGACGAGGTGCCGAGCCGCATATCGTCCATGTCTACGTCGTGGAGGCCGTGCAGAAAGTCGTGCATAGCAGCTTCATCGGCGTGCGTCTGCGCCAAGCTCTCGGCCTCTGACAGTGGCTGGAAGCCCGTGGCATCACCAAGCGCGCCCACCGGCCCGTGGGGGTCTTCCGCGGTTTCGTCTTCCGTCTTAATGCCCTTGGAGCCGGCGACGCCATCGTCATAGTGCGGCGGCAGGGAGACCAAGGACGTGGGCGAAGAAGGCGATTCGCTCTTGACACTGAGCGAACCCAGGCCGGCCGCCCGTGGCGCGCCCGGTGCGCCCTTGCCTCCTGGCCTGGACTCCGACGAGGACGAGGAGGACGAGGACGGCGCCCTCCCGTTTGCAGCAGCGGCATGGCCGCTACTGCCTGAGGCGCTGCACACGGAGCCTGAGCCTGAGCCTGAGCTCGCGCTGGAGCCCGGGCGTGAGGCGTCAAGGCCGGCAGCCACAGGCATGACGCCCTCCTCAGACTCGAGCTCCATGGTGCAACCAATGCAGATGCAGTCTGCCGGGTGCGACTCATGCGCTGGGACGGCGCTGTCCCAATAATGCACGAGGATGAGGTTGTTACGGTTCTTGAGGTCCCAGTAGCTGCGCCGGTGCAGCGAGACCCGCTCCACCGAGTGCACGTGGCACGCGTAGACACGCTCCTCGTGAGCATACTTGAGCTTGACGTGGTCCTCACGCACGGCCGCGGCGTTGCCCTTCTTCTTGACGTACTCGTAGCCGTCCACGCGGAACTGTGGCGTGCGGGAGCGGTCGTAGAGAAAGAGCGACCCGCTGGGCGGCCGCATCTGCACCGTGTGCAGCGGCTGGATGTCGCCCTTGGCGCCCATCTCCAGCAGAAACAGCACGGCGCGAGCGTCCAGATACCTGCGCTTGGCCGAGTCGGCGATGAACTTGAGTTCCTCCTTGGAGGTGACAATACTGCTGCCTGGGATGACGAGCCTACCGTCCGGACCGACGCGGCCCTTGGCCGGCGACCCGCGCCGAGCGCCGCCCGGCCCGCGGTGGCCGCTGTTGCGGCTCGCGCGCTTCGTGCCGCGGCCAGCCGCACCGCCGGCCCCCGCGGCGCGCGACATATTGGCGAGCGCCATCTGCTGGTGCGCGTGCATCATCTGTTGCTGCGCTGGGTGCATCGACATTGGGTACGGCATCATCGGGTACCCGTGCGGGCCCGGGTGGTGCATCTGCTGCGCCATGTACGCCGGGTGCCCGGGCGTCATGGGCGGCACGCCGTGCGCGCCGTACATGGTCGGGTACAGCCCGTGCGAGAGGTGCGAAGGGTGCATCGCGCCCGCCCGCCGCGCCGCCCGTGACGGCCGCTGCCGCCCGTGCAGGCGGCTGCGCGCCGCGCCGCGCCGCGCCGCGCCGCCGCGCCGCGCGCCGCCGCGCGCGCGCGCACCAGCCAGGCAGGCCGCGACCCAGAGGCGGCCAGGAACCAGCGCGCGCGACGAGGCGCGCGTTGAGCTCGGAACGAGGGAGCGCGCGCTGCCGGGCCGCTGCCGGCCGGCCCCGGCCCCACCGCCCCCGCGCGGTCCGCGTCGGCGCCGACGCGCGCGCGCCGCGCCTGCGCCGCCGCCTGCGCCGCCGCCTGCGCCGCCGCCCGCCGCCGCGCCGCGTTGCGCCTTTGCGCCTTGGCGCGCCGCGCCGCTCGGCGCCGCGCCGCTTGTTCAAAAAGTAGGTTTTGTAGAGAGCCCTTTCTCGCTCAACTTCAAGATCCTGCCTGCCTGCGTGCCTGCGTGCCTGCCTGCCTGCCTGCCTTGTCGAGGAAGCTGTCTGCGCTGCAGAGCCAGCCAGCCGGCCGCGCCGCCGCCCGCCTCGAGGCCGCGGCTTGGGCGCCTGGGCGGGCGCGGCTTGGGCGCCGCACGTCGTAAAGTTAGTTTTGTCAGTCGCTGATCACTGGCAGGCTGCAGCAAGTTCAAGTTCAACTTGAACAAATGGTCACGACTCGACGAGACTCGCAGGCGTGACGTGCTCGACGAGTCTTGAAGCCCTGCAGACGAGCCCGGCCAGCGCGGACAGCGAGGCGGGCGCGGGGAGCGGGGGCGCGCCGCGCCGCCGGCGCGCCCGGAACGGCACCGCGAGGCCCGTGGCGGGCCGCCGGCCAGCAGGCGGGGGCCAATCAGGCGCCGAGGCGCGGCCGGCCAGCGGGGAAGGAAGCCTGGGAGGGGCGCGGGCGTCGGTCACGTGGCTACCGCGGCGGAGGCGCGCACACCGTGGTTCGCTTTTGGAGCAGACCCCGTTTGCGTGGTCGGAGCGCGGCGGCGCGCGTGCCAGTGGTTGAGATGAGTGGCGACGGCCTCCTGCTAGCGGAGCTGCGCGCGGCGCTGCGCGAGGATGAGCGAGGCCGCCTGCCGGAGGCGCTCGCGCTGTACGCGGACGCGGAGCGCGTGCTGGCCGCCATGGAGGCTGCCGAGGTGGACGCGGACGTGCGCGCGCTCGTCGCGCGGCCCTTGCAGCTCGTGCGGACGCGGCAAGCGGACGTGAAAGCGCGAATTGAAGAGCTGCGCGAGATCGGCAGCGAGGGCTCCAGCAGCGCTGCTGTCGCGACCGAGCGCACGCAACTTGAGCTGCCGCCCGTGTATGGGCTGCGGCGCGCCCAGAACTTCATGAGGGAGAACTTCATCTTACCAGCGCGCATGCCGGACCTCTTTCGCCGCAAGGTGCGGCGCTGGAACGCAGCGCTCCTGTACGGGCCTCCGAGCTGCGGCAAGACGCACCTCCTGAGCGACACCTGGGCAAGGCTTGCCGCGCACGGCGACGGCGACGGAGATCAACGCTTCGCGTGCGTGCGTTTGAGCTGCAGAGAGCTAGCTAGCACAGCAGTTGAGGACGGCACGGCAGTGGCACAGGAGGCGCTCGGGCGCGCCTTGCACCGTCACAGTCAGGGCTTGCCCACAGCGGTGCTCCTTGATGAGGTGGACCTGCTCAATCCGGACGATGCGGACTTCTCCAAGTCGCACGGCGTACGACGGGCTGGGAAAAAGCACAGGCCCTGCCGGGGCCGCGCTCGGGCCTTGCGCGCCGAGGTCCTGCGCCTCGCCGAAGCGGCTGCCTCCGGAGACTACTTCGGCGTCCTGGTCGCCGGTGCGACGAGTCGACCCTGGGCGCTCGACGATGGCCTACGCGCTTTCTTTGACAAGCGCATTCTGTGCCCGCCGTTGGACGAGCCCGAGCTCCTCACGGCATTGGATGACCTCATCATGGATACGCGCGTTCGCGCGGCGATTGAGGAGGAGGTCGTGGACAGCGCCGCGGGCCAGTCCACAGCTCGCGTACTACACGCACTGCGGGCAGGCTTGCGCGCCCCGCTGCTCGAGGTGCAACAGGGACCACTCGTGGAGCTCGAGTCAGGCTCCTTCGCGGTTAGATCTGAGGAGGAGGAGGAAGAAGAAGAAGAGGAAGGAAAAGGAGAAGAAGGAAATGGAGCCTGCGCCCCACGACGCGAGTGCGATATTCTGGACGTGCCCGCGCATAAGATTTATGTTGCACCGGCGACCACGCAGCACATCATGGCCGCGCTCGCGCGCTTTCCTGAGCCTGACGTGCAGGACATGCGACAGTATGAGACTGTCTTCTTGCGCAAACAATGAGAGTCCAAAGAACAGGATTCTGCATGGTGGTGTTCATTTCTGATATTTAGAGAGAGAGAGAGCGCGAGAGAGAGAGACAAAGAGAGGCCGCACAAGGAACAAGTAATCACAAAGTCATGCGAGCGGGCGAGGCGCTTTCCCTTTGCGCAAGTACTCGCCGTGCTCGCCGGTGTTCTCGGCGCGTATGTAAGGGTGGTAGATAAGCTTGGCCACGGCCGGACGCTTGAGCGGGTCGAGCTGGCAGCATTGGTGCAAGAAGTCGATGCCATCCTCGTGGATTCGGGTGTCGTCGACGACGGGCGGGCCGGATGCCTGGGCGATGGCAAACATCATGGCGGCCGGGTTGGAGAAGTTGTTCCACGGCGGCTTGCCCATGACCATCTCGACGAGCGTGCAGCCAATGGACCATATATCAGCCTGCTTCCAGCCAGCGAGCCTGGCGGCCTCGTCCTCGGCGACCTTGCCAACCTCCTGGCGGATGACTTCGGGTGACATCCATGGAATGGAGCCCTGGATTGAGCTCGTGGGGCCCAAGCTGCGATCTGAGACCTTCTTGGCGCTGCCAAAGTCCGCCACCTTTAGCGTGTTGTCGCTGGCGAGCAGCAGATTTTGACACTTAATGTCGCGGTGTGCGATGCCTGCTGCATGTAGGGAGCGTACGCCGAGCAGGAGTTGGCGCATGTAGTTGCGCACGACGTCCTCGGGGAGCGCACCGCGCGACTCGAGTACGCTCGCGATGGACCCGTGCTCGACAAACTCCATGAAGACGTTAAACTGCTTGTTGACAGCGCCCTCCCTGTCGAGGCCGTCGAGCGTCTGCACGGGCATGCCGAAGCGCTCCTCCTCGGATATGGCAGCGTTGGACATGTCGTCGGTGATGGACCACCCCAGGCACTGCACGACGTTTTGATTGCGGAAGGAAGCGCGACACATGAGAACGACCTCATCGATCATAAGGTCCAGCATGGCGCGCGAGGAGATGCGTACCTGCTTGACCGCGAGTTTCTCGCTGGTGCGCAGGTTCACCGCCTTGTACACGACGCCGAATTGCCCCTGGCCAATGACCTTCTCGCGCCGCCACGGCTCGAGGAACATGCCGTAGCCGTCGCCCAGCCGCGTGGTGGTGCCGGCGCCGCCCGGACCGGCCTCCAAGGCCGGTACGGCGTGTGGCCTCCGCGGGCTGTGCACGACGGGGTCCGGCCCCCCATGGAGTGCCGGCGCCGTGCCCAGGCGCTGTTGGAGGTTTGCCTTGCGGCGGCTGGTCTCCTTGGCCTGGCTCGCGAGCGCCGTGACGCTGTTGGCGGAAGTGGGCGAGCTCACCACGGCGGAACCCGTCGTGGGAGGCAAGATGTGCGGCGAGCGCGAAGGGGACATGAGACGATCGAGACCGAGGCGCGGCGGCCCGGCGTCGACGGCTACGGCGAGCGAGGGCACGGCCGGGATCCCGCCAGGGTTCTCGGGCACGTCGCCGCGGTAAAAGGGCTCGGGCAGGTCCATGAGCGCTGACGCTGTGCGCGTATGTGTGGGACTGCCAGTGCGCGCGGGAGGGCTGAAGGCCGGCGCGCTTAGCGTTGAGTGCGTCCGCGACACATCAGCGGAGGGCGAGGGTTGTAGGACTGCTGGGAGCGTGCGGATTCGCTCGAGTGAGTCGGGCGGAGCGTCTCTGCCGAGAGCGCCAGGACCGGCACCAGCATTTGCAGCACCGGCGGCACGGCTCTTGCCGTCGCCCGGAGTCATCGGCGAGAGCGCCGAAGGCGGGCTGACGGCGCGCACATCGGTCTTGAAGTGATGCAGCGGCGGCGGCGCCAGATGTGGAGGCAATTTACCGGGCGTGGGCGGCAGACCCTGCGGCGGTGGTGAGAGGCTGCCGTGGGCGGGGCTCAGAGGCGGCGCTCTTGTCTGCGGGCGCGAGGCCCTGGCGGCGAGCGGCTTGAGCTGGCCGGTGCTTGTGGCGTGCAACGGCGGCGACCCCGCGGGCCTGCTCTGCCCTTGCGGCGGCGGTGACATCGGTCGGGGGCGGCCATCTGCCGCGCCGTCGCTGGCCTGGTAGTCTTGGTGCGCGTTGCTCATGGACGGCAGCTGCTCGTCACCATGGACAGCCGCAGAAGCTGCGCAGCGAGCGCACAAGGGCCCGCCCTGCAGCGGAGGCCTCGTCCGCGCGCCCCGCGCGCGGCCGGGCACCTCGCTGGCAAGGGCCGCGGCTGCGCCGGGCCGCCCGGCGCCGCCCGCGCCGCCTGCTAGGTTATATGTTCTGCTGATGTGAGTGGGAACGTTGCAACGGCAAGGAGAAAAGCGAGCCTTGTCGCAGTTTTGCGCGACCAAGAGCATGATAAGCACAGTGCCAATGCACTGCCAGTGCCAGGGCAGTGGCACTACTTCACGCACTGCCAATGCCAGTGGCACAGGCACAGGCACTGGCATAGATGTGAGCAACTTGAACAAAGTGCCGTACGGACCGTGCATTCACCATGGGCCCTGGTGCGATGATGGCACTGCCGGCGCAAGCAAGGGACGGAAGTTGACGAGCAAGCAAGCACGAGAGAAGAATCTTGATGGACGCGAAAACAGTCACAACATGCCTTGCACTGCCAAGGACATGCGTGTGCGTGGACATCATGCTCAAAATCATCATGGTCATGCCTTCGATTACTTGGCGGCCTCGTACTCGTCGAGCCAAGCGGACATGCGCTGGACCTGGTCGAGGACGGAGCGCTTGGACGTGGAGCCCTGGGCGTCGCGGCTCTCGACGGAGGCCTCAAAGGACCAAACGCCGGCGACATCCTCCTCGAAAGCGCTGTGGAGGGTCTTGAGCTCCTCAAGCGTGACGCTGGAGAGCGGCTTGTCCTGGGACTCGGCGATCTGCACGGCCTGGCCCGAGATGTGGTGGGTCTCGCGGAAGGGCACGCCCTTGCGCACAAGGTAATCAGCGAGGTCGGTGGCAAGCATGTCGGCAGAGAGGCCGGCGCGCATGCGGTCGACGTTGGGCGAGAGCGTGGCGAGCACGCCGGTGGCGATGGGCAGGCAGCCGAGCATGGTGTCGACAGAGTCGAAGAGCGGCTCCTTGTCCTCCTGCAGGTCCTTGTTGTAGGTGGAGGGCAGGCCCTTGAGCGCGACGAGCATGGTGGTGAGGTTGCCGATGTTGCGGCCAGACTTGCCGCGGAGCAGCTCACAGGCGTCCGGGTTCTTCTTCTGCGGCATGAGCGAGGACCCGGTCGAGTAGGCGTCAGACATACGAATGTACTTGAACTCGTTGGTGGAGTAGATGATGCAGTCCTCGGCGAACTTGCTCACGTGCACGCCGGTGAGGCTGGCCCAGAAGAGGAACTCGACGACAAAGTCGCGGTCCGAGGTGGCATCGAGCGAGTTCCAGCACGGGCCCTGCGCGAAGCCGAGGTCCTCGGCGAGCGCCGCGCGGTCCTCGGGGCCGAAGTATGAGTGACCGGCCAGGGCGCCCGAGCCGAGCGGCATGTGGTCGACGCGGCGCGCCAGGTCCTGGAGACGCTCCGCGTCGCGCTTCCACATGTTGCAGTACGCCATGAGCCAGTGGCCCCAGCGGATGGGCTGCGCCGGCTGCAGATGCGTGTAGCCCGGGAAGATGATGTCCACCTCGGCCTCGGCGCGCTTGGTGGCGGTGCGGATGAGCTGCACCATCTCGCCCTGGAGGTCCTTGATCTGCGCCTTGAGCCAGAGGCGCACGTCCGTGGCGACCTGGTCGTTGCGCGAGCGGCCGGTGTGCAGCTTGCCGGCCACATCGCTGCCGATGAGCTCCGTGAGCCGGCGCTCGTTGGCGCTGTGGATGTCCTCGTCGCTGCTCTTGATCTTGAACGTGCCCGAGGCCCACTCCTCGTGCACCAGCTTGAGGCCCTCCTGCATCTTGGCGCCCTCCGCCTCCGTCAGCAGGCCGGCGCGCACCAGCGCGCGCGTGTAGCACATCGACCCGAAGAGGTCCTCCTTCCACATGCGCTTGTCGAAGCCAATCGACGCGTTGAACTTCTCCATGAGCGGGTCCACGGCGCCCGTGAACCGCCCGCCCCACAGCTTCGGGCCCTCGTCGCCCGACGCGCTCCCGCTCAGCCGCTGCGCGTGCACCAGCGCCTGCGGCGCCACGCGCGCCCCGTGCCGCAGCTGCACCCGCGCCGCCGCCAGCGCCGCGCCGCCGCGCCCCAGCATCAGCTTGCCCGCCTGCATTTCGCTCGCTCGCTCGCTCGCTCCTTCGCGCTGCCGCCGCTGCCCGCTCCGCGCGCGCGCTGCTCCGCTCGCCCTCGCGCGTTCTCGCGCAGCGCAGTCGCCAATCCGAATTTGCGGCAGCCTGCGCGGTGGCCGCGTCGGCGCCTCTGCACTAACTAGTAGCAGTAAGCGCAGTGCCTGGAGCTGGCTGGAGGCCAAGGTCTACCTCTGCAGTGGTAGTGCTTAGTACTACTGGCTGACAAGCGCAGCCAGCACTTCACTGTCAGTCATCATCAGGCACTGGCAGGCTGCCACCGGCGTGCACACGCCTGGCGGCGAGCCAGGCACCAGTGGTCCCGCCGGGGCGTATCGATCGAGGAAAAGGATTTCGAGCCTGTGCTACCACCATGTAACTTAGGCCTGGTTTCGCTGACTGACTCGGACTAACCTGCTGGCAGCTGCGGCTGCAGCGGCGCAGCCGTGGGTGTGGCCGGGCCTGACAGAGATCGATCGCCACGTCGGCTCTGGCCAGCCCTGCGTGCGCCAGACTCCAAGTCTTTGATGAGACTGCAGCCGGGCCTGCAGTGAGGGCGAGCTCCTCGTGACCGCAGACTTTGCACGTCTGGACCCCACTTGCGGAGGATGGTTTGGGAGAAAAAAGAAGCCTTACGGCACGCGTGAACTCGGCTTTGTGTCCAGAGGCTTGGCAGGGGGGTTAAGGTGGCAGGACGGAAAGGCCGCGTGTTGCGACTTTACGCGCGGCGCAGCGGCAGTCTGAGACGCTCCCGCGGCCGCGACGCAGACCGGGTCTTCGCGCGCGCCCCGCGTGACTGCTCCGCGGCGCCCTCGCGCTCGCCGCCCCGCCCGCCACCGGCCCGCTCCGCGGCCTAGCTAGGTACGTGCGCGCAGGCGAAAGAGAGAAAGAAAGAAAGAAAGAAAGAAGGGCAGCCGAGGCGGTGCGGTATCCTCTCGGCAAGCAAGCAGGGCAAAGCTATCCATCCCTCGCCTCCCTCCTCCGCCTCTGGCGCCGCGCCGCCCGCCGTACGCCGCGCCGCCGCCGTTCGCCGCTGCGGAAGGGCAGAGCGACTGACGCCGCGCCGCGCGCCCGCCCGCCCGCGCCGGTCGCCCCGCTTGCGCAGGAACAGGACAGCGAGAGCTCCCCCACCCCCCACCGAGGCAAGATGGCGGACATGCAGAAGCTGAAGAAGGCCGAGGACGAGGCCACGAAGCAGGTGGAGGCCGCGCGCAAGCAGCGCGCCGCCACGCTCAAGCAGGCGCGCCAGGATGCGGACGCCGAGATCAAGGCGTACCGCGACAAGGTGACGGCCGACCTCAAGGACCTTGAGTCCAAGAACCAGGACGATGACACCACGGTCAAGGACCTCGAGCAGAAGGCGGCGCAGGACGTCGAGACGCTCAAGGCCGACGTGCAGAACAACTCGGACAAGATCGTCGAGATGATGCTCAAGGTCGTTACCGACGTCAACCTCGTTGTGCCCCCTTCCCGCAAGGGCGTCAAGACCAAGGTCTAAGCGTGCGCGCGTCTTTCTTTGGCGAGCCTCGGCCCCTTTGTCATCCTCCTCTTACTTATGCCCGTGTTGCTGCTGCCGTCCGTCCCGTGCTCTCGCCCTGGGAAAGAGCGCGTCTGTGCGGCCCGCGAGCCTACGAGCTCTTTTTCCTCTCTCGATCGTCGCCGCCCTGCTTTCGTCGCGTGGACGCTCGCATGCTCGCATCGCGTCGCATCGCGTCGCATCGTATCGTATCGCCGTCAGCATGAAAAGAAAAGCAAACAAAAATCAGGCAGGACTTCTTCTTTACGTTGATCGCACTCGCTGGCTCGTCAGGCGCTTTCCGCAGCCGGAGTCAAGCGGCAAACCATGCCCGCACCGGAGATGCCGTCGAAGACGAAGAGGTTCTCAACTGGTGCGTCCTTGCCGCTCATAGCCTTGAGCAGCTCCTGGCCCACAATGCCACCCACAACCGCGCACGTGGGCGACAGCTCGGCACCCTCGCGCACGCCGCGCAAGTGCTCCAGAACGGCATCCGCCGAGGCCGCGTCTTCTTCCACATGCTGCGCGGAGAGAAGCGTCTCCACGATCTGCCGAGCCGCCGTCTCGTCCCAGGTCCCATCCGGCGCCCCCGCCTCTAGCGTCTGCAGCGTCTGCAGCGCCGCCACCTGCTCCGGCACGGCGCGTTTCGAGTCGCGCCCAGTCGCCGTGCGCCGCCGCTTCCGGTACAGCTTGGCCACCTCGGCCAGCGGCATGCGCAGCGCCTCTTCCAACGTGCAAAAGGAGGCCCCCTTGGGCTCGTACGTGGCCTCCTGCTCGCCATCCGAGTTCACCTTGCCCGACTTGACCTTGGCCAAGTACGTGTGGTTCTCGCCCAGATCCTGGAACATGAGCGCCGACCAGCCAAAGCTCCACGCCGACACGAAGCCGATCGACAGCGCCCTGCACAGTGCGTTCACAGTCAGGTGCGTCTGCAGACTGCCGTCCGTCATGCACACCTGCGAGTACGCCTTGAGGTCCTCCAGCGTCAGCGCCTCCGGCGCCTTGGCCAACGTCTTCACCTTGACCAGCGGGTTGAGCTCCTGCACGGCCGGCAGGGCCGCCTCGGCGCGCCCCTTGCCCACTGCCTCCGCCGTCAAGAAGAAGTTCCCGCCCAGATCCGCTGCCTCCACCACGCCCTCATCCAACAGGGTCACGCTCACGCCGGCCAGCACCACATTCTTGCACACCTCCGCGTTGAGCGTCCGGAAGCCAATGAAGAGCACGTGCGAGCTGCGCATACGCCGCTGCGCCTCCACGCCTGCGTCGCGTAGTCTCCGTCAGTCGGGTCAGCTCTTCGCGAGACCAAGGACGAGATTGAACGAAGCCCCTTGCCGCCGCCGCGATATCGAACGAAACCTACCCCAGAGCCGGATCTGCCGGTCGTACACGGCCGCCTCCTGCTCGGAGATCTCCGTCTCCCCCGCCTCCACCATTGTGCTGCCCTCTCCGCCCCCCCCTTCCGCGCGCCGCCGCTCTCTGCCCGCCGCCGGCAGCTGCCGCCGTCGCCGCCGCGCCAGTAGTAGCTGGACTGCATGCAGACGACTGCCGCGAAACCGGGCTATAGCCGAGCTAACGACCGGCCAAGAGCCTGAGGACTCGGAGGGAGAGGTAAGGAAGCGCGCGCCCGCCCACGCGATGCTGGCAGCCGTGCATGAGGACGAAGCACTACGTAAGGCTAACCTCTTGCGTCAAGACGTCTCGCAAGCGAAACGTTCTCTGCTTGCACTTCAAGGTGAGACCTCACTCAGGCTTTTGCTTGGCGAAGAGATTGCGCGTCTCCGCGTGCGGGAGTCACAAGACCGAGAGGAGTGCTCTCTCTGCACATTGCGGAGGAGCCCAAGAGGCCAGCAGCCAGCAGCCTTGCCAGCCCGGCCCAGCCGGTAGCTGTTTATTTTTTTAAAGTGCCTCACTGTCTGTCAGCTCAGCTCGCATGCCTTCGCTTTCCCTTGGCCGCAGCAACTTTACGCTCCATTTTACGGTGCACGCAAAAGGCATCCGCAACAGGACCCGGCACGAGGCCGAGTCCAGCGAGGGTCTCGGTGGAGCACTGCGGCATGTAGCGGGGCTCCTCGCGCAAGCCGAGCGCCCGAATGGCCTGCGCGCGCTCGGGGAGCGTCTTGAGTTGATGCGCCTTGTGCACGGCCCGCGCCAAATGCGTAACGTCCTGGATCTCGACCGCGCTCTCCACGTAGCGAATGGAGAGCGGACCGGATAGCCCGATCTGAATGGCACGCTGCCGGAGGCGCTTCGCCGGCTCGATCTGCTTTGTGCCGGACGCCGACAAGAGGTCGCGCTCCGGGTCCCACTGCACGCGGCCAGCAGCCCCACCGCCACCAGGCTTACAAACGCACCGCGAGAGCAGCTCGGCCACGTCTGCGTGAGATACCTTGACGCGCAGTACGCGCTCTTGATTGTGCTTCAAGCCGTAGCCGCATCGGTACAGCATCCATGCAAAGCTGGGCTTGATCCACGTCATGCGCTCGGGCTTAAATTCCGGGCCGCCGAACCGCTGGTGCTCGACGGCCCAGCTCGCGATGGATTCCTTGAAGGCCTGATAAAAGTACACGCCCTCCTCGTCGTGCTCCGCCCGCATTTCCAGCGGCGATGTGGACAAGTCTGGTGCGCGTCGTAGCTCGTAAAGTTGCATGCTGCTGCTGTGAGGGACCGCCTCTGGCCGTTGCGCAGCGGCCTCCTGGCCGGTGACTGGCGCGCTGGCGGAAACTGGCGTGTTCGCCTGTGTTCGCTCTCTCCTCCTCCTCCTCCTCCTCCTTCTGCATTGGGGTCTGCTGCGCCCCAGGGCGCTGGTCTTCGCACCGCGGCCGCGCCGCGCGCCGCGATCCAGGAGCGCTCTGAGCGGGTTCCGTGGGGACCTTGTAAACCAGTCCCCAGGCTCGAAAAGTCAGGCGAGATGATCAGATGGTTTACAAGAGGTCAAAGAGTCGCTCGAGAGTCAGCGGAGCGTGCAAAGAGTCGCTCAGAGGTCAGCGGAGCGTGGCGAGTTCCTGGGGCGGCGGATTGCGGCGCACTCGGCGGCGCTGCTGGCCTTGCTGCTGGCGCTGGAGCTGTTGCTGCTGCTCGAAGGCAGCCCTGTTCGACTCGAACTGGTCCATCTCGTCCATGAAGAACTTGCCCACGCCGCCCACGGTGCGCAGGATGCTCTCACCGGACGAGACAATGCCCTTGAGAATGAAGGAACCCGGCAGCGAGCCTGGGAGTTCCTCCTCCGCATCGAGGACGCCGCGCTGCGCTCCGTTCGCCTCGCGCGGCGCGTTCTCGCTGAGGTCGCGCGGCTGCAGCGAGCGCGGGGCGGCAGAGGCCGTCGAGGCCGTGAGCGGCGCAACCGAGGCGCGGAGCTGCGCGGCGAGCGCGGCATTCTCGTCCTTGAGCCGCGCATTCTCGCGGGAAAGACGCAACACAGCGGCCTTGAACTTGCGCGCCTTGGCTGCGGGGACCAGGACGTCGTCGCTCTCGCCCGCGGGCTCCGGCGCGGGCGAGGTTGAAGGGGGTGCATCAGGGGGCGCCACGGCGCGTGCAGCCCGTTCGGCGTCCAGCTCGGCCTGAAGCGCGGCGAGGCGCGCCTCCAGGGCCTGCACCTGGTTCTTCAGACCGCGCACAGACTGCGCCTCGCGATGCGCCGCCAGGCGCACAAGGAAGCGGCGCCGTGCCTGGCACGCACGAACACAGGCTTGCGTCCTGGCCACGACGCGACGCACGTGCGCGTAGGTCTTGGCGCACGACGCGGTACGCGCCCAGGACTGCAGGCGCAACGCGGCGGCACGGCGACGGGCCCGCTCCGCCAGCCAGTTGCGCGCCTGGCGCTGCGTGAGGATTAGCGCAGCGCGCCAAACAAGGTACTCGCGGCGCTGCACCCGCTGGCGCCACACAGCCTGCAGCTTAAGCACGGCCGTGCGAAGGCGCCGGTAGCCGGCGCGCACGAGGTAGCCTCGAGCGACGTGCTGCAGGCGCGCCGCGGCCTTGAGCGCCCGGACGCGCTCGCGCGCCAGGCGCGCGCGCGCTGCGGCCTGCAGACGCGTGGCTTGCTCGTGCAACAGGACTTGGTGCCGCTCCCGAAGGGTGCGTAGAATGCCCTGCGCGAAGAAGGTGCGCGTCTTACCAACGAAGAAGGCGTCGTCGGTGGCGGCGAGGTCAGCCAGGAAGTGGCGAGTAACCTGGTCCGCGGCCTCTCGCGCGGCCTCGTCCTCGCCGCCCACACCACGGGCCGGAGGGCGCGGCGCAAGACCTGCGCCGAAGCGCGCCACAAGCGTCGAGTGCGGCAGGCGGTCCGCGTAGCCGGCGCGCGAGATGCGCAGGGCCTCGATCACGCCGCTGCAGCGGAGCTGTGAGCGAACCATCTCATGGTCGAAAAGGTCGGAGCGCATGTCCGCGTTGGGCTTGATGCACCGCACAAAGTGCGTGTCGGTGGCGCCGATGGCGCCCATGAGGTCGTCGAGCTGTGCGCGGAACTTGTGCGTGAGCGTGCGCGAGCCGGAGGTTGCGCCGTCGCGCTTGTCGCGCATGAGGCTGCAGAGCAGGCCGGCGCAACCGATCGCGTCCAGGCCCGGGCCCGCGTCCGAGCCAGCATCGGCGTCGCAAACGACCAGCGCGCGCAGATCCTCGCTGAGGTGGTCGAGGTTCTTCTCGAGGAAGCTCTGCGCGTGATATGGCACAGGCCCGGCGAAGTGCTGCACGGAGAAAACGAGCTTGTCGAAGCGGTCAGCGCGCAGCAGCTTCCCGCCCTGGCGTGCAGTCGTGAGCTTGGACACGAGCGCGGCCTCGGAACCGTTCGGACGTACGGACTCCTCGTGCAAGAGCGCGAACACGCTGGCGGCCTTGCCCTGAATCAGATCAATCACGGCTGCGCCGTCGTTGTGCTCGATGTGCGTCCACGGCACGCCCTCGCGCTCGTACTCGAGCTGGACCTGGCGCAGCACGCAGTCGTTGAAAGTCTGCTGCAGGCGCTCGTTGGTGAAGTTGATGCAGAGCTGCTCGAGCGAGTTGTGGGCGAAACACTCGAAGCCGAAGATGTCCAGGATGGCAATGCTCGCCGGCGCTGTTGCCGCCTCGTGCGGCTTGGCGTCGGCCCCGGGGCCCGCGCGCATGCTCTCGTTGACGCGCGCCACGAGCCAGTCGAAGAGCGCGGCGTAGACCGCCTTGGCTAGGGCCGGCGCGCTGGCCTGCGCCTGCTCCAGGGGCAGCGGCTTGGCGATGGTCTCACCGCCAATGGTCATCTGGCGGTGCGTCAGCGCGCGCTCGATGCGGGCCGCGGCCTCATTCTTGCCCTCGTCCTGCTCCCCGTTCTCGTCGTCGTCGGCGGCGGTGCCCATGGCTAGCGCCCGCAGGAGGCGCGGTACGACGAGCTCGCGGGAGGCGGGCGTGAGTCGCACGCCGACGTCCTGGTCCGCCTCGAGCTCGAGCTCCAGCAGCATCAGGACGACGGCCAGCACGCCGAGAATGCCCCGGAGCTGTGGGCCATCGCCAAGGCCCAGAGCGCGCAGCGCCGCCAAGGTGCGCGCGCCATGGGCCCGGTCCTGAGCAGCCTGCGTATTGTTGGCGAGCGAGTGCAGGGCGAGGTCACCTAAGGCTTCCTCGGCGAAGGCAGCATCGAGTCCGCCGTTGGCGAGCTGGTACAGCACGTGGAAGGAGCGCTCGCCCGGGCCCTGGTGCGTGAGACGACTCTTCTCGAGCAAATAGGTGGACAGCGCCGCGCCCTGCAGGCAGTGGCGGTCCTTGTCAAAGTGGAGCGCGATGAACTTGCCGAAGCGCGAGCTGTTGTCGTTGCGCGCGGTCTTGGCGTTGCCAAAGGCCTCGAGCAGCGGGTTAGACTGCAGCACACGTTCCACGGTGCCAGCACGCTCGGCCTCGGCGCCCGCGCTGCTGGCGCTCACACGGTCGCTCACGTGGGCCAGGTGGTCCATGAGGATCTTTGTGGACTCCGTCTTGCCGGCGCCTGACTCGCCGCTCACCAGGATGCTCTGGGAGCGGCTGCCCTCGCGCAGCTGCAGGTAGCTCGCGCACGACGTCCTGTACAGGTGTGGGCTCAGCGTCGCCGGGTCGCGTGCCTCGACGACGAGCTTGTCGGCGAAGTCGGCCTGGCACGAGCCCGAGTACAGGTGCTCATGCCTGAAGAAGGGGTTCACGGCGATGCACATGCCCACGGCCCACGTGTACGGCTTGCCATCCTCGAACCGCGCCTGCAGGTTGCCCAGCACCGCCTCCTCGTCCAACTGCGGCAGCTCGTTCAGGTCCTCCGCCATGGCGCCGTGCGCTCGTTCTCTCGAGTCGAGTTGTGCGTCGAGTGTCGACCCGACTTCGGCCGAGCCGAGCCCAGCCGAGCCGCCGGTGCAAGCGTGTTTGCCTGCCCGCCTCGCAAACCTCGCGCCGACGTTGTGCGGCTCAGGCTGCGGAATCATCGGCGCAGCCGTTGCGCGTCGTCAAGCACGCGCGTGCCCATGCCAGACAGAGTGTGCGACTCGTCTCGTCCCGCGGAGCTCGACCGGGGACTCTTGCGCGCGCCCTGGGGCGGCAGAGGGACTCGAGCGGGCGCGGGGAGCAGCGTTTCACGTGCCTTGGTACGGCTCGAGACAAAAGCCAGGCCGCAATTCGCGAGCTTGCTTGAGCTTGCGGCGGATCAGCGAGCCCAGCGAGAGCGAGCAGGCGAGTGAGAAGGAGGCTCGACAACTTGAAGACACGACGGATTCCTCCTTCACGTGCAAGTTGTGCCTTGTACTTCTTTGGAATTTCGTTATCACAGCGACGCCTTGCCCTTTTCGCCGCAGCCAGATGTTTTCGTAGCTTTTGCGCGCACGCGATCAGGCGGTTTTCCCCTCGAGACGTCTCATCAAAGGCGACAAGACAAAGGGCTCTTGCAGACAGCACCTTGTGAACATTCCTCTGCTTGCTCTCTCAGGCTCAGGCTGTTCGACATGGCCGAGCGTCCCTTCAGGTTTCAGGCGGCTGCCCTGCACTGCACTGCACAGAGCTGAGCGCGCAGTGCCGGCAAGAACTTGGCAAAGTCGCTCGTGACGCCTCATGACAGCGACGCTGCGACAGCGACAGCGTGAGCGACAGCGTGTAATTCACTTTCCGGTCTGTCCCCACTGACGCAGCTCATCCCCCGAATCCCCACTGGGCGCTCAGCTTCCCACCGCCCCCTCGAGCGGCACATCGAAGCGCGAGCTGCGGGATCCCCCTGGTGGTCAGAAAATCTTCCCCGCAGCCGCGCCGGCCTGCAGGGGAAGAGCGCCGAGACCCGCATGCCTTCTCCCCCTCGCGCGAAAAGATTCTCGCAGAGGCCCCGGGGGCAGGGGCGCGAGGGAGCGCGCCTCTGGGGCGGGCCGGCGAGGCGGCCGCGCGGCACAGAGCCGCATCCAAGACCTCCCTCCTTTCGCTCCGCCAAGTCCAGGTACGTCTCGGGCGATTGCGCGCGCGCGCGCGCGCGCGCGCGCGGGGGCGCACGGCGGCCGCCGCCTCTGCGCGCGGCCTGCCACCGCCGCCGCCGCCGCCCCCCGCGGCGCGCGCGAGGACGAGCGCGGCCAGCGGGATGGCTGGATGGCTGAAAGCGCGCAGGGCCGATGAGCTTATTACCGGCCACGCTTTGGCGCCGCTGTGCGGCGCGCGCGCCGGGGCTGCGCGCGGGAAGCTGCGCGCGCCGGGGCCAGCTGGCGGCGCGCGGCGCGCCGCCGCCGCCGCCACCCGCCGCCACCCGCCCCGTCGGCGCTAGAGCGCGTCGGCGGCGGCGTGTGCGGGGGCGCTTCATGCGGCGGAGCCGACTGGCGCCACGCCACGGCTTGGCACGGCTCGGCTCGGCACGCTGCTTGATAGACGGAAGGCGCGAGAGACGGAGGTTCGGCTGCGCCGGACAAGGGCAGGAGACTGACAGCGCAAGCTTGGCGCGTGGCACGTAGACAGCAGGTACTTGGTCGGCCAGCTCCACCTCTCCCACACAGGCAAGATGTCGACCGACACGGAGATCCTCAACTCCCTCACCGGCCCCTCGGCCTACTTTTTCGCCTACATTGGCGCGGCCATCGCGGTCGTCTTCGCCAACCTCGGCACGGCCTATGGCACCGCCAAGGCCGGCGTCGGCATTCTGTCCATGGGTGTCGTCTCGCCGCACCTGGTGATGAAGGTAAGTCGGGTCGAAGCGAAGCGAAGCGATGCGCAGCGCAGCGCGCCGTGGATCCTTCCTTGCTTGCAGGCACACTGACTTGCGTGCCTCCGCTCACGCGTGCAGAACATCATTCCCGTCGTCATGGCCGGTATTCTCGGTATCTACGGCCTTATCGTGGCCGTGCTGCTGAACGGCAGCATCACCGCGCCGCTGGCCCCGGTGAACGGCACCGTGTGCCCGGATGCCGACTGCTTCAAGTACTCGGACGGCTTCCGTGCCCTCGCGGCCGGCCTCTGCTGTGGCATTAGCTCCCTCGGCGCTGGCATGGCCATTGGCATCGTCGGCGACGCCGGTGTGCGCGCTGTCGGCCAGCAGGTACGTGATGAGCGCGAGGGAAAACCACCCCCATAATTGATTGGGGGAATAAGGACAAGACTAACAGGACTCGTACCGCGCCCGCAGGACCGCCTCTTCGTCGGCATGATCCTCATCCTCATTTTCGCCGAGGCTCTTGCCCTCTACGGCCTCATCGTTGCCCTCGTGCTGTCGATTTAAACGCGCTCTTCTCACCGAATCGCATCAAGTCTTCTTCGTCGCAAGTCGTCGCTGCTCTCTCGTCGCGCTAGCCTTCGACTAGCTAGTCTTCTCCCTCACCCTCTCACTCCTCTTCTCCACGCACGCGGGTTGCCCCGGCGATCCGGCGGCACGTCTCGGGCGCTGCCGCCGACCTCGCGTCGCAAGATGTTGAACATTCTCTGTCGCGCACGACTAGCCTAAGCTACATCCCATAACTTCGAGACTTTTTTAAGGAATGCCCCGCCCTTGTCCTTTTTCACCCTCCTCGTGACGGTGGCCGCTTGATGCCGCTCGCCCTCGCTCTGGCGGTCGCTAGCGAAGTCGCTCATGGTTGGGACGGTTTCAGCTCGCCTGATAGGTCTCTTCTACGAAGTATCTTCTTCGTCTCTCCCTTCCACAAGCAAGCCCTGCACCGGTTTCCCGCAGCTTAAAATTTTTGATCAGTGGGAAGAGGGGGGTTGCAGCCCCGCCTCCATCTCCACGCGAGGGTCCCGCAGTCCGCCTCGGGGTCCCGCAGCCACCGCAGCCCGAAACCCGGCACCACTGCATCCAAAATCGTGTTCTTACCCACGTTGCCCCACTGCGCCATCCAGACGCAGAGGCGTCCCGTGCACTAGCGTATTGCCTAGCGAGGCCTAGCGCCCGCCGCGGCACGTCCGCTATTCTGAGGAGGCGTTTAGTACGCTTGCCGTCCGCCACTGGTGCCTGCCTGCCTTGGCCGGTCCGAGCCCCCTGCCGGGCAGCCAGGCCGCCTGGCCGCGGCCATCGCTCGCTCGCAGCGAGCTCTCCGCCGACGCTGCGCAGTGCGCGCTCAGCACTTGCGCGCCGCGGGCGGCTCCAGGTCGGCAGGCAGGCAGGCAGGCAGGCGTGGCTTTTTCGCTAGGCTAGTAGGCTAGCAGCGCCTTGCTGCCAGCCACGGCACGCCGTAGCGCGCTCCGCTTTCCCTCCCTCCTTTCCTGCAGTCAGTCAGTCGGTGTGCTGTGGCTGTGGCTCCTGCGCTGCGATCTTTTGGCGCCGGGCGGCCGGGGCGGGCAGGCGGCACTGTGGCTGCGCCTCGCGGCCAGAGGAAAGGGCGCGAGAGGGCGCGAAAGGGCCGGCCGGCGCTTGCGCAGGCGAGGGCCGCCGCGGCGGCGCTGGGCTTGGCTGCCACTGGCCGCGGCAGGCTGCCCGCCCATGATGTGGAACATGTCACGGTGACGGCCCGGGTGTGCTGCGGCCTTGCGGCCCTTTTTCTCCCGCTATATCTCACTGTCAGGGTCAGTCAGGCTGGCTTGGCTCACTTGGCAAAGGCGCCTGGCCTGGCGTGGCTGCCTTGGCAGGCTCGCCTGCCTGCCTGTAAGGGCGCGCCGCGGCGGCAATCCAATCCGAGGCGCGCGCGGCAGAGAGCGGCGGCGCGGCGGCGGCGGCAGGGCGGCGGCGGCGGCAGCAGCGCGGCGGAAGGCGGCGTGCGGCTCGCGCCGCGGACCAGCGCGCTCGACCCCCGCGGGCTCCTGCGGAGCGGCAGCGCGGCGAGAGAGAGAGAGAGAGAGAGAGAGAGAGAGAGGGAGGGAGAGGGAAAGTAAAGCGGCCGGCTGTATCTATTGCATCGCAGTGGAAAAGGAGGAGGAGAAGATGAGCGACCCGTACCAGGCCGGCGACTCCGAGTCGGACTATGGCTTCGTGCTGCGCGTGAGCGGTCCCCTGGTGGTGGGTGAGCGCATGGGCGGCGCGGCCATGTACGAGCTGGTCCGCGTGGGTAACGAGAAGCTGGTCGGTGAGATCATCAAGCTGGACGGCGACACCGCGAGTATCCAGGTGTACGAGGACACGAGCGGCCTGACCGTTGGCGACCCGATCCAGCGCACCAAGGCGCCGCTGTCGCTCGAGCTCGGCCCGGGCATCATGAACCAGATCTTTGACGGTATCCAGCGGCCGCTGCAGACCATCTGCGAGATCTCGGAGGACAGTGTCTTCATCGACAAGGGCATCACGTGCAACGCCCTGGACCGCGAGAAGAAGTGGGTCTACAAGCCCAAGAACATCAGCAACGGCGATGTCATCACGGGTGGCGACATCTTCGCCGAGGTCTTCGAGAACGAGGTGCTCAACGCGCACTCCATCATGTGCCCGCCCAACATCCGCGGCACTGTCGTCGAGATGTACGGCGCCGGCACGGACAACAACGAGGAGGTCACCCTCAACGACACCGTGCTCAAGGTCAAGGACGAGAAGGGCAAGGTGCACGAGATCAAGCCCTACCACCTGTGGCCCGTGCGTACGCCGCGCCCCATTACGGAGAAGCTCGCCGGCAACCAGGCGCTCGTCACGGGCCAGCGCGTCATCGATACGCTCTTTCCCTCGGTGCTCGGTGGTACCTGCGCCGTGCCGGGTGCCTTTGGCTGCGGCAAGACCGTCATTTCCCAGAGTCTCGCCAAGTTCTCCAACACGCAGGCCGTCGTCTACGTCGGCTGCGGCGAGCGCGGCAACGAGATGGCGGAGGTGCTCGCTGAGTTCCCGGAGCTCATGATGGAGAAGGAGGGCAAGGAGTACCCTGTCATGCTCCGGACCGTGCTGGTGGCCAACACCTCCAACATGCCCGTGGCCGCCCGCGAGGCCTCCATCTACACCGGCATCACGCTCGCCGAGTACTACCGCGACATGGGTCTCGACGTCGCCATGATGGCCGACTCCACCTCGCGCTGGGCCGAGGCTCTGCGCGAGATCTCCGGCCGCCTTGGTGAGATGCCCGCCGACTCGGGCTACCCGGCCTACCTCGGCGCTCGCCTCGCTGCCTTCTACGAGCGCGCGGGCCGCGTGCACTGCCTGGGCGGCCCCGAGCGCCAGGGCTCCATCACCGTCGTCGGCGCCGTCTCGCCGCCCGGTGGCGACTTCTCCGACCCGGTCACCTCGGCCACGCTTGGTATCGTCCAGGTCTTCTGGGGCCTCGACAAGAAGCTCGCCCAGCGCAAGCACTTCCCCTCGGTCAACTGGAACATCTCCTACACCAAGTACATGAACGTGCTCGGCCCCATGTTCGAGCGCATGGCGCCCGAGTACGGCGCGCTGCAGCAGGCCACCAAGCGCATCCTCTCCGACGAGGCCTCGCTCGCCGAGATTGTGCAGCTCGTCGGCAAGGACTCGCTCTCCGAGGACCAGAAGCTCACGCTCGAGGTCGCGCGCATCATCCGTGAGGACCACCTGCAGCAGAACGCCTTCTCCGACTACGACTTCACCTGCCCGCTCCACAAGTCCGTTGCCATCCTCAAGGCCATCGTCAAGTTCTACGAGATGGCCGTCAAGGCCATCGAGGAGAGCCCGGCTGAGAAGCGCATCACCTGGGCCATCATCCGCAACACGCTCGACAAGGAGATTGTGCAGCTCACCGAGATGAAGTTCATCCACCCCAGCACCTCGCCCGCCGAGGTCAACGAGAAGACCGACGCCCTCCTCGCCAACATCGAGGCCCGCTTCGAGGCTCTTAAGAGCTAAGCACGCCCTGCATGCAAGCGAGCGAGCGAGCGAGCGAGCGTGCGTGCGTGCGTGCGTGCGTGCGTGCGTGCGTGCGTGCGTGCGTGCGAGCGAGCATGCTTCTTTGCTTGCTTGCTTGCTCGCTCACTCGCTCGCTCACTCGCTCGCTCGTCAGTTCACCCACCTCACCTCTGTGTGTCGCCTCTGACCATGAGCCATTCGGGTCTAGCCTCCTCTCCTTTTACTTCATTCATTTCCACATAAAAGTACGTATCAGATCAATTCGTGGTCTCCCTTGCTCTGTTATTAGACACCCGTCATTCCCGATGTCCATCAGCGAGCCAACGCACTCCCTGTTGCGCTCTGCTCGCTCGTAGCCGTGCACCTTCAGAAGCAGACCGCCAACACACGCGGGTGACGTCACAGTGACGAAGCAAACATGACGGTCCCGGCGGAGCTCTCGCTCGAGGAGCGCCTGCAGCGTCTCGAGCTTCTCGGGCCCAAGTTTGCTGCTGCCGCGGCCGCCGCGCCAGACGCCACGGACAGCGAGAAGAGCGTACGTTTTCGATGAGCACGCCGCCAGGCCAGGCCAAGGGCCCCAGCCATCCGCAAGCCCGGAGAGCACGGCGCTCCACCGTCCGTACGCCGGTCGCTGCGGGCGGCGCAGGCCAGGTCTCTGTCTCCTCCAGGGCAAGCTCTCCACTCATCACGCCGCCGCGCGCCGGCGAGCCGCCACGCCGCACGTATAGCGCAGCGCCGGCTTGCCCCGTTGGCTTGTAGCTCGTAGCTAGCTAACATAGAGACTCGACCCGACTGACCACACGGACCGTGGCGGACACCAACGCGCAGGCACTGCTCGAGGAGAACGCCCAGCTCAAGGAGAAGGTGGGCAAGCTTGAGTACCGCATCAAATTCCTGCTGCGCGCCCTTGACGAGCGCGACGCTGCTACGGCTGCCAACTAAGAGTTCAAAGAGACATTTTGGTGCTGGTGATACCAGGTACTGCACATTCGAGGCGAAGGAGCTGAGCTTCCGTGCCCATGCTCGTCCTCCTTGCCCCGGCCCCCGTGCGCTCGTCCTTCTCACTGCTCGCAAGCTTCATCGACAGCTCCGTAGAGCCACGCGCTATGCTGAAGCCACGCTTCGATAGAACGCGCTGAAATGGGCGCAAAGAGGTTCATCCTTCAGGCGCCGTACCGCCTCGTGATGGCCTGGAACCTCTCGCGGCGAATCTCGCCGTCACCCTCTCCGCGCGTTCAATCAGTAAAACGCACGGAGGCGCAAACGAGGCCGCTGGGTGGCGTGACGTGGCGCTCAGAGACGCAGCAGGGTCTTTCAGGCGCCGTACTGCGTCATGATGGCTTGGAACTCCTCGCGACTGATCTCGCCGTCCAGGTCTTTGTCGAACTCGTCAATCATGGCCTGCAGCTCATGCTCCGACAGATTCTCGCCGAGCTCGCGCGTCACCTTGCGCAAGTCGCGCAGAGAGATCTTGCCCTTGCCCTGCTCATCAAAGAGCTCAAAGGCCTTGCCCACCTCCTCGTCGGGGGTGCGTTGCGCGCGCTTGCGTGCCACGATGTTCAGAAAGTCCTCAAAGACCACGAGCCCCTCGTCGCGCACGTCGTACTCGCTCGCCAGTGCGATGACCTCCTTCTTGGTCACCGTGTAGCCCAGCGCGCGTAGGGCCACCTTGAGCTCATGATAGTCGATTGTGCCACTTCCCTCTGCGTCGAAGAGATCAAAAGCCTCCTTCAGCTCCCGCTCCTGCTCCTCCGTCAGCTTGGCGGCCCTGGGCCGCGCGGAGCGCGAGCTCATGCTTGTGTGTGTCTCTCTCGCTCTCTCTCTCTCTCTGTTGTTGCCGACGGCACGCGGCGGCCGCGCGGCCAGGATCAACAAGCCTGCTCGGCCCTCGTCGCGGCCACGCCGCCGCGCCGCACCGCGAGCCGCCGCGCCGCCCTTCTCCGTGGGACCTCGAACCCAGGACTGTCTGCCCCTCCAAGTTGCGCGGTGCTCGCTGCATTGCTGCAAGCTCGCCGCTGCTCGCAGCAAACGGTTTCAGGGACAGTCCGTGCGTGTCACATTTGTCGAGTGCAAGGCTTCAAGTTAGTTAGCAGCCTCACAACCAAAGCCAGTCCTGCGCGACGGCAAGGCTCACACACGGGCAAGGCCCCGAGCCCATGAGCCTCGTGCTCACGTCCCGTGCGCACGTTGAGCTTCAAGTTCAAGTTCACTATCAAGTGCTTCTCCACATGGATGTCTGCCGAAAACTGACCCGCATTACCAGTCCTTGCAGGCACGCAGACCTCGAATCCATCGATGACGTCGACGAACTCGACGACCTCTTCCAAGACCACCACGACCTGTACGACGACCTCAAGGAGCAGGCAGACCACATCGCCGAATGGGACGGTGGTGGCAGCTGAAGACGCAGGCGCGAGGGGGAGCCGGTCAAGCGTTGTGACAAACGTGAAGGAAGGTGCCAAGGCGATGCAGCCCACATGCAACCGAAGACCCAGGTCCTGCGTGAGCGACCTGCCGAGCAGATCGATCACACCAGTCCGCAGCTTCAAGTTATGTGTCTTGACCATTTTTCCTGGAGCCGCGCGGCGGGTCCGAGCACCACATCGAGCTCGGTGGGCGATCTCCCATTTTATCAATCACATTGCCGTTTGTTGTGGTTTTTATGGTACCTGAGTTTTGAGTTCACATCTTCATGTCAGCGAGCGATTCATCGAGATCCTGCATCTGTTGCTTCTTTTTGCGACGCGCCTTGGCCTTGGCCCTTTCTTGTGCAGCCCGACGCAGAGCCTCAGCGTCGGGGCCGGGGGGGACCACGGCCGGACGCCGCCGACCCTGGCTGTGATACTTGTCGGAAGGCGCGGGCCCGAGGTCGAGCAGAAAGGCACCCTGGGAGCGCTTGGCCATGACTATGGCGTCCGTGGCCGGGATGAAGGAGGTGCCATGCGCGCGCAGCGACACGAGCATGGGGCAGTCAGATATAATCTCCTCGAGCGAGAAGGCTGTCACAAAGGTGCACCACGAGCAGTCCACATAGCGCATGGAGCGCATCCAGCGTGCGATCGCGAGAATACCCTCGTCCTTGAGCTTGCTGCACTTGGCAACAGACAAGCGCTCCAGGCGGCCACCAACGGGGCTTTGGGCGAGCGCCTTGAGCCCGTCGTTACTGATGAGCTTACAACCGGTGAGATTTAGCTCCCGAAGGGACGTCGAGTACCTGGCCAGCGCGTGCAGGGATCCATCATCCACGAGCTCGCAGCCCGGGAGCTCCAAGCAGGCCAGCTGCGGACAGGATACAGCGGCGCTTCGCGTGGTGATGGAGGTAAGTCCACCTGCACCGGACACCACGAGGCGCCGCAGCTTGGGCCAGCTAGCCATGAGCGGAGCCAGCCCTGTGTCTCCCAGTACTGGGCGCTCCAGGATGGCTAGCTCGCGCAGGTTGCCACAGTGCCGTGCAAAGTGTTCCAGAGGTGCTGGCGTGCCACGCCGGAACCCCACGATACGCAGCACCTCGAGGGCCGGGCCGCTCTCATGCGTTACGCCATGAATAATGCTGCTGTCCAGGCTCTCTCCACGGCACGCAAAGACGCGGAGGCGGGAGAGCGAGTACTGGAGCCCATTCCACATCATGTTGCGAAAGGCCTCAGTCGGAGCCGTCTCGCCTGGTGCGCTCTCGTCCATGTACAGCTCTTCGAGTCGATCTCGCAGCCGCCCCCCGGAGATCATTCGAGTCATCGCAAGCATCGTGAGCACCTCATTTGCCAGGTCTGGGTATGGCCGTACGCCGCGCAAGCGGATCACGCGCGGGTGCTCCACCAGGCCATGCAGGAGGGTCTGCAGGTTCACACGGTCGTACACGTGGTGCTCATCCTCGTGCGAGACCCGAATGCCGAGCTCACTCAGGCCCGGCAGTGCAGGCACGTTTTGGTTCCTAATCGCCTCGCGTGCCGCCGTGAACTCAGCCTCTCCGTCAGTACGCCTCGGTGGCATCATTCTGAGCACGTCAATATCGAAAACGCGGAGGCAGGCTTGGAGCCGCTCGTTCTCGTGCAGCAGCTGCAGGAGGCCTGCGCGCGTGATGCCCGGGCACCGCAGCACGCGCAACTCCTGCAAGTGGCGCAAGTACAAGGGCTGCAGCACTGCGTCGCCGACGTGCGGGCCCAAGTCGCGCAGGTCCACAGCGCGCAGCGCCTCACAGCGTGCCAGTAGCTGCACCAGCGCGGCCACGTCCACCTGCGAGCCGGCGCAGCGCACCTCGGCGACGTGCTCGCGCAATAGCTGCGCCGTCTGTGCTGCCGTCCGCCGGCACGCGGGCGCGAGCCGCAGGAGGTCCTGCGCCGTCAGCCAGCCCAGGGCCGCCAAGTTGAAGAAGATGTCCACAACATCGCGCGTGAAGGCCAATGGCACGGCCAGCGGCGGCGGCGGCGTCAGCCCTCGCGGTGACAGCGCAGACGGCGACGGCGGGCCCGAGCTCGCCGCCGTCTCCATCTCGCGGTATTGGTCCTGCCTGACGCGGCGCGCAGCACGACTTGGAGTTGGCGAGGCGCAGCACAGTGCGACAACACCGCCACCACCCACACCACCTGCACTACCACGGTAGTAGTAGAAAGCGACTCGGATAACCCGGACTTGACTGCGAGGTTGAAGAAGACGAAGAAGACGAAGATGACGATGACGTGACTGACGTTTGTTGTTACCTCTTGACGTCACATCTTGGCAAAATGCAAAAAGGCAGAGATGGCAAAATCGGTTGGATCAGAGAGGACTTCAAAAACCTCGGCGCGGTCACAGCTCACGCGGCGGCGCGGCGCTTGGCGCGCGCCTTGGAGGGCGGCAGGCCCACGGGCGGGCGCTCCGAGGCAGTGGTCGACATGGAGACGGCGTCCGCGTTGCTGCGCCGCTCCTTGCGGAAGCGAACCTCGACCGGGTCGAAGCCCTCCTCGGGCGCGCCCCAGACGGCCCACTCGGGTGTATCAGCCAGGTAGTCGCGAGAGGTAAAGGTGGCGGTGCCGCCCGAGTCCTTGTAGGCTTGCGCCAGCTCGTGGAAGCGATCGTAATCGATCCAGGTGCGCCAGGTCTTGCCATCCTCCGCCAAATAGGTGTCGGTGCGTGCCAGCAGCGTGCAGCACGAATGCACGTGCTCCGAGGCGGTGCCGTAGGCGCCGTTGGTGCGCTCGCAAATGGCCTCGGCAAACTTGCGCACCTCGTGATGCCAAGGCACGTTCTCAATGGTCAGGTTGGAGGCGTCCGACTTGCCGCAGTACGTGACGGACTTGATCTCGATCAGGTCCGGCTGGCCGAGCTCGATAAGGCGAGCGTAGCCCTCGAGCTCCTCCTCCATCATGTTCCACTGCTTGACCAGCGTCAGACGGTACGTGGTGCGTTGGCCCTTGTCGCGCAGCGCCTCAAGGCTGCCCACGAAGCGCTCCCAGAAGTCCTTGAAGAGCGGGCGATCCACCTCGCGCAGCGCGTCCTTGCTTGCCGCGTCCACGCTCACGTAGAGCTGGGTCACGGGCTGCAGGTCGCGGATCGCATCCGGGAACTGTGCATTCGTCACCAAAAACGTCGAGATGCGCCGCGCGTGCAGCTCGTCCACAAGCTCGTTGATGCGCGGGTACATGATGGGCTCGCCCACCAGCGAGAGAGCGCAGTGACGCACGTTGAAGGCCTCCTCAAGGCGCTCCGGCTTGACGCCCGGCACGCCCTTCATCTGCTTGATCATGCCGCGGTGCAGATCCACGGCCTGCTCCACAATTGCGCCCGGCTCATCCTCCTTCCACCGCCACTCGCGGCCCACCGGGTTCTTGTGATGCCGCCAGCAGTTGTGCACCACTACACCGTTCGCCACGAAGCTGCCCTCGCGGCTCTCAGGGAGCGGCACCGTCAGGTCGAAGACGCGCCGCGGCCCCGCCGGCCGCACCGCGAGCACCTCCAGCGCAAGCGTTGGCCACCCGGCCGCCTCGTCGCGCTCCGCCTCCTCGAGAAACGCGTCAAGGCCCAGGAGGTCGCGCACGAGGCGCGCTGTGGCGCTCGCGTCCGTGCGGGGCGTCCACGCCGCGAGCGCCGGATGCAGGTGGCCATCGCGCGCCGCGAGAGCCTCCTTGGCCTGCGCCAGTGCCGCGTCGGCATCCGCAGCGACATCCAACTCGGCCTCGGCCTCGGCCTCGGCCTTGGCGGCGGCGAGGCACGCCCGCAGCGCCGCCTCCTGGGCCCGCACGAGCGAGAGCGCCCGCTCCAGCGTCGCGCCAGCTGCCAGCCGCAGCTGGGCCGCGCGACGGTGGCGCAGGCCGACGGACTCCGCCAGAGCGCGCGGCGCCGGCCGAGCCGGCCGCTGCACGCCGAGACGCTCCATCAGCGCCTGGACTTCCGGCAGGCACGCGGAGCTCAGGTCAATGATGCCGCCGAGCTCGGCGTCGACGTGGGCGCGCTGGCCGAGGTAGGCGCCAACAAATTCGCGGAGCACGGGCGCCGGCGCACCTTCGACGAAGCCGGGCACCTGGGAGGCCCCGGCGCCGCACGCGGACAGGGCCGCGGCAACGGGCGCTGGCATGCGCAGGCACCAGCGGCCGTCACGCGTGCGCCGGGCGACGCAGCGGGCTTCGGCAAAAGGCGCGGTCGCGGCCAGTAGCGCCTCCACGTCGCCGCGCAGCGTGGCCACGTCGGCGGCGGCGTCCAGGACCAGGTCCGCGTCGCGGACCTCGGCCTGCTGCGCGCAGAGCACACCTGCGACGCGCGCAAAGGCCAGCGCGAAGGCCGACGCTGCGCCGCCGTCCAGGCGCAGAGCGGGCTCGCCTAGGCCGTCTGCGCGCGGCAGCGCGAAGGTCCAGGTCAAAGAGGCCGCGTCCGGAGCGTTCAAGGTGCTGCCGCAGAAGTCGACCGTAGCCTCAACCTGTGCGCCAGGCGCGAGCTTGCCGGCCGGGACCCATGCAGCCGCCTCCGTGGGCGAGGCGGACACGCGGATGCGGTGGTCTGGCGTGCAGACGAGCGTGCGGCCGTCTACGAGGACAAGCTCCACGCAGTCCTTCGTACCGCTGTCCGTGAAGGCGGTGAGCTGCTGCGCACTGAGGCGCTCCACGTCGCCGGCGTCGAGCGCCAGCACGGAGCCGGCCGACACGCCGGCGAGCGGAGCGAGCTGCTCAATGGGCAGGGCAACGCCGGAGGCGAGGGCAACGAGCGTGCCCTCGGCAATGCAGAAGACGCACTTGTTCGCACACGCCAGGCTCGGCGTGGCCTCCATGCACTGGTACGAGGTGATGCCGTAGAAGGTGTGCTTGTAGCAGCCGCCGCGGCCTCGCAGCTGGTGCTTGGTCCAGCGGCACAGCTTGACGGCCGAGTGCGTGCCAATGATCTTGTACCCCTCCTTGGTGAGCGCCGCACGCTGCGAGGTGGTCACCATCTCGGGCCGCTCGGCGCCGGGCTCCGTCGGGCCGCTGCTCGTGCCCACCACGATCATGTCTTCCATGTCGTCCAGCATCATCTCGTTCATGCGGTCCTCCTGCTCTTCCAGGGCCGAAATGGCGGGTGCCAGTTCGGAAGGTGCCTCGTTGGCCTGCTGCTTCGCCGTTGCCCCGCTGAGCTGTTGCTGCTGCTGCTGCTGCTGCTTCTGCTGCGGGGCGCCGCGGCCGGCAACAGCCTGCCGCGCCGGCAGCGGCACGACCTCGTCGCGCTCGATGGCCGCGCGCACTCGGCCGCCCAAGTTCTCAATCTTGGCGCTCGCGTCCGCATCGTCCACCAGGATGGGCAAGCACAGGCGTCGTGCGCCCAGCTTGCCCACCGTCTCGTCCAGCCGCCAGCCGGTACGGCAGAAGAGACCCTTGCCGTACGCGCGGCTGCCTAGCGCCACCACCGCAAAGCGAAGGTTGGCCAGAAAGCGCGACTTGTCCACACGAAAGTCCAGCACCATGTCCTCCAGCCAGGCCACGAGCGCCTCGCCGCTGCTGGGAGGCGCGCCATCCGTCCAGGTCGGCATCACGAAGATCACCACGCGTTCGTCCTCCAGCTCGTCCGCAAAGCTGTAGTCCGCGGCGTCCACCACGCGCGCACCCTCCACGCCGCCCGCCACGATGTCCGCAATTTTACTCGCGGTCCCGGTCGTCGTTGCGTACACGACCGTCACCGGAGTCGGGCCTTGCTGCTGCTGCTGCTGCTGCTGCTGCTGCTGCTGCTGTTGCAGCTGCAGGCTGAGCTGCTCGGCGTCCACCGCGAGGTCCTCCTCCAGGGCGCCATCCTCGTCAGCGCCGGCCTTGCTCCTCGCGTTGGCCAGCGCCGCGCGCAGCCCGCCGCGAAAGGGCCAGGTGCTGCGCACCACCTGCTTGGCGCGCTTGGCGAGCGCGCTCGCCGTGCCGGGCTCCACCAGGGTGCCCCAGGCCGCCGCCACCACGGCCAGCGTCGCCGCCGCCGCCAGCGACGCGATGGCCGCCTCGCGCCATCCCGCCGCCGCCGCCGCCATTCCCGCCTCCCGCCTCCCGCCCAGCCCGTGCGAGGCGCGCTCCGAGTCGAGTCCTCGTTCTGCCTCGGGCAGTGGTCATCAAGGTCCACAACCAGCCAGCCAGTTCCGAAGCCGGGCCCCTCATGACTCAGAACTGCGAGTCGCGACCGTGACAGACAGAGAACCGTGACCGCTGAAGCCGCGGTGACGGCTGCGCTTTGCGTTTCGTCCTGGGCGGGCTGCGTCGCGCTCTCCCAGTCACGCTCGTCCACGTCGTGCACGTCATGTCCTGCCGAGCCCGCATCGCGCAGCCCATTCTCAGGCCGCGGTTCTGTGGCCAAGCCAACTTGAAGTCGAGGCCAACCTGAGCCGCCGCCCTCATCATCACTGCACGGCCACACCAGTGCGCCCCGCCGGCTGCGCAACGCATTCCCGCCCACCCCGACCGACCCTGCCCCGGCCGGCGCGCGGCGGCGGCCTAGCGCGGCCCTACGCGTTGCGCCTAGCGGCAGCCCTAACCCTAGCCGGTTTGGGCCGCTAAATTGGGGCGGCGGGGCGTGTGGCTGGCTATGGCGGCGCTAGGCGGTGGGTGGGTGGGCGGCGGCGGCGGCGGAGCAGGGCGCGGCAAAGCGCAGCGAGGCGGCAGTCTCTCTCGCTCGCGCAGAAGGAGGGCAAGGGCAGCAGGATGGGCCGCATCATCCGCGCGCAGCGCAAGGGCGCGTCGCCGATCTTTCGGGTACGTGGCGGGCGTGGTGGCGAGGCGAGGCGAGGCGTGGCGTGGCGTGGCGAGGGCATGATTGACGCGGAGGGCACGGCACGGCACGGCACGGCACGGCCGGCAAGGGCGCGGAGGGCGGCGAGGAGGACGCGCGCGGGGACGGGAGACTGACGGATGAGGTGGGCTTGATGATGCGCAGTCGCACACGCACACCCGCAAGGGCGCGGCGAAGCTCCGGGTGTTCGACTACAGCGAGCGCCATGGCTACGTCCGGGGCGTGGTGAAGGACATCATCCACGACCCGGGGCGTGGCGCGCCGCTGGCGGTCGTCCACTTCCGCAACCCGTACAAGTACAAGAAGGACAAGGAGCTCATGATCGCCACCGAGGGCACCTACGTCGGCCAGTTCATCTACACCGGCGCCAAGGCCAAGATGGACGTGGGCAACATCCTGCCCCTGAGCGCCATGCCGGAGGGTACCGTTGTGTGCTGCCTCGAGCAGACCGCCGGTGACCGCGGCAAGATCGCCAAGGCCTCGGGCGAGTACTGCACCATCAAGGTGCACGACCACGACAACGGCAAGACCCAGGTCGCCCTTCCCTCGGGCAACAAGAAGACCGTGCCCTCGGCCTGCCGCGCCATGGTCGGCCTCGTCGCCGGCGGTGGCCGCATGGACAAGCCGCTGCTCAAGGCTGGCGCCGCCTTTTACAAGTACCGCGTGAAGCGTAACGAGTGGCCCAAGGTCCGTGGTGTTGCCATGAACCCCGTCGAGCACCCGCACGGTGGTGGTAACCACCAGCACATCGGCCACGCCTCCACGGTCAAGCGCGACGCGCCGGCCGGTAAGCGTGTCGGTCTCATCGCCGCTCGCCGCACCGGTCTGCACCGTGGCCGCACTGCTGCCAAGGACGAGTAAGCGAAAGCCTGGGACTACCTTTATTCTTTTTCCATCATCACCAACTCCTCCACCTCCACCACGTCTTCTCCCCTTTTCCCGCCGGCGACTTTTGCCCCATCGCGCCGCCATTGCTTTTGCGGCCGCCCAGCCGCGCGTCGCTTGCGCGCTGCGGCGTGAAGGGCTATTGCTTCTCCCACTCTTCTGGCTGCTGCTGTTGCTGCTTGAGCACATGCGCGCGGTGGGCGTCTGCTCCCCTCTGTTGCTGACTCCCCGCCGTCCTTGTCGTAGCTTTTAGAGTACCTGGAACGTAGCAAAGTGCAACTTTTCATCCAACAGACTCCCCACCATCGCCCACCATCATCCGTACGTCTGGGCAATCGAGTGGAAAACGTACGTTCATACCTTACTTCGTTCTTGGGTGTCTGCACTGCCCTCATGTTCAAGTTGCTGCAGTGCCTCTTGGGGCGCGGGTCCATGTTCAGGACGGTGTGCGGCAGGCAGCCTGGGTCCAACTTAAAGGAGATCCCAACAAAAGTAACACGAGACCCAAAATTCGTGGCAAGGAATGCATGCTTTATGATTTGTTCTTGAAGTCTGTCTGCTCTTCACTGGCTGGGCTGGCTGGGCTGGCTGGGCTGGGCTGGGCCGGCAGACAAGCTGCCTGCCTGCATGTCAGACTTGCTACTGGTGCGGGTCCATGACCAGGACGGCCTGCAGCAGGACCCACTTCTGCGGCGGATGCAGTCTCGAAGGCAGACTCGCCGTGAAGACGTAGGTGCTCGCACGGGCCTGAGTTCGGTATACGGGCGCGTGGTAGACTTGCGCGCCGCGGCCCTGGCCATCCTGAGAGCGCACGGCGCGCACGTTGATGACCGGCATGGGCTCAATCATCTGCTTCGGCTTGGCTGGCATGAGAGTGCCGCCATTCGTGTCCCAGGCAGCGCCCTCCAAGTAAAGGCCCATCACAAAGTGCCCATTGTGCGAGGGCTGGTCCACGTCCTGCGGCAAGCGCTTCGTGACTTCGGTCATGATGACCAGTTTGTCGAGCTCCGTCCCAGCGTTTCGCGCAAAAGACTGCAGGATGGCCGTCAGGAACGCATTCGGATTGAAGAAACCCGGAAGCCATGTGCAGCGCATCTCCGCGTGCGGGTCCGCGCAAAAGTCCTGCAGCTGACCAATGCGGGCCTGCAAGTCGGCGAGCCACGCGCCCAGCGGACGCTCCGTCGGGTAAGAAATCTGCTTCCAAGTCGTCGGCACGCGATCCTGATAGAGCGCCTGCATGAGAAGCTCCATGGACTCTGTCATGGTCAGTTCGCCTTTGAAGCCGCGCTCCAGCTCCGTCAGAGACCGCACCATCTCCGCCAGCAGCGCCTCCATTCGCACGCACTCTTGCAGGTACATGTTCTGGAATGGCGTGGCGTCCTCGTCCTCCAGCGCCGTCTTGGCCCCTGCAGTGTCCAAGTGCAGATCGCGGTAGGTGTCCAGCATATCCTGCAGCATCGCTTCCGCCACGTGCTGTGCCGAGTGCCCGTCACCCTCCTCCTCCTGTTCGTACTGCTGCAGCGACTGCAGCAGCCTAAACACGTGCGCGTTCGCGTCCGTGCGGAAACCAATCTCCGCGTTCGGGTGCAGGCCATACGCGAGCGGGTTGTCCTTGGGCGACAGCGTTGTCAACACGTGCTCCAGGTAACGCTCGTGCGTCTGGAAGCTTGGCACCACGAAGCCCACGCCACTGCTGCCACCCCCGATGCCGCTGCCGCTGCCCAGCATGCCAGCGGAGGTTCCGTCAGAGTCCGCCGCCACTAAGCCGTAGTCGTCGCCGCCACCATCTGCCGCGCCGCCGGCCGCATTGCCCGCGCTGCTGCCGCTGCCGCTGCCGCTGCCGCTGCCGCCGCCACCTCCACCTCCACCGCGGCGGTCCAGGTACGGGAACATTTGCATGTCGTCGAAGAGCGCGTCGCGCATGTAAAAGTCCAGGTACGTCATGCACACACGACGGTCGAAATCGTCCACAATGTGCCCGCCGTACATGATCTCACCGAAGAGGTAGCGCAGGTCCTCCCACGGCACCTTGGAGGACGTGTGGCTCTCCATGTAGTTCCGCAGGACCATAGCGCACGCCGTCAGGTCCTGGCTGCTGAACGGGTACTGCAAGTTGAAGCCCTTGCTCAGATATGTTTTGCGCTCCAGCAGGACCGCGTGAAAGTAGCACAGCCCGAACAAGATGCTGCGCGACTTGCTGTCCGCGCTGTCCACCTCCTCGGGGAGGAAGTGTGCCCATGCGCGCGTCAGGTTCGCCTTGAGCCCGCTCGGAGGCTCGCTGGTAAGACGGATCGACCGGTTGAGCAAACCCGCAGGGATGGCGCGGCTCGGATCTGAGCTCAAGAAGAGCCGGAAGTTCTCGTGCTGCGCTGTGCGGCCCAGGACATCCAGGCGCTCCACCAGCGCATGCAGCCACGCTGGCATCAGATGCACGTTGTTCAGAAACACCCAGCCGCCCTTACGGCTGGCCGTCTCCAGCGCGTCCATGGCCACCACATCCTGGCCCTGGCCCAGGCTAATGTTCACGTACAGTTGCGCGCCACTCTGCAGCATACCCTCCTGTGCTGCCAGCCTCTCCACGTCCGCAGCCACGTTCGACCCGGGCGACAGCACAAAGTAAATGGGCGTGTCCGGCCGGCTGTCCGCCCATGCCTGCTCCAGCAGCTGGTACGAGCTGAGCTGCGCGTCGCAGTCCACGAAGCGGTCGCCGTCAGGCAGCGTGCGCCGCACAAAGAGCTGCAGCGCGAACATGACGCGGTCTGGACGCAGCGCGCGAATAACCAGAATCTTCTGGAACGGTCGCTTCTCCAACTCGCGCCAGTCCAGCGGCAGCTTCTCCACCTCCGGGCACACACTGTTGTACCACTCCTGGAATCGCGGCGCGGACTCCACCAGGTCGTTCGGGAGCTGCTCGAAGCCCTCCTGGTCTGCCAGGGCGCACACCCGCTGCCACGCTGCGTCAGGCAGCCAGTCCAGCTCGTTCGGCATGTCGAAGCGCTGCGGCACGCGAAGCAAAAAGTTGAGGCCCTCCGCGTCGAAGCGGTCCTCCGGATGCTGCAACTGCACAATGCCGCGGCGCAGTAGGTTGAAGGTTAGCTGCACCAAGAAGACCAGGCGGTGCGTCTCGAACAGTCCGCGGGCCGCCATCGTGAAGATGGTCGACCGCACCGACCGTACCAGTTCGAGCACGCGCAGCTCTTCTGCGTTCAATTCGTCCTGCCCCTCGCCCGAACTCTGCGATATAGACGCCGATAGGGCGGCGGCGTCGATGCGGTCCGCTTCGCTGGACGTGCCAGCCTCGGCGTTCTTGCTCGCCGCCTCCACGGCGCCAGCAGCCCCCGCTCCCGTTGCCGTCGTCGTCGTCGCCATCGCCGCCGCCGTCGCCGCCGTGGCGCGCAGCGCCTTCTCAAAGTACCGCAAGAAGACGTCCAGCGAGTACTGATACATGTGGTCCACGGAGGCAAGCTGCAGGAGCATAAAGTAGAGCATGCTAGCCTCGGCGGCGACGGCGCGGAAGATCTCGCGTGCCTCATTGATGCTGCGCTCTGCCTCTTTGCCGCGCTCCACGGCGGACGCCACCTCGCTGGCCGTCGCCTTGGTCGCCTCGAGACTCTCTACGAGCGGGACATCCGAGAGAATGTCGGGCGGCGCCCTGGACAACTTCTCTAGCAAGGTGTCCTCCAGCTCCAGCAGCTGGATCTTGTATCGATTCGAGTCCAACTGCAGCTGCTGCTTCTCGCGCTCCAGCTCGGCTTTCTCGAAGCCCACCACGCGGGCAAGCAGCTGGTCCTCCAGCCCGCTCTCAGTGACCGTGAAGTCGATCAGCGTGCACTGTGCCAGCAGCTCCGGCTTGAAGTGCGGGTTGCTCAACCGCGAGGTCACCAAGAGCCGGAACCCGGCATGGAACGCCACTTCGTGGCTGCCCAGGTGCAGGAACGGCTGCTGGCCCTTGAACACGAACGAACGCGACAGGAGCGGCTCCAATGCCGCGTCAGGCGTCTCGGGTACGTTTTCCAGAATCACGGTGCAGCCCTGCTTCACGGCGCGCGCCAGCATGTCGAGACAATCGGCCTGCGACGCCTGAAGCTCCACAAGCGCCGGGAGCGCCTCGTCGCTTAGGACGTCACGCCGGCTCGCCAGCTTGCGAAAGTCCTTGCCGCGGAACGTCGACCGCCGCGCCGCCATGGCGCGCGTGGACTCGCCCCTGACCGGCCGGGCCGCCGACGAGGGCGTCCCTACGGGCGTCTCCGCGCCCGATACTCCCGTTGCCGTCGTGGGCGTCATGGAGGGCGAGGGCGAGGACGAGGACGCCTTGGGTAAGGTGGCGGGCTTGCCCTGCTGTTGCTGCTGTTGCTGAAGCCTCGAGGTCGCCGCTGCTGCCGTCCCGGGCCCATTCTTGGTGCCGTCAAAGTGCTCACGCAGCCATGCAAGCGCTTGCATCTGCGGGTCGACAATGAGCGGCCAGCGGCCGCGCGCGCTCTGAATAATGGCACCGTTCTCCATCGAGAAGGGGTCCACGGGTAGGCCCTCCATGGTCCACTGCGCCACATCCGAGGCGGTAGCCAGCACCGCTAGCGGTGTGACGCCCTCCGAGAGCGGGATCTCACGCGACAAGATATCATTGGTCCAGATGTCACGCCACAGGCTGAGGCGATGGGCGCTGTCGAAGGCGCCAACATACGAGGCAAAGGCAGCCGCCAGCAGCGTGTCGCCCACGAGCGTCTCGCGGTGCGTCTGCAGCGCGTCCACCTGCTTCTCCCAGCGATCGTTCTCGCTCGCCAGGCCGGTCACCAGGCGTTCTGCAAGCGCAAGCCGGTCCGTGCAGGCGGCAGCCTCGGCCTCGACCTTGGACTTCTCGTTGGTGGCGAACTTGAAGTTCTGCTGCAGCTCGTCCAGTCGCGCCTCGGCGTCGCGCAGCGTCGCCTCAACGCGCGTCAGGTCCGCCATGGCCTGCTCCTTGGACTCGCGCGCCGCGTCCAGGCGGTCCATGAGAGGCTTCACCTTCTTGTAGATCTTGTTGTACTCGCAGATGTTGAGGACCCAATTGGCCATGTTGGCGGCAGCCGAGGACTTCTTCGACAGTTTCTCAAAGGTGAACTCCGGGTCACTCAAGATCGGCGCGATGCGCTCGATGAGGTCTTCCGGGATGTTCTTGGCGTCGTACTCTTCCAAGCTCTGTTTGAACTTGTCCGTGTTGTTCATCATGCGCTTCGCATTGTCCCACGAGAAGTTGCGCTTCTCGTTCTTGATCATCATGAGGACGCAGGTCGTCACCTTGTCTACGCCCGCCGGCGGCTTCGTGAGCGACTTGAGCTCCGTGAGGGATGCCTTCGTCAGGCAATTCACCGCCTCCTCCGCCTGGTCCATGGCCGGCTGCGCGGCCGCCAGCTCGGTCTCGGCGTCCTCCTCGATCTCCCGCGCCTCGCGCGCAAAATCCTCCGCGCGGATGCGTTCCTTGGATGCGATCGCCTGCTGCGCCTCCGCCTCGGCGCGCTGCTGCGCCATCTGCGCCAGCAAGCCCTCGGTCGCCGTCTTGCGCTCTTCCACTCGCGCCAGCGTCTCTTTGAGCTCCTCCTGCAGGGTCGCCACGTCCTGCGCCGTCCCGCGCAGCGTGTGCAGGCCGGCGCCCAACCGGTGCAGGTCCGCGTCCAGCTGCCCGCGCTTCTCCTCCAGGAGTGCGCGGTAAAAGGTGAGCATTTCCAGGAAGCTCTTCGGGGTCACGTAGTTGTGCCGCTTGCGCGTCTCCAGATACCGCTGGCTCATCTCCGTCACGCTCAGATGCACCTCTGCGATGTGGTGCATTACGTTCTCCGCCACGTCTTCCGTTGCGAAGCCTGCGCCGCGCAGGAAACGCCCGGCTACTGCCACCAAGGCCTCGCGTGGCCAAGGGTGGAACCAGTCAATCGCGGTGCACGTGATGAGCCCCGGAAACCGCCGCGCGCGCACGCGCAGGGCCTCGCCCACCGGCGAGTGGCACAGCACCACGTGCAGAGCGCGCTTCACGCGTCCGATAAAGAACTCCGTCATGTGTTGCTTGCTCGACGTCGGCACGCCCGCCAGCTTTGCCTCGGTCCGCAGCGACGCGAAGATGCCGTCCAGTTCGTCCGCCGTGAACAGGTCCGGGATAAACCCGCTCGCCAGCATGTCATTGATATACACCAAGAAGCGCTCGTCCTTGATCTGCGCGTCCGTCATGAGCAGGACCACTGGCGAGCCGACGCGCAGCCCGGCACGGCGATAGAGCCCCTTTAGGTGCTCCTTAAAGTCCGCCAGCCCGTAGCCCGCCGTTGTCGGGATCTGCATTAGGTCGAAACCACAGATGAAGGCGGCCAGCCGCGACAGGCTCTGCTTGCCCGACCCGCCCACGCCCACCAGGAGCGCGTTGCCCCCCGGAGTGCTGATAATGCGCGCGATGCGGCAAACGTGCTCCGCAGCGAGTTCGAACAGCACAAGGTCCATCTTGGCCTTGCTCTGGTTGTACGCCTGCATGTGGTCCTCCAGGCAGGCCTGCACATCGCGCATCGAGGTGGCTCCGATGTAAGGGCTTGCACGCCGCGCTGCCGCACCTGGTCCGCCCGCACCACCCGATGCCAGAACATCACTGGGCCCGGCACCTGGTCCGCCCGGGCCCGAACCCGCCGCATCGCCCGTGGCGGCCGCGCTCAGCGCCGCCACGCCGCCTGCGGCGCTCTCCACAGCGCTTGCCGTGAGCAGCGCCTGCGAGGAGGGCCGCACGAAATCGGCAAAGATGAGGGGCTCCTCAAACATCTCGTCCTGCTCCTCCTCGAAGTGCTTCTTAGAGATCCCCACAAGGAGCGAGCGGAAGTTGCCCAGGTCCTTGTCGCTCACCAGCCGGTCGGAAAAGACGCGCATGGTCTCATGCAAAAAGAGCCGCACGAAAGAGAGAGAGGTGGTGTACGCACCGCTCGTCGCCCGGCACAGGCCCTGCACCACCGCAGACAGCGTGCGCATGTTGAAGTTGTAGTGAAACTTGGTCGCCGTAGGCTGAAATTTGGCGTGCATGACGGCGTGCACCTCCAGCAGCGCATCCGTGCACTTGGCCGCCTGCGACTGCACGGGAAGCACGAAGCTGTCAAGGTGCGAGGCGAGGATGGTGCCGTAGATGCGCTGCAGGTCGCCACGCGATGGCAGCTCGCATGCGAGCACCGCCATGTGCCGCTGCAGGCGCGGGTTGATGGTGAAGGAGCCCGCCTTATGGTTCATGGCCGCCAGTAGCTGGACGTCTCGCAGCTCCTTCTTCAGCGACAGATCGCCGCGGTCGAACCATTGCCCGTAGTCCACGAACTGCCGCAGCAGCGCAATGGGTGTCTGCGTCCCGTACGCCTCCACCAGCGGCATGTTCAGGTCGTCCACGAAGTACACCAGTGGCTTGTCGCCCGGCGGCCCGTAGATCCTCCCTGACCGCTTATCGACGTGCTGCTCGAGCTGCGCCTGCAGCGAAGCGGCGTCCGTGTAGTAGTTCATGTTCACCGTGGCGCTCGCCAGCTCGCCACTCATGCCGCGCAGGAACTCGCGAACAACCGTCGTCTTGCCGGTGCCTGCCGACCCGACCAGGCACACCGGGTGCCGCTGCCGGACGAGCTTGTTCAGCATGTACGTGGTCCGCACCGAGTCGACCGTGGGCACGACAATGTCGCGAAAGTCAAGGTCCGCAAGTGGCGTGTTGCGTTCCAGCACGTCGGCCCAGGGCGCCAGCACCTGCGTCTCAGCGCAATAGTAGTAGTCGAAGACGTTCAGCTGGTGCAGCTGCTGGTCTGCTACCACAAGCACGCGCTTCGCGGAGACTGGACGGTCGACGCCGTCCGCTTCCACGCCGCTCATCGCCTGGCTGCCGGTGTCCTCGCCCGAGGTGGGGCCGTCTGACCAGATCAAGCCTCGACCCGCGACCATCTTGAGCCAGGCGGCGGAGAACTTCTTGCGGTCTGTCACGGCGCTTCCGACGCCCCAAATGACTGCGAATGCGAAGAGGTGCTCCAGCGCGCTTTTGTTCACCTTGCCGTCCGGTTCAACGCGGGCACTGCCGGACTCCGTGCGCAGGAGGCAGTGCAGGAGCCGGCATGTCGCTTGAACAAGATCCACTGCTCCGCGAGGCACAATGTGCTGGAGGCCGGGCGTGTCTTCGAGGAGATCAAGCGAGGGCTGAAGATACGCGCTGAAGAGCAGCTGCAGGTGCGCCACGACTCCGGCGGGCTGGCCGCAAGACTGCAGCCACGAGTCGACCAGCGGACCCCATCCGATGTCGTTCTCGTTGATGTATAGAATGCCGGCACGCGAGACCGTCGCGGGCGTCGCGTTCCTCAGCGTGCTCACTTCGAAGAGAAGTCGCATCTTGGGCGTGAGCTGGATGCGCTCGTTGCTCACCAGCGTCAGCACCTTGTTGTCATCCATGACGGTGTTCATGGACTCGATCCACACGGCGTCGATGTCGCCATCCAGCACGATCCAGTGGTGACGCTGGAAAGGGTGGTATGGCGTCTCCTGCTTGGACATGTTGCGCATGATGATGCCGAGCGCGCCGTCGCGCCAGTCCCGCTGTAGCGTCATGTAGCCGTATAGCTCGTTGCTGGTCAGCGCCTTCGGGTTGAGCACCTCGGCGACGCACGTAGCCCGAGTTTCACCGCTGTTGTGCGCGTCGACCAGCGACTGCCAGATGGACGTCTTGCCGCACCCGGGCGGCCCGAGCAGCATCACCGAATGCCGCACATCCAGTAGCTCCTGCAGGTTCACCACCTTGTGCAAAAAGTCTTCCTCCGGCTGCAGGACACCCTGACGTGCCGCGCCCAGGTGGAGCGTTAGCGGTACCGGTGCGTCCTCGTCCCCGGCACCCTGCAGAGTCCCCGAATCCTCCTTTGCCTCCTCGGCCTTGTATTCTGACTTTGTTTGGGGGTCCTTTTGCGCCTCTGTCACCACTTCCTCTATCTCCAACTCCATCTTCTTTTCTATCTCCTCCACGACCTCTTTCTCCTCTTCCTCCTCCTCCTCCTCCTGCTGCTGCTGCTGCTGCTGCTGCTGTTCCTGCTTCTCTGCGCGCGAGCCCACGGGTTTCGTCACGTTCGTCTCCCCGTCCTGCACGATAGAGAGCTTGTGACTGCCATACATGGACTCCATGGCAGACGCGGACGTGCCACTACTGCCCTGACGCGCAGCAAACTGCGCGGCGCGTCGCTCGCAGGCCGCCTTGGCCCTGGCCTTGAGGGTTTGGTCGAAGCGAGCTTCAATCGACAGCCCGGGGAAGAGGTCTTCGACAAGTTTGAGGAAGATGGGCAGGTCAAAGGTGGGGAGTTTGGGCACGTTGAAATCGCGCAGCGCGCGCATGAGGATGCAGGTCTCGTCCACCTCGAGCTCTGCGCGGCGCAGCATGCCGGCCACGCGCAAGACTGACTTGACGTTGCGCAGGCCCCAGTCGTAGTGAGGCTGCTGAGAAAGAAGCTCGGCGCTGAGCCTGTAGAGCGTGACAAACTTCACCGAGAGCGGCGCGGCCTCCTTGAAGCCCTCGGCCATGAGCATGTTCTGACAGATAGGCTGCAGGTCGGGCCGGATCATGGCGCACGAGCGAAAATGCGCCTTGAGGTTCTCCGGGAGCTCCGTGCGGCCCGCATAGCCCGGGTTCATGGTGATGAAAAAGCCCGTGGTGGGCACGAGCCGCAACTTGGAACCCATGAAATCAAAGGAACCCACAACACATGGTGGCTTGCCGGACGGCGCCTCCTCGGCATACGGTGCGCTGCGGTTCGCCGGGTCCGCGAGGCGCCGCACGGCGTCCAGGATCGTGCGTACCTGCGTCGCGACCACGCTGAGCACCTCGATCGGAATGCGGTTGAACTCGTCAAAGCAGCCCCAGGCCCCGGTCTGAGAGAGGCCCTTGAAGATGTCGCCGATCGTCTGGTAGTTCATCTGGTCGCTGCAGTTGAATACGTAGCACGGCAAGCCGAGGCACTTGGCCAGGTCTTTGGTCGTCTCGGTCTTGCCCGTGCCGGCAGGGCCGGCCGGAGCACCGCCCAGGTTCAGCCGCAGCGCCATTGTCAGTGTGATGTAGCAGCGATCCGTCAGAGGCGTGATGACCAGGCGGTCCACGTTGCCTGCATACTCGAAGGAGTACTGCGTGAGAAAGTCGGTGATGCTCACGGTGCACGAGGCGTCCTCGTCACGCCATGCGTACTGCATCTGAGAGCGCCATGCAAAGTCGTCCACGGACTCAACGCGCCGCTTGATGAGGTTCTCAACCACCTCTCTGGCGTGCATGTCGAGCGTCAGCAGGGAGATGACCTTGAGGCGCTCCCCCTGCGACAAAGGCCCCTGCACCAGCTCGATGAGGCTATGCAAACGTTTTGTGCACACCTCCAGGCAGCGCTCCAGGGCGCGCTCCTGGCCGCTCTCGAGCTCCTCGATGGCGTTACGCACCTCGTCAGTCCACACGACCTGTGAGGCGAGCTGGACGACCTGCGCCGGGAACTCGAGCGCCCACTTCTCGCGCGGCAGCTCCGCGGCCCACCCGCTGGTGCGCACGAGCGCGGCGCCGACCAGTCCCCGCAGCGTGGCTCGCATACTTTCGGCCACGTCCTGCAGCCAGCGCTCCACCGGGCCCGTCAGCTCAAGATGCGAGACAAGGTCCACGCGCTCTCCGTCGCCGGCGATCATCGCCGTGACCGTCTCCCAGACCTGCCGGCCGCGGCCCGAGGTGCGCTTCGACTTGGGTCGCTTCGTCTCCGCGGAGCCCTCGCCGGAGCGCGCGCGCTCGACGGCGTCCTCGGCTGGGGCCTCCCTCGCGACGAAGTCAAGCGCGCTGATCCCGTGGAAGCAGGCGCACAGGTGCGGCGTGATCTTGCGCGGCTCGTTGCCGTTTGAGAGGATGTCGAGAAGCGCCAGGTTTGAGACAAAAAAGAAGCGCGGGAAGATGCCCTTCTTCTGGTCCAGGTACTCGTTGAGCGCGCGCTGGCAGCGCTCCAGCGAGCGCCACATGCCCTCCAGCGCCTCGTAGCGGCCGGCAGCCTGCGAGCAGGCCGCCTTGGCGTTTGGCACAAGGCTCGCCTGCGCCATGAGCGCGCGGAAGGCTGAGTTGAGCTCCTCGAAGCGCGCTGTATCCTCCGGCAGCTCCGAGCGAATGTCGGAGCTCGAGAGAAAGATGGCCTCTAGCGAGGCCCAGGACCGCTGCACGCGCAGCCACAGCGAGAGCGTTGCCTCAATGGTACCGAGCGTGCGCTGCCAGGCCGTGACGCGGTCGCGGAAGAACTCCACGAACTTTCCGAGGCCCGCCAGCGTCTGCAGCTGCAGCTGGTGCTCCTCGAGCGTCTCTACCGTGACCTCGGCCGTCGTAATGACCAGGAGCTCCGGGTCGGACGCCTTGTACGGTGCGAAGTGCAGCTCGTGCCGCGCCCAAACGTCGTCGATGGCCTTGAGCTTTTGGTCGATCTTGAGCTCCTTGTTGGCCACCTCGGCAATTTCCGCAACCGGGTCCACGAAACGGTGCAACTGCAGCTCTAGCACGTTGGCAAAGCAAAAGTGCGCGGTCTTCTCGACCTGCCCGCTCGTGATGCTTAGCACCTGCTTCCAGTGGCGCTCGCGCATCGCGGGCGACTGAAGGTCGTGCACGAGCGGGATGGTCGTCAGCATGTTGGCCACGCGCTGGTGCAGGTCCAGGTAGACGCCCCACTCGTGGACCGAAGAGGGCAGCGTGTCCTCCACTGTGCGCATCAGGCCGCGCGCCTCGTCCTCCAGGGCGTCCGTGTCAATGCGGTCCCAGAGAGTAGGTTTCCAGGCTGCAAAGGCGTTGTCCACGAGCTTACTCGTGTCCCACACGCGGCGCAGGAGGTCCAGGTCCGAAAAGATCTCGTCCAGCTCTGCTGTCCGACTGACGTCCACCTCGAAGAGCTCCTCTAGTGCGCGCAACGAGGTCGCCTCGTTGCGCAGCTTGGCCGCCTGCGCGCCGTAGTCATCCAACGTCTGGTAGGCGGCGGCGAGTGAGAGCACGAGGTTGCCACCACCGCCAAAGGGCGCGTTGGCCAAAAAGTCGCGCCGAAATGCATGCAGTCGGCGCGCAAAGTCGGCCGACTGCGCCTTGACCTGGTTCGCCTTGACGGTCTGGCGTGGCTGGATGCGCTCACGCGCCTTAAAGGCGCGGTTCACAGTGTTGTCCCAGAGCTCTGGTGCGTGCTTGAGAAAGTCGATGATGGGCTGTTCGCCAATCTCGTCCGCCTCAAAGGAGATCCCGTGCTTGCGCAGGAGCGCCATGGTCTCGGAGAGCGGCCCAAAGAGGCGCGCGACCGAGCCCATGCGCTTGCGCACATTGGCGATGTGCCGCATCACGGTCATGAGCGCCTCGTCATCGAAGCTGGGGCTACTCAGGTCAAAGGTGAGACCCTGTTCCACCTCAACGACGAAGCTCTGCAGCCCCTGCAGCTTCTGGATCACGTCGTCGTGCAAGTACTGCGTGAAGAGGTATATCCACTTGGTCACCCATGTGGACAGCGCCTGTTTGATGGGCTGCGTGTTTACGCGCAAGAAGCCGACGTTTTTGCTCGGCGCGAGGTCAGAGATCTCCACGCGCAGAGCCTGGAAGTGGTTGATGCGCTCGTCGAACTTTTCCAGAATTGGCCGGTCGCCCTGGCTGGGTCCGACACCCGGGATGTCCTTGGCTTTGCGCGTCGGGCGGGGCGTGCTCACTTCAGAGCTGTCGTCGTCGTCGTCATCCTCGTTGCCCTCGTTTTCTTCGCTGTCGTGGTGAACGACGGAGGTCGGGGAAGCGGACGAGGAGGCCGCGGCAGGCTGGCCGGTCTGAGGCCCGGCCGCCGGCTGGCCCGGTGGCTGGCCCTCCGCGCTGTTCTGGCCAGCGCTCACAAGCGCTTCGGACGCTCGCTGCAGGTCGAAGCGCGTGCGGCGCGGCGGGTGGAAGGCGGAGCTGAGGAAGTGCGCGAACATCTCGTTCAGGTCGGTGGTCCACAGATACCGATACTCGTCGTACTCGCCTTGCAAAACCTCGGCGAGCTCCACGGTCTGGTCCAGGCTGCAGTGAATGGCTGCCACGAGGCGCATGACCGCAGGGTCGCGCGTGAGCTCCTTGTTGTAGGTGCCCGAGGGCGAGTCGAGGCGCTTAAAGAGGCTACCAATGGCGAAAATGGAGTCAATCCACTTCTCCACCTCGTCACGAAGCCCGTCGCCCTTGGAGGTGGAATCGAGCGACGGCGAGAAGAGGACCAGGCGGCTGCTGAGGATGAGGTCGACCTCAATCAGTGGCAGCTTGGCCTCATTGCGAATGACCTCGAGGTCGATCTCATTGCTCAGGTACGCCAGACTGGTGCAAGCGGTCAGGGCAAGGCCGCCCACAACGATGTTGTTGACGAAGTCGACGTACGCCTTCCAGTCTGGCAGGCCAGCGCTGACTTTGAGCTTCTTGACGACCTCTTTGAGTAGCTTGTGAATCTCGCGACCGCCGTCTGTGATGGCCTGGTACTTGCCCATGAGCTCCCGCTTGGCGTTCAGGTTGAACTCCTCCACGGAGACCGCCTTGGCGACGCGGTGCATCATGGGAGATTCCTGCCAGCGGTCCAGTAGCTCCTCGATGTACTCCATGTTGTCCTTCATTGTGGTGATGATCTCGTCCGCCTCCTGCACTGTGCTGGTGGACTCGTTGATGAAGGACTCGATGCCGTGGCTCTTCCAGGTCAGCGTGCGCAGGCCCTGGCCCAGGACCTTGTCGATCTTGTTCAGGTGCTGCCGCAGCAAGGGCTGCTCCACGGGAAGAATGGAGGCATGGATCTTGTTGTATTTTTGCACGATGAGCTCCAGGTTGCCTGTTTCGCGCCGAAACTCCTCTACCTTGAGGTAGATTTCCTGTGCGCCCGGTGGCACCTCAAGGTCCAGCAGCGTAAAGTACTTGACCTCGCGAAGCAGGTGCACGAGCGCAGGGTCGAAGTTGACCACGAGCTGCTGTGTCTCCTCGCTCCGCCGCAGCAGCGGCAGCTTCAGCTTGCTGATGGACGAGGCCTCAATGCTTGCCTCCCAGTCGCGTTTGAGCTGGTGCTCGTAGTCCGCGAGGTTTGCAATCAGCGCCGTGTAGGACTTGATGGTCTCGCGCGTGGTCTCGCGGTCCAAGACCGCCGTGTTTAGGTCGCGAAGCTTGGCCATGGGCACGCTAATGCGGTCCAGCAGGCCGCGGCACCAGGCGAGCGCGCCGGCCGTAGGGGGCATGTTCGCGCTAATGGGCGGCTCCTCGCGGCGCTCTTGGAACTCGATCTGCACAGCCTCGAGGTCCTTGGCGAAGGTCTCAAGCAGCACGATGTGCTTGTTCTCGAGCTCGTCTTGAATGACAGGCCGCTCAAGAAACTGATCGAAGGATTCAAGTAGCTTGAAGCGCGTGTTGATGCTCGCGCAGTCCTCAAAGCCCTGCGCGAGCACCGATGCGACGCGGCGGTCCAGCTCCTTGACCTTGACGCGAAACTCGTAGAAATCGTCGTCGAAAGCCTTGGCGTCCACGTCCATGACGTCGTACGAGACCTCCTTGATGGCGCGCACGCAATTCTCAAAGTCCGCGTGCACCTGATGCACCGAGGTGGTGAGCGTCTTGCCCTTGGTGCCGCCGATCTCCACCTTGTTGAGGCGGCTGAAGTGCCCGATGGTCTGCGTCAGGTCGAGCAAGTCGTGACAGCGCTCCAAAAAGGCGTCGAGGCGGCCAAAAAGTGCCGCGTTCTGCACGCGCCAAGGTGTGGTGATGCACTCCGCATTGGCGCGCGCCTTGTAGTCGAAGTAGGTGGACTTGAAAGCGCCGATGATGCGCAGCACGGTCTTGAGCATGTCATTGGCTTTGGTGTGCTCGTCGCTCTCCATGAGCGTGAAGAGCGCAGGCCCATCTAGGAAGCGCACACAGCGCTCGATGACAGCATTGGCCAGCTCGCGCATGAGCACGACGAGCCGTGGCAGCGTGTTGTAGTATTCGGAGTTCTTCCAGATGAGCAGGATCGTGTGCATGATGGGCCGGAACAGCTTGGGTAGCTGCTCAAAGTCGTCTGCGCTCGAGAGGCGCTCCAGCCATTGTCGCAGAGGCCGCAGGTACTGCACGTTGCTGTTGGCCTCGTCGCGCGCTTGGAAGGCCTCTTTGCAGAGCCGTGCGAAGGGCTCGTTGTAGGACGATCGCGAGACATCCAAGTAGCGCAGCACCTTGCGCACGCGCGGCGCCTGCAGCTGTGCAAAGATGGAGTTCAGGTTGGCGGCCTTGGATTTCCAGAACGCGAGCTCCTCCAATGGGCCAGGGCTCTCGCCGTGCTTCAGCTTGGCCTCGGGTTCCAGACGCAGCACATTTTTGATCTGTTTGGTCCACGCGATGAGGCAGCCCTCAAAAACATGGATGCGCTCCTTCTGGCGCATGGCGTCCACTTCTTCGACAGACACCGTCGAGGCTGCGGACTGCGTCTGGCCTCGGAAGGTTGGCAGCGTTGGCGCGCTCGCCGTGAGCTTGGGGGAGCGCGGCCCTCCGCCACCCACCATGCTCAGAAACTTGTTCCCGGCGCCGCCTGCTTTGCGTTCCTGCTCGCCGCGGCCCTCGGGCGAGGCTTCGTCACGACGGGGCGCGAGAGTGCCGTCCCCACCGCCCGCGATGGGGCTCCCCGCCGGCCCCTCTGTGGACGTCTCGTCCTCCTCGCTCGGCAAAAGCGCGAGGTTCGGCAACGGGAGGAATGTCTCGCCGCGCATGAGGCCCGAGGTGATCTGCGCGGTGGACACGAATCCGTGGATGCTGTCCATCATGTCCTTTCGCGTGGCGGCGGGCCAGGCCTCCTGGTTGGCGACGTTGCTGAGCAGTGGCATGAAGACATCCTGCGTGACAATCTCGAGCTGCTGCACAGGGTCGATGCTGCAATCGCCGACCATGACCTCGCGCATGAAGTTCTCGGTGCTGACGGCACCATCCACGAGCTTTGTGAAGTAGAGCATGCGCGCCCCGCGCTGCTCAGTGGAGGGCGGCTCCGCCACGATGCGCAGCGTGGGCCCATGTTCCACCACGTAGAGGGTCTGCACACCGTCCGTGTCCAGCAGGCGGCGGAGGCTGCGCAGGGTGCCCTCGTCCTGCACGAAGTCGTCCAGCGTGTGTGTCCTGAAGAAATCCGTCACGAGCGCCAGCACCCAGTTCACGCGAGCATCCGCCACGCGCGACGCGCTGGGCTTCCTCGCCTCTGCCTCGCGTTGCTGCCTTCGTTTCATGGACCGGTTCTTGTCCTTGAAGGACCTCGTTTTGAACGAGCGCTCCTTGAACGAGCTGCCTGCTTCGGACCCGTCCATGTTGGCTCGTGCCGCCGGCTCCGACGCCGCGCGTCGCGCCTGGCGGCCCGCCCGCCCGCTCGCTGGACGTCCGGCCGCCTGCCTGCCTGCCTGCAGGCCTGCCCGCCTGCCTGCCGCGCGCCCTCGCGCGCGCCGCGGGCTCCGCGCGAGCCCTCGATTCCATTCCACTGCATTCCGTTGCGCGCTTTGGGCCCTTTTCGGCCACGGCCCAACGGTCCCGAGCCCTCAGCTCAGGCTCGGCTTAGCTTGGCTCGCATTGCAGGCATGCATTCACGGTCGAGTTCTCCAGGGCAAGCCTTGGCCCGCGCGACGCGCGGAGCAGCGCCAGGCCAGGCCGGAGCTCGCGCGGCGCAGAGCGCGGCGCAGAGCGCGGCGCAGAGCGCGGCGCGACGCTAGCTTTCGCTTGCCTTCGGACGGCGCCCGGGGCAGACTGGGCCCGGAGGGAAAGGGGCGGGCGCCGGTCGGGTTCGTCTGACGCACGAGGTTGGCGAGCACCATGAGCGACCTTGACGCGCTGGTGAACTACTTCGCCGGGGAGGGACTGTACAGGCATGTGCAGGCCGTGTGCGAGGAGGCGGCACACAAGCGTGGCTGGGAGGGTAAACTGGTGTTCTGGAAGTGCTTTGGGCTGGCGCAGGAGGGCAGCGTGAACCAGGCGATCCGCGAGCTGGAGACGCTCCGGCGGAAGCGTGACTTCGAGTTCGCCGCCATCGAGGCCCTTTTGCACCTTCACACCGGCGTGAAGCTGCAGGACCATGCGGCCATTGCCGACCTCGAGGCGGCGCGCGGCGGCGCCCAGGAGCGCGCTTCAGACGTGGCCACGCTGCTGGCCGCCTCCTTCCTTGTGCACACTGGCGAGTCGGGGCGCGCGCGCCGCCTCGTGGACCGCGTTCTGGACAAGAATCCGATGAACGTCAAGGCCGCGACGCTGCGCGGCTGGATCGAGATCTTTAGCCAAAGGGAGCAGGCGCAGCAAAACCCGGTCGAGGCGGCGGCGGCGGCGCAGCATCAACAGCAGCAGCAGCAAGTGAAGCGGTCGGCGGCGCTACAGTACTTCGAGCAGGCGCTTAACAGCGATCGGACGGGCAAGAAGGACCTGGACGCGCAGATGGGCCGCGCCGTGGCGTTGCGGGCCGAGGGCAAAATGGCCGAAGCCCTCGAGATGCTGGACCAAGTGGCCATCGTACACGCCTGGTTCTTGCCGGCCCTCGTGGAGAAGGCGAAGCTACTCATGCTGCAGGGTAGCTGGGACCTGGCGCTCGAGATCGCCGAGCGCGTGCTGGGCGAGGACCGCACCAGCATCGCGGCGCTGCGCATTGTGGCCACCTACAAGCTCGCCCAGAGCAACGATGTGTCTGGCACGTGCATGGCGATCCAGAGCCTCGGCGACGCGCTGGAGCAGCAGGAGCCGGAGAACCCGGAACTGTGGCTCGAGGTAGCCAAGCCGCTGGCGAGGCTCGCAGAGCGCAATGAGGAGGTGCTCCGCCGCACGCTGCGCATCGTTGAGAAGGCGAAGCGCAAGCGCCCGGAAAGCCTCCCCATGGCCACCGAGTACGCCTATGTGCTTGCGCTCTCGGGCAAGCTGGATGCGGCTTTCTCCGCGTACGAGCAGGCGTCGCAGCTGGACGAGTCCGACAGCCTGGCGCTCTTTGGGCAGATCTACTGCCTCGTGCAGCGCGGCGATCTCGAGGAGGCTGCCCAGCAGCTCGAGTTTCTCGCGGTCCTGCAGGAGACTATCGGTCGCAGCGCGCAGATGGCCTTTCTCGAGGCGCTTCTGGCGTGGAAGCGGGACCATAAGCAGAAGGTCTCGCTCAAGCTCCTGAATGAGACCGTGCAGATCCACGTGCGGGCCTTTCAGGCGCAGCGCGCCTCGAGCGTGTACGATAGCATGGTGCGCTTCAACCCGGACTTTGTGCTGGAAATCGCGCGCGAGTATCTGCAGCACGCCGGCACGGAGCCTCTCGGCGCCAACGAGGCGACGCCGCAGTATCTCCTGAATGGCATCAAGCTGCTCGAGAAGCTGATCCGCTTCGTGCCCTGCATGATGACGGCCCAACTCGCGCTGGCACGTGCGCGCTACGTGGCCAACAACATGGAGGCCGCCACCAAGACCGCGGCGCACTGTCTACGCCTCGATCCGGCCTGCGCCGAGGCGCACTTGATCATGGCCCAGATCCGGCTACAGGATGACGATCACCTCGCTGCGCAGTCTTCGCTGGAGCAGGCGCTCTCTCTCGACTTCCAGGTCCGCGAGACGCTCACGTACAAGCTGGTTAAGGCACGCTGCCTGCACGCGACCGGTGACCTAGGCGAGGCGCGCCAGCTGCTCGAGGCGGCCCTGCAGGCGCCCGGCGTCCGTACTGAAGCGACGGCCGGCGACGCGGACCTGGACCGTGTTGGCGCAGTCGATCCGAGTGCCGGCGGCGCAGGCAGCAAGCGACGCAGCTCAAGCCGAATGCGCGCGGGCGCCGCGGTCCGCGAGGCGGTGGCGAGCCTGAACGACCGGGCCTCGGTCTTTGTCGACCTCGCGGCGGTCTACGTGGCGCTCAAGATGATGCGCGAGGCCAAGGTGGTGATCCGCGGCGCCCGCAAGGAGTTCAAGGGCACCTCGGAAGAGGTCCGCGTCCTCATTTCCGACGCGCAGCTTGCGCTGAAGCGGAACGACGTCAAGGGCGCGCTGCGCATGCTTTCGGACGTACCGCCGGAGTCGGCGGCCTTCACCAAGGCGCAGCTTTTCAAGGCCAAGATTCACCTCACGCACCGCAACGACAAGGACGCCTTCGTGCAGTGCTACGCGGAGCTCGTCGACCACAGCCCCTCGGCACAGGGCCACGTACTTCTCGGCGAGGCGTACATGCGCGTGAACCGCGCAGACGACGCCATCGCGGCTTTCAAGGAGGCGCTCAAGCGCAACCCGAAGGACGCGGCGCTGGCGCAGCGCATCGGCAAGGTTCTCATCGCCACGCATGACTACGCGCGCGCCGTCGAGTACTACAAGTCGGCGCTGCGCAGCAGCGAGGCCAGCGCCGGCCGCCACTCGCTGCGCTACGACCTCAGCAAGCTGTACTTTGACCTGAAAAAGTTCGCCAAGGCGGAGAAGGAGTTGCAGGCCTCGCTGACCGAGCTGGAGGGCGAGGCGGCCGACGAGGACGGCGAGGAGTCGAAGAACGGCGGAGCCTCCTCGAGCCGCCGCAGGTCCAGCGCCACGGGCGCCGCCGGTGCGGCCGCCATCGGCGCTCTCACCGCGCAGGTTCGTGCACTCAAGCTGCTTGCCAAAGTGCACGAGGCGGACGGCGAGCAAGAGCGCGTGGTGGAGGCGCTGAACCAGGCGCGCAGCGTGCAGAACCGCGTTGTGGATGCGAGCCGTGGGGTTGTGGGGGCGGAAGCGATGCAGCGCGCCAAAAACGAGCTGGCCGGCATCACGATGCTCATTGCGGGGCACTTCGAGCTCGAGCAGCGCGACGCGGACCAGGCCGTGGCCCTCTACAACGAGGCCCTCCGGCACGAAAGCAACAATGTAGCGGCCATGCTGGCGCTTGCCAAGCTGCATTTACGCGCGGGCGACCTGGAGCTCTGCCACGCACAGTGTGTGACGATTTTGCGTGTGGACGAGAGCAATGCGGAGGCGTCCATGATGCTGGCGGATCTCATGTTTCAGCGTAACGAGGTCAAGGTGGCCATCTACCACTACCAGCAGCTGCTTGAGCGAGACCCGGCCAACTTTCCGGCTCTCGCGCGCCTGGTATCCCTTCTGTACCGGGCGGGCGAGCTCGAAACCGTGACCCGGTACTTCCAACAGGCCGAGTTCAAGGCACCGCACGTGGTGCACTCGCCGGGCTTTGCCTTTTGCAAGGGCCTCAGCCTGCGCTATGGTAACTCGATCAACGACGCCATCACACAGTTCAACAAGGCTCGCCGAGATGTTGCGTGGGGCGAGCGCGCGCTAGAGAACATGGTGGAGATCTACCTAAACCCGGACAACGCGAACCTCTGGGAGGGCGAGGTGTCGATTGAAGACGCCGCCGACGACATCGCTCAGCAGGAGGCGGTTCGCACCGCCGAGAAGCTGCTCGAGGAGTACCCGAACAAAGACAGCCTGACGTACAAGCTGCTGCAGTGCTACGCGACCATGTCCACCAAGCAGCGTGCCGACGTGGAACGCGCCTTCCAGCAGCTTGTGGAGATCGTGCAGGACAACCAAGACCACGTGCCCAGCGTCCTGGCGCTGTCCACTGCGCTCATGATGATGAAGCAGACACCCAAGGCGCGCAACCAGCTGAAGCGCATCGCCAAGATGAACTACCACCAGGACCAGGCCGACGCCTTCGAAAAGTGTTGGTTGCTGCTTGCCGACATCTACGTGAGCGGCGGCAAGTATGACTTGGCCCAGGAGCTCTGCAAGCGTTGCCTCCAGCATAATCGCTCCTGTGCCAAGGCCTGGGACCTTATGGGCGTCATCATGGAGAAGGAGGCGTCCTATGCCTCGGCGGCCGAACACTATGAGCAGGCCTGGAAGTACGAGGGGATGGCCTCGGCCACTGTTGGCTATAAGCTGGCTTTCAATTACCTCAAGGCGAAGCGCTACGTGGAGGCGATTGACATTTCCCAGCAGGTGCTCAAGCAGTATCCACAGTACCCGAAGATCCGCAAGGAGATTCTCGAGCGCGCGCAGAGCTCCATCCGGGCCTAACGACTTGCCAGCGAAGGGAGAGAGATGAGCCGGAAAGACATCAGGTCTCTCTTTCATTCTCTTTCATTCTCTTTCATTCTCCTTCTTTCTCTCTCTCTATCTCTATCTCTATCTCTTTATCTCTCTCTCTCTCTCTCTCTCTCTCTCTCTCTTTCTTTCTCTCTCTCTCCGGCCCGCTGGCGGTCAACACGTAGTCATTGCTTGAATCATTTTTGAGTAAAGCTAGCCGCGATGCGGGTATGCCGGCTTGAGCAAGTTGGAGGACTTGACCTTGAACGGGCTTTCAAAGGTCTCGAGCTCGACCTTGCTGCGCGCCTCCTGGATCGTTCGGCGCTTCGCGTCGAGCTCAGCAGCACGGCGCGCTAGCTCGGCCGTGCGGTCATCCACGGAAGTCGCCTTCTCGCCAGGGAAGAAGACATCGCTCCAGTTCTCGAACCACTTGTCGGACATGGTCTGCGCAGAGGTCAACGTCGTCGTGAGCACGCATCGTCATGGACGCCCGGCGGGCCCTTGTCACGTACCAGCTCCTTCTCGCAGTGTGCCGCCCACTGCTTCATCGCGTTGATTGGGTTCGGCTGCGAGCTCGACCCGCCCGCATTGTTGCGCGACATGACTCGGCCTCGCCCGCCCGTGTCAACCCGCGGCGCCAGCGGAAGCTTGCTCCTTTCCCGCCCCCACGCGCGCGCCCGCAAGACTGCCCGCGTGCCGGAGCGCGGCAGGCTGAGCGCGACGATCGAAGTGAGCCGAGCGCGAGCGAGCGCCCACTGGCCACGCACGTGTGAGCTCGTGCGTTCTCACAGCCAGGCGCCTGGCGCAGGCTTGATTCGGGTCCGAGTGGAAGTTCTCGCCGCCGTGCCAGTGAACGGATCGTTTTTCTCCAAAAGTAACATGCGTCGGCGCTCGATGCCGGCGGGCCGCCATTGCCGCTGCTCCTACTAGCTGGTCTCTGAAGGGTAATTGTGAAGGCGTCGCGCGTCTTTGTCCTGATTTTGCTGCGCTTGGTGCTGCCGTTGCGCGGCCGATTTTGCGCGTACACGCGCCACGAGGGCGCGAGTCGCGCAACCCCAGCAAGACGGTGGCGGTCACGGCACGCGTCTCGAAGGTGAGGTGCATCTGTCCATCAGCATCATGGTGGCCGTCTCGGACGCATTGCGGCGCAAGGTTGATCTCACCGTCGGCCGCCCAGAGACGCTGCGCGAGGAGCTACAGGAGCACGCCGCAAGCGTCGCTGAGAATGTAAGCCTTCGCGACCCTGGGTTCGCGAGCGACCTTGCGAACGCGCAGGAGCGCGCGCTCGCGCGGCGGCACCAGGCAGAGTTCGAGCGGAGGCTGAAGCAGATGCGCCAAGCTGCGCGGCGGACAGGCGCAGCGGACCAGAGCTCCGACGTGGACTCGTCTTCGGACGAGGACGAGGGCGTTGAGGACGTCGAGGTGAACGCGCCGCGACCTAGCCCGGTGCCTAAAGGCAGGGTCGCGGCGGACCTCGAATGGAGCGAGGAGGCGGCAGACTTGGACTGGATGGCCAAGAGCCAGCGGCTGCGCGGCCGCACCCGCTTCAGTGAGATCTGCCGCCGCCTGCGCACGCTCCGTCTCCGCAACTGCGGTATTTCAGAGATGGATGAGGCGCTTGGCCGAATGAAGGCGCTCAAGGAGCTCAACCTGAGCCGCAACGCGCTGCGCGTGGTGCGCAACCTGCCGCCGGCGCTCGTTTCTCTGCAGGTCTTTGACAATGCCGTTTCGCGCTTGGAATTGAGCGACTCGGCGGCCGCACGCCAACTCTTCCACCTCGGCCTTGGCTACAACCAGCTCACAAGCGTCCTGCCGTGGCTTCAGGACTGCCCAGAGCTCTGCTCGCTCGATCTCAGCTTTAACGAGCTGACGGACCTCCAGGGCACGCTCCACGCGCTGCGTGAGTTTGCACCAAAACTCGTTGTGCTCCACCTGCAGGGCAACCCGCTGGCGTTGCTCCCGCAATATCGCGAGGCGGTGCGCGCGGCCCTTCCGCAGCTCGTGTCTCTCGACGAGGAGCCTTTCGAGGAGGAGACCAAGAGCACGCTCGGGTCCGAGACCGGGTCCGAGGGCAATCTCGAGGCCGCCGCGTCCAGCGCCAGCCCCGAGCCCCCAGGCGACAGTCCCACGCCTGCACCAAGCTCGCGGAGCCAGCACAATGTTGTGACACTCACGGTACGCGTGTCTGCGCTCACGGTCACGGATTCGCCACCCCTTGTCATGCTTGGCGTCAGCGATGAGGAAGAGGCGGCGGACGTCGCTGGAAACGAGAGCACCGAGGAGGACCCGGACGCTGAGCCTGGGACGACGCGCGAGCCGCTGACGCGCCGGGAGCGCTTCCTCGTCGTCCGCGCACGCCTTCCCGGCGGCGACGCCCTGGAGACAGACTTCCTTCCTTGGCCTCGGCTTGAGGCAGCCGCAGAAGCGTCGGTCGGTGAGGAGCAAGATGAGCCCAAGGAGACGGGCTTCGCGCTATGCCTGGAGACCGAGCGCGAGTACGCTCCGACTGTGACCCTCCGCGATGCGCTCGATCTCCAGGGTCTGCCTGTGGACCTCCTCGTCATTGAACGTGAGAGCGTGGAGGTGAGAGAGGAGGTCGCCAGGCCGGACGCCGACGCCGATGACGCCGAGATTGATGCCAACGCCGGCGAGGAGGAGGAGAAAGGAGCGCAGGAAGATGAAGACCCTGTTTTCCGGGTTGTAAATGAGACCACAACGCTCGCTGCCTCGGGGGTGCTGGAGACGAGCTCTTGCATCGACCCTGTGCAGCACGGACGCCTGATCGTGCTGGACAGAAAGCTGCTCCTGGAGCCCAGGCTGCCCAGGCTGAAGCGCGAAGTGCAGTCCGTGTCCGCGGCCTCCGTGACGCTCTCGTTGAGTGTGAACACACCCATGCAATCGGCCAACTCTGCTGCTGCAGACTCGGAGTAGCTCTTAACTAAAAGCTAGCCGTAAGTACTTCGGCTGACTACCTTTACTTCATGTTCAAGTTGTTTTGGTGCATTTGGTGCATTTGGTTGCGTTGCCTCTGACACCGTGGCAGCGCCAGCGTATCTTCGAATCGAATGTTGTGAAGGGCCGGGACACGCCGCGCGCGAGCCCTGCCAAGGGCAGACGCCCGACGCAGCAGGACGCGCGCGCGAGTAACGACTGCGCGGCGGACACGCCACGATGCAGGTCGCGGAACACGGACGCTCCCTGTTTGTGCAAGCCCTGGGCGCGGGCGCTGGCGCGGGCAGCGGGATGGAGGAGTGGATCGCGGGCGTCCGCGTGGTGGGCGCCTTCGACCTGCCCAAGGCGGACGGCTTGTTCGGCAAGATCGACCCGTACGCGATCCTCAAGGGCGACCTGCCCCTGGGCAAGGAGGCACGAACCAGGACGGTGCAGCGTGACTACCACCCGGTGTGGAACGAGGACGCGGTCATCGTGAGCACTGACGTGGGCGCATCGCTCGACGTGTGGGATGCGGATTCCATGTCGAACGACGACAAAGTGGCCACAGTACGGCTGCCCGCGCTGCACACGATGCCCATTGGGCAGCCCGTGACGCTAAACCTCGCACTTCTCAAGGGCAAGCCCCGCGGCGGCACGCCGCGCGTCGAAGTAGTGCTTCTGTGGCGCGTGCGTACGCCGGCTGCGATGCAGCGCCTCGTGCCGGGTGCCATGCTAGTCAAGCCGAACGTGGTGACGATGCCGCTGCCACAGGCGCCGGCGCCCATGTTCTTGAGTATTGAGGTCGAAAAGGGCGGTAAGCGCGCGGACATCAGGGTACTGGAAACGACGCAGGACCAGCGGTGCTGGGTGCAGTTGCTTGGCGCGCCGGGCGAGTCCTATGACAAGATCCGGTACCAGTCCTTCAAAGGCTCGCCGAAACAGATCTGCGGCGTGCCGAGCTGGCGTGAGACCAAGCTGGATGACGTCCCAATGCAAGCGCTGCCCTACATCTACGTGGAGCTCTTTACCGTAGGCCAGATCATGTATCAGAGCTCCTTGGATCACTTGGCGCAGGAACACGGCTGGCGTGGCGCGCTCTCGTATCCGGCAGCCAAGAAGACGCTCCGGAACTGCAAGTTCGATGATGATCACCAGTACGCGTACTTTGTGGAGGGTGACAAGGGCTTCGCCTTCCAGAATGACTGGGACTCGGACAACTGCGACATCAGCACCATGGCTTTTGAGAGCTGGGTGCGCGCGGGCTATCTGGTGGACATGTCGCATCGCGAGACCACGAAGCGCACGCACAAGGTTTACCGCCCGGGCTATCCGAAGCTGGTCAAGTGCCTGGAGGGCCCGATCGGCCAACTCGCCAGCATCGACGACCTCCCGCTGCCCATGCGACTCGCCGACGTCCAGATCACCGTCATGTATGTCCAGCGTGCCGTGGCGAACCCGCTCACGCTCGCGTCGCTCGTCCCCCTTGCATGATTGGCAACAAAACAGCAAAACATACCAGGCAAAAAGTGATGCTCGAATGCATAAAAAGCAAAAGAGCGTGCATTGGACTGCGGCATCCCACTGCTGTCAGCACTCGAGCTAGTGCTGGATGGCGCTGGCAGGGAAGTCGCATTCGCGGTCGGATTTTGACTCCGACGCGACTCGGACTCGTCGTCGCCTTGCAACTTGAAGCCAGTGCCACAGTGAACTAGGCCTACTGTCAGTGAGCGCTTTGCCGGCTGCACGCACTGCCCAAAGACTCAACCGAGCTACGCCCTGGCTAAGACGCGCGCGCGTGAATCCCGGGGCCGGCGCCAAGACGCGGGGCGTGCGGAGCTTGTGGAGCGTGTGGAGCGTGGCGCGACGCTCGCGCGGCGCAGAGCCGCAAGGCGCCATGCGCATCCTGGGGCTGCCGGGATGGCGCACGAACGCTGATGTGCTGCGATTCCAGCTGGGCGGGCTGTGCCGCGCGCTCAAAGAGGCGGGCGAGGAGCCCGAGCTGGTGTGCATGGACCCTTCCCGCGCTGCGACCGGACAGCCGTACCCGGCCGTGACACGCGTCTTTGGCGAGGAAGGCCCATACTTTGAGTGGTGGACGGCCGAGACGCAGGAGGACGGCTCCAAGGTGTACCACGGCGTGGAGGAGGCCCTGGATCACGTGCTCAAGTACGTGCAGGAAAACGGGCCCTTTGACGCATTGCTGGGCTTCTCGCAGGGCGCCGCCGTGGCCTCCTACGTACAGGCGCGCGTGGAGGATGACCCGTCGCTGCTGCCGGTGCATTTGCGCTGGCGCACCGTGATCTTTGTGGCGGGCGTCGCCATTGCCGACCCGCAGCGTCGGCCGCGCTATTTCGACTCGGAGGAGGCCACTGCGCGCCGCGGCCGCTGGTGCTCCACTTTACACCTCGTTGCAGAGCTAGACGAGCACCGGCCGCGCTCTGAGGACCTCCACGGCCTGTACGCCAAGAGCGCGCCTGAGAAAACGCATCTCATCACGTACCCGGAGCCGCACATGCCGCCAACCTGGCGCAAGTCTTCGACGCAGCTCATTCGCGCAGCGCGCTACCTGGCACGCGTCTCGAAAGCGCCCCTGTGGTGGGCCTTTGACTTTGATGGCGTGCTCTGCCACAGCGCCCGCGAGACCTGTCTCTCGGGCCTGCGCGCGGGCAAGGCCCTCCTGCCAGACGTCTTTACCGACGAGGAGTGCGATGACAACCAGGCGCTAGTGGACAGCTTCGTGAACGGCACTAGGCCACTGCTGGAGCACGGCTACCACTCCATCGTGCTCTCCTACATGATGCTTGAGCGACTGCGCGGGACCGATGCAGCCTCGCGGGCCGCGGCGCTACCCGAGGCGCAGCGCGCGGTCACCGAGGCAGTGCGCAGCCAGGGCTTCGAGCCAACGATCGCGGAGCTCGCTCAGCTCGGCGTCACGGAGGACGACCTCAAGCGCGAGATGCGCGCGGCCCGCGATGCCTGGATCGAGAACGACTTCGACGGCTGGCTCGCCGCTAACGACTTCTACGAGATCGCTGTGCAGGCCGTGTCCAAGCTCTGTGCGGCAGGCGAGCCCGTCTACATCATCACCACCAAGCACCAAGACTATGCGCTGCGCCTGCTGCAGCGGGCGGGCATCGATGTTCCCGCGTCGCGCGTCTTCGGGGCCGGCATGGGTGCCAAGGAGGACGTGATCGAGCAAATTGCGGCGGAGCACCGCGACAGGGTCGCCTTCTTCATCGAGGATCGCGTTGGCACGCTCGAGCGCGTTGCCCTCCGCCTGCCCTGCCCCTCGCGCCTCGCCTTTGCCAAGTGGGGCTACAACGACGAGGTGGACGCCACAGCCGCGGAAAACGCCCGCTTTGAGGTCCTCACGGACCAAATTGCGCTCGCCAACCTGATTCGCCAGCAGCTGCGTCTGCGTCGCGAGGCCAACAAGGCGGCATGAGGCGCTGCCACTGCCGAGCGTTGACACTCCTTGGCGGACGCAGACTGCCATGCCCGCATCGGCAAAGGATCAAGCTCAGACGAACAATCAAGTTAGACAGAGATAGACAGACAGACAAACAGACAGACAGTTGTGTACATGACAGGTCGAGTGGCGCCTTCTTACAGCTACAGCAGATTTTGGATGTCTTCGAGCTTGCGCCGCGCGACATCGCTTGCAGCAACCTTCCCGGACGTGGCACGTAGCGATGGACTGGCGCTGCCATTCTCCTCGTCGGTGCCACGGCGCTGCTTTTCCTCGTTGTCGTCATTTTCGACAACTTCGACCACGTCTTCATCAGCCTCTTGCTCTCCGACATCGCCATCGTCGTCGTCGTCGTCGTCGTCATCATCATCGTCGTCCTCCTCATCCTCCTCGCCGTCATCTTCGCCGTCCTCGCTCTCGCTTCCATCCTCGTCCTCATCCTGACGCTCTTCCTCCTCGCCGTGCTCCTCCTCATCATCAGAGTCGGCCTTGGCGGCCTTCTCGATGGCCTTCTTGGCGGCCTTGGGCCGTTGGGGCGAGGCAAGCTTGGCGTCAACGTCCTCGGCGGTGGAGTCGCTCTTGGCATCCTCAAGGGCCTTCTTCTTGGCGTCGAGCGCAGCCTTGCGCGCGAGAGACTCGCCGTCGATGGCTTGGCCGAAGACGAAGGACACGATGCCGGCGCCGGCCTTGCGCAGAATGACGTCGTCGACCGATGCGCTGCCAATGTGGTGGGACCACTCGATAAGGTCGCCCTCGTTGGGCAGGCTGATCTGTTCGGCGTCGACAGGAATGTCGGGCCGCGGGTTGACGGCCTCGCCCTTACCGGAGACGCAAGCACGCTTCATGGTGCTGCGCGCGAGCGGACGGCGCCGCGCCTCGGACTGTCCGCTGTGCGAAGGAGCAGCCTGGTCGCGCTGCTGCGCCTTGGCAGCGGCCTCCTTGGCGTCCTTGGCGTCGACGGCGGCGGCCTCGTCGAGGTTGATTTTGCAAGTCTGCGCGGCGAGGCGATCCGGGTCGCAGCGGTCGCACTTGTACTTGTCGTGTGTGTCAGAGATGGTGTCCTCGCGCAGCGTAAAGAGGTCCTTGAGGTCGTTGACAGAGATTGCGCTCTCCAGCGATTGCTCCTCAGCTACGACACTCTGGAGGCCCTCCTTGGAAAGCTGGCGCTGGAAAACCTTCTCCTCGATGGAGCCAGTAGCCAGGAAGCGGTACACGTAGCAGCGCTTCTTCTGGCCGTCGCGCCAGACGCGCGCCGCCGCCTGCTTGTCGGTGGCTGGGTTCCAGTCCGGATCGAAGAGGATGAGGCGGTTGGCGCCGATGAGGTTGAGGCCGCAGCCGCCGGCCTTGGAGCTGAGCAGAAAGACAAAGACGTCGTCGGTTGGGTCGTTGAGGCGATCCACCATGGCCTGGCGGCGTTTGGCAGAGCACGTGCCGTCGAGGCGCACATATGGGAAGGCGTTCTCCTCGCACATCATCGAAAAGAGGTCGAGCGTCTGCGTGTAGTTGGACACGATGACCATACGGTCGCTCGTGTCGCTGCGCAAGCGCTGCAGCAGGCGCAGGCACAGCAGGAACTTGCCCGACCACTCGCAGTTAGAGTGCTGGCAAGAGTAGCCGGGCGTCTCTTGGCCGCCGCCGCTGCGGCCGACGCGACGGCGGCCGCCGCCGCCGTTGCCGAAGCCCTCCGGGAAGAACTGGTTGATGTCGTCCAGGCCGTAGGCGGCCTTGCGCGCGCGCGCCGTCTCCTTGTAGACGGACTGCTTCTGATACAGGAGCTGGGGGTGGTTGCAGAGCTTCTTGAGCGCGTTGATGGAGGCGAGCGCCTGCGCCGAAACCTTGGCCTGGCCATTGGCCCCCGCAGCGGCCGCCGGCTGGCCGTCGGCGGTCGCGACCGCCGCGGCCTCGGCGGCTGCTGCGGCCGTTTTCATCTCGTCCATCTGGCTCAGCTTGCTGTAGATCATGTGCCGGTACATCTTCTTTTGCATCTCGGTCATGTGCACGCAGACCACCTGGGTGAGCTTGGGCGGCAGGTGCTGCGAGAGGAGCGAGTTGGTGCGGCGCAAAATGAAGAGGTTGACAATGTCCGAGAGCTCCTGGCTACGCTCCTCGGACTTCTTTACCTCCTCGTCCGTGGCGTCTGGCTCGCGCCCGATGAGAATCGGGTTCTGGTATTTGCGGCGGAACTGCGAGACCGTGCCGAGCACCTCCGGGTTGCAAAAGTTAACCATGGCAAAGAACTCCTCCAGGTCGTTCTGCATGGGCGTGCCGCTCAGCAGCACGCGGCGGCGCGTCTTGAGCTTGTCCAGCGCCTGGCTCGTCTGCGTCTGATCGTTCTTGAGCCGGTGCGCCTCGTCGCAGATGAGGAGGTCGCAGGCCGACTCGCCCGTGAAGCTCGACGCGTTCAGACGAAAGGTGTCATAGCTGATCACCAGGACGTCGTAGGCGCGCGTCTCCGTGAAGGCGCGGATGCGCTTCTCGTTCTCGCTCTTGGACGACTCCGCCAGCGCCAGGCAGCGCACGCGGCCCTTGAGCCACTTCTCCACCTCGTTGTCCCAGTTGCGCACCAGACTGGTGGGCGTCACCACGATGACGCGCCGCGCCAGGGGCGCCTCCTTGGTCAGGCCCTGGCGGAGCACCGTGTACAGCAGCGTGATGGACTGCAGCGTCTTGCCGAGGCCCATGTCGTCCGCCAGGATGCAGCCGCAGCCATTGTACTCGCGCAGACCCGCGATACACTCGAAGAGGAACTGAATGCCCTCGCGCTGGTGCTCGCGCAAGTACTTGCCCACGATGGGCTCCACCTCCACCTTATGCCCGGTAGCCTCGTCCTCATACAGCACAACTGGGTCCTTCTCGTACTTGAGGAAGAGCTCGTCCTTTTCGTCCGCAAAAGTCGGCGAGCCCCCGTCGCTGCCGTCCTCGCTCAGGGGCCGCAGCGGCTTGAACTTGCCGCCTGCGCCGATGGCGATGGGCTTCATGCGCCGCATGCCCAGGGACCTGCGCCCGGCGTTGCGCTGGCCGAGGCCCACCTCCGTTGCCGGCATGCGCCACCCCTTGGGGCACGGCGGCCGGAACGCCTGCTTGAGCGCGCCCTGCGGCACCGCCAGGAAGCGCAGCACCGGCGCGCGGTGCACCACCACGTCGCCCGACTGCATCGCGCGCTCGTTGAACTGCCGCGACGCCTCCTGGCTAAGCCCGCCGCTCCCGCCGCTCTGCGCGTCGCCATCCTCGTCCGCGCGCCGCTTCACCGCGCTCGGCGCGCCGGACCGCCTCATCCTCGCCGTGCCCTCGCCTGCTCGCGGGCCAACCACCTCGGCGCCGCCGGGCCCAGGCGCCCCTCGCCGCGCCGCGCCCTGCGCTGCCGCCGCCGCCGCCGCCGCCGCTGCTGCCGCCGCCGCCGCCGCCTCCGCCGCCGCGCCTCGCGCCGCGCGCCGCGCGCCGC
>JABLUY010000062.1:0-155667 GCA_013306675.1 Thraustochytrium sp. TN22
GGGCCGTCCAGGACGCCCACTCGTTCAAGGGCGCCTGCGAGCTGCACTATGGTGCCGTGGGCGCGTACAGCACACCCCAGGACGGTCACGCGTCATGCTACCGCAAGGAGCAGACTCTGTGCTAATCATACTTTGTAACATTTGAGAAGGTGAGCATTTTGCTTGTGGTGGTACCATTGACGCGCCGGCGCAGCCATCCGAGTCCACCTCCACTTCGCGCATCTCTGGCCTGGCAATGGGCACGCCGGCTCATGGCCAACAAGCCGAGAAATAAAATCGAGCCCAGCGTCGCGCCACGCTGCCAGGAGCTGTCGTGAGCCCCAACCTGAACACACACTTGCGCGTTGAGCACCATGTGAAGAGGACTCGGAGTCATAGGCTAGTTCGCGCGATGCCAGTGGGGCTCGTTCTCTCGGTCGAATCAGCTCGCCCCGGCCCTGCCAACGAGGCCGGGCTCGCGCCCGCTGGCAGCTGGCAGGCCAGGCGGCAGTGCCACCAGCCAGCGCGAGCGGGATCTGAGGCTGTATGCGCTGCGATGCGTACGGTCGTAGGGGGTCCCCGCAGGCCCACCGGAGTGGGCAGCTCCTGCACAGGCTGCAACCTGCTGCCGGCCGGCGGGCCCGACGGTGCCGTGCTGATCTTCGACAAGCAAGATCTTCACCCGGCTCCGTAACTCTGCAAGGTACCCGCTGGCTACCACCTCGCCGCGGCGCACCGCCCAAGTCGAAATCAAGGATGCACGCAGGCAGATCCGCAACGCAGCAGCAGCAATAGCAAGCGAGCAAGGCACACAGACAAGCCAACATGCAGGTCCTTGCGCGCGTCGTAGCGACCGTCGCCGCGCTTGCCGCCTCCGTGCGGCCGTCCGATGCGAGCAGCCTGCGCAGCATGGTGCAGGAGGCCGCGCAGATGCAGAGCAGTGACGTCTGCCCCGAGTTTGTGCTCGTCGGCCATGGCTACTGCCGCGAGCACTACAACGACCACCACGAGCCCGTCGGCACGGGCTACTACGATGTCTACGAGGACGTTTCGCTGGACCGCTGCCAGGACCTGTGCCGCGACAGGGGCTTCGACTGCACCGGCATCGAGTACCAGGAGCACAAGCGCGTGTGCGAGGTGCACAGCGGCCGCGTCGAAGCGTACAAGGCCAAGGACAACGTAAAGTGCTGGAACGTTTACTGGAGCAGCGACTACTGCGAGCCGACTCTGCCGGAGCCGCCTGCACCGCCCCTGCCGCCCTTGCCGCCCCTGCCGCCTCAGCCGAGCCCTGAGATCCCGCCCACGTGCATGGTGTGGTTCGACGGCTGCAACACGTGCACGCGTCACGCGCCGATGGAGGGCTTCACGTGCACGGACTACTTTTGCACGCTCGGCGGGCCCACCGTGCCTCAGGCGGAGTGCCTGGAGCACTTCCCCATGCATTGCGAGAAGTTTGAGCTGGTCGGCCACGGTTATTGCCGCGAGCGTTGGACTCACAGCGGCGCGGAGGGCTCGGGCCATTACGACCGTATTTGCACGCAGCACTCTCCGTGCTCTCGGTGGCATTGCCAGCGCGCCTGCAAGGCCGAGCATGAGTGCACAGGCTACGAATGGGTCGTGCAGGACTCGTACTCGAACAAGGGCGCTTGCGAGCTGCACTACGGCGAGGTGGGCGCGTACAGCACCCCCCACAATGGCCAAGCGTCGTGCTACCGCAAGGAGCAGTACGTCTGCTGATCATTCATCAGCAAATTTCCCCCAGCTAAGCTTTCAAGCTATCTTTGAGCATGTCAAGAAACTCCTTGGCCGAGCCTTGCAAGAGGCAGGCTGCCAGAACGACCTATGCTCTCAAGCCCCTCCCCTCCGCAACCTCTGCGAACGGGACATCTTGATCGTCGCCCTCAGCATCCTTGCCGGTCGTCCCTCGAGCAGTCAGTCCTCCCGATCTTGGCCTTTTCCCCCTCGCTCATCGGGCTTTCGAGCCTCTAGCTGCATACGCACGCCCTTGGTTGCCCCAATCTCTCCGCGTCCGGGCCTCGTCCCAGGCTCCCGTCACCCGCGCGGAGCACAAGTCCGAGTCGAGTCGAGCTTCAAGTTCTCGGTTCTCCCCGACGAGGCAGTCGACTCGGACGAACTTGAAGTTGAACGCCGCGTTGAGCACGAACTCGAAGCCCCTGCCCGTGTCCAGGAGGGCTCCGGAAAGCGGCCTAACGACCGCATAGGGCGCGCGCGGCGGCGCGGCCGGGCAAAGATCGCGAAACTACCAGAGCGGCGACTCGAGGAGGGCGGCGAAAGCAGCTTTTAAAAGCAGCTTGAAAGCGGGCGAAAGCAGCGCCAAAGCGCGCGAAAGCAGGCGGAAAAGGGGCGGGCGCGGGCGGAAAAGCGGGAAAGGCGGCGCGGAAGCAGGCCGCGAGCGGCAAGCTGAGGCGGGGCGGCGCGGCCTCGGGCGCGGCAAAGCAGACCCGAGCGCGCGCGGAGCAGGGCGGGCGGCGGCGGCGGCGCGGCGGTCCGCGGCGGCGCGGCGGCGCGGCGCGGCGCGCGGGCGCGATGGCGGCGGAGAGCGCGGAGTTCCTGGAGCTGGTGGGGCCGGAGATGACGGTGGACCTGGACCGGCTGCGCGACGTGGCGTTCTACGGCGTGCCGGACGCGGTGCGCGGCGAGGTGTGGCGCGTGCTGCTGCCGGCGCTGCTGGCGCCCGCCGCGACGTCGGCGAGCCTGGAGCGCGCGCAGGAGCAGCAGCAGGGCGCCGCCAAGAACAAGGCCAAGGCCGAGGCCGCGGGCGCAGGCGGCAGCCGCGGCCAGAACGCGCACGGCAGCGGCCAGAACGGCGGCCAGAACGGCGCCGGCGACGCAGGCGCGGGCGCAGGCGCGGCGAGCGCGGGTGCGGGCGCCGGGACGGCGGCGTCCACGACAACGACCACGGTCGTGGACGATCTCCGCGACGAGGGCGTGCTGGAGGAGCGGCTGACGTCGGGGCGCGGCTCGGGCGGCAGCGCTGCGGACGGGCTGACGGACTCGGAGATCCTGCGCATGCTGCAGAAGGAGATGCGGCGCTTTGAGCAGCGGTGGCGCGGGAAGCGGCTGCCCAAGATCCAGAAGCGCATCTTCAATTTGCTGTTCGACCACCTGGAGCGCAGCTCGGAGCCGTGGCACCTCCATCATGCCGCACTCGTCCATGCGGCGGCGCCATTTGCGGTGTCGATGCGCGACATGCGCGAGTCGGAGGTGATCGTGTGCTTCCAGCACCTGATGCGCGCCCTGGACTCGTACTTTGGCGCGCACAATGGAAGGCTCACCCTGGGCTTTTTTCTCATGCTCTTTCGCTCGCGGTTGCCGGAGCTCTTCACGCACTTCGAGGAGGAGGACGTGGAGGCGGTGCGTTGGGCATCGTCCTGGCTGCAGTGGCTGTTGTGCCGCGAGCTGCCGTTTTCGTGCTGCATGCGGCTGTGGGACTCGTACTTTGCGGCGCCAGACGGCCACGGGTTTGAGCTCCACACCTTTGTGTGCCTTGCAATTTTGGAAAACTGCCAGGCCGACCTGCTTGAGCTGGAGCACGGCGAAATTGTGAGCTTTCTCACGAATCTGCCTGCGCTCGACATGGACCGCGTCATTGTCCAGGCGCAGTACATGGAGCACGACTTTCGCACGACGGAGTTGCAATCCTTGCAACCGAGTGGCGGTGGGTCATGATGATGTTTCCCAACTGCGATGAACCAACAGATGGAAGCGAGCGTCTGTGACCAAGGCTCTCTTTTTTTGTTTTTAGGAAGCATCGTCACGCATTGTGCACACAAAGCGCACGATGCGATTGTGAACTATAAGTCCATTCTGTCTCTATGTCTGTCTGCCTGTCTGTATGCATGCCTAGCCATCCTTTCTCTCTCTCTCTCTCTCTCTCTCTCTCTGTTTCGTTGGTAAATTAAAAGGTAAGTTGGTTTCTCTTCGTTTGGCATGGTACCAGAACACTCTTCGAGCTAGGCAATGAAGCGCGGCGCGGCGCAACTTGAGCTCACATCTCATGTTGTCATCGTTCTCTTTTTGTTGTCAGCGCAGGATGGGGGAAAGGTTGGCGACGCGGTCAAAAGCTAGTCACAGCTTGCTGGCCGAGAGGCGAGTCTTCTCAGCGCGGCGGAACTTGGCGAGGGTGCCCTCGGTGAGGCCGTTGGGGCAGTCGCGCGCGTTGAGGATCATCTCAATGGCGCAGCGGAAGCCGTTGTCGGCGAAGTCCGGGGACATCTCGATGTAGCCGGCCTGGCCCTTGTTCTGGCGATCGACGATCTTGGCCATCTCCTTGGCGGTGGAGATGAGCTCCTCCTCGGTGATGAGGCCAAAGTGGAGCCAGTTGCCGAGCAGCTGGCTGGAGATGCGCAGGGTGGCGCGGTCCTCCATGAGGCCGACGTCGTTGATGTCCGGGACCTTGGAGCAGCCTACGCCGAGGAAGATCCAGCGCGAGACGTAGCCGAGGATGACCTGGACCATGTCCTTCATCTCGTGCTGGATGACGTCGCGCGAGAGCGTCTCGCCCTTGGGCACGAGCGGGGGCGTGAGGAGGTCGGCGAGGGTGCCGCGGGGGCCAGAGGCGAGAATCTGCTTCTCGATCTGGGCCTGCACGGCGAAGACGTCAACCTTGTGGTAGTGGATGGCGTGCAGGGTGCCGGCGGTGGGGCTGGGCACCCAGGCAGTGGTGGCACCCTGCTTGGGCTCGCCGATCTTGGCCTCGAGCATCTCGGCCATCATGTCGGGCTTGGCCCACATGCCCTTGCCGATCTGCGCCTGGCCGACGAGGCCGGTGGCGATGCCAATGTCGACGTTGCGGTCCTCGTACGAGAGGCGCCAGGCGGCCTTCTTGATGTCGCCCTTGGGCAGCATGGGGCCGAGGCGGAAGGAGGTGTGGATCTCGTCGCCGGTGCGGTCGAGGAAGCCGGTGTTGATGAAGATGCAGCGCGACTTGACCTCGCGAATGCACTCCTTCAGGTTGGCCGAGGTGCGGCGCTCCTCGTCCATGACGCCGATCTTGACGGTGTTGGCCGGGAGGCCGAGCAGCTGCTCGACGCGGTCGAACATGCGGTTGACCATGGCGACCTCCTCGGGGCCGTGCAGCTTGGGGCGCACGATGTTGATGGACTTGGCGCGCGAGTTGCGCGGCGCCGAGCCGGTCTTCTTGAGGTCGTGCATGCCGGCGAGAACGGCGACGTAGCAGTCGACAATGTTCTCCGGCACCGGCTGGTTGGTGTCGGCAAAGGTGACGAAGTCGTTCGTCAGGTGCAGGCCGACGTTGCGCACGAGCAGCACGGCGCGGCCCGGCAGCAGGAGCTGCGAGCCGTCCGGGCGCGTGTAGGTGCGGTCCGGGTTGAGCTTGCGCGACAAGGTCTTGCCGCCCTTGGAGAACTTGTCCTCCAGGTCGCCGCGCATGAGGCCGCACCAGTTCGAGTACACGTGCGCCTTGTCCTCGGCGTCCACGGCGGCGACCGAGTCCTCCATGTCGCAAATGGCGGTGAGGGCCGCCTCGAGCACGACGTCCTTGACGCCGGCAGCGTGCGTCTTGCCAATCTGCGAGTTGGCATCGATCTCGATGATGACGTGCAGGTTGTTGTTGCGCAGCACCACGTCCGTGAGGCCCGAGTCCGCCTTGGTGTAGCCCACGAACTTCTCCGGGCTGGCCAGCGCGGCGGCCTTGCCGGACTTGAGCCCGACCTCGAGCGCCGAGCCCTTGAGGCGGAACTCCTTGACGTCGCCGTACTTGGCGCCGCCGCTGAGCGGGAAGGTCTCGTCCAGGAAGGCGTGCGTGAGCTCAAAGACCTTGGCGCCGCGGACCGGGTTGTAGCCCTTGCCCTTCTCGGCGCCGTCCTTCTCGGCCGGGCCGGCGTCCGTGCCGTAGAAGGCGTCCAGGAGCGAGCCCCAGCGAGCGTTGGCCGCGTTCAGCGCGTAGCGCGCGTTATCCACGGGCACCACGAGCTGGGGGCCGGGCTGGCGCGCGATCTCATCGTCCACGCTGGCGATGTCCACCTTGAAGTCCGGGCCCTCCTTGACGATGTAGCCGATCGACCCGAGGAACGCCGCGTAGTCGCTCGCGTCCAGGTTGCCGCGGTGCGCCAGGCAGTACGCGTCGATCTGCGCCTGGATCGCGTCGCGCTTGCGCAGCAGAGCCTCGTTCTGCGGCGCGAACTCGCGCAGCAGCGCCTCCAGCTGCTCCCACGCCTTGGCCGCCGGCACGCCCGTGCCCGGCACGATCTGCTCCTCCACCACCTTGCGCAGCGCCGCGTGCACCTTGAGCCCGCCAATGCGGGCGTAGTTCTGCGCCATCTTCTCCGTCTGCGTCTGCCTTGCAAGCTTGGGCTGAAGGACTGCACGAGCGCGCTCGAAGCGGGACTGCTTTCTTTCCTGCCTGCCTCTCTCTCTCTCTCTCTCTCTCTCTCTCTCTCTACCCTTCTCTGCCCCTCTGCCTCTCCGCACAGACAGGCGACCGAGCGACTGAGCGACCGAGCAGCCAGCCGCGCGTTCTTGGACTGCGCGCCTCGCCGCGCTGCCGCCGCCGCCGCCCCGCGCCGCGCCGCACGCACCGCGATTTGAATTTCTGGCGGAGAAGCAGAGCGGGAAATGAAATCTTGGCGCTGTAATGCCTTGCCTCCGCCCCTTTTCCGCGGCGCCGTGCACCCGCACCGGACCCGGCCGCGCGCCCGCCGTCGCCCGGCTCCGACCAGGCGCCGCGCCGCGCAGACCCCGGGTCCGCTGCGCGCGCGCCGCCCGGCTCGCGGACGGGCCGCCACCCGCAATGGACCAGACCCCGCCACGACACGGCGCGCCGCGGGTTGACTGATGAGGACGCTCGCGGCGGCGCTCTGGCAGTGCTGCTGGCACTGCCAGGTGCTGGCAGGCGGGTGCGTGCGGCGGCAGCCACACGGCACGGCACGACGCGAGCGAGCGCAGGGCGCAGGACAGTGCAGCGCTCGCCGGGATTTTCGAAAAAATCGCCTCGGACGGTGACCTCGAGCTGGCCGGCGACGAGGAGGAGCTGAGCAGCCACTGACACCTGCCGGACGCGCCGACGAGCGCCCGAGCGCCTCGGTTTCGCTGCGAGGGACTCCGGAGGAAGCCCTGCCTGCCCACCAGATGGCCAAGCCTGGATGTGCAGGCAGTGCGTGCTGCGCAGCGCTGCGCTGCGCTGCACTGGACAAGACGAGGGACTTGAGGCGGCGACGACTCCGGCGAGGCGTGACGAGCCGCTGACCAGGCTACTAGCCTACTGGCAGTGGGTCGTGGCGGGCGAGTTAGATAGAAGGTGGGGCTGGCCCAGCTGGGCGTGGTGGCCAGGGCGTGGCGGCCAGCCAGACGGCCTGCCGGCACCCGGGCACCGTCCAGGCGGCCTGCCGGCACCCGGGCACCGTCCAGGCGGCCTGCCGGGCGGCGCCAGCACCGTCCAAGCTTGGGGTGAGCGTGCCCAAGCCGGCGGGACGGGGACGTCTGGCTACAGGCACCGGCTGAGAGCCTGAGACAGTGAGTCTCTGACTGAGAGCGGGACACGAGCAGGGCTTGAAGCCGAGGTTCTCCAACGCCGTGGCCGCCGCGCATCAGCCTTTCTTGAGGTGAATTGGCGGAGCTGTCGTTGCCTCACTGGCAGACTTTGTTGCTTGTTGACAAGCTTGTGACTGACTGTGAGCTAAGTAGTAGAGGGGAGGCAGCAGCCAGCCGGGCCATGAGGGCCACAGCCGTGGCCTGGGTGGCCGACCATGAATGAGTGTGCCCGAGAGTCACCATCGCGATGGCGAGCGCCATGTGCGCACCCTGCGCACCATCCGAAGCGTCGCTCCACAAGGCGCCGCGAGGGTTCTCAAATCAATCCAAAGCGCCGGCTCACTCACACGTCAGCACTCGCGAATTCTTGGGCCACCATGAGCCAAAACGAAGGAGGAACTTGTTGATGTTGTTGGATTGGAATTCCCGTTTACGATATACATGGGACGGCGGCGACGGCGTGGACGCCGACGGTGCGAGGCGGCGAGGACGTTTGATATTGACTTCGCTCAGCATCTCGTCGGTCAGCAGCAGGAATTTGACTTCTCGTTGGCCGCCGCAGTCTCGGCAGACACGTTGAAGGCATCGGCGGCGTCGTCGCCGGCGTCGGCGGGCGGCGGCAGGTGCGTGGCCACCCAGGTGAACATGGCCTCGACATTCTCGCCGGTCTTGGCAGAGGTCTCAAAGTACTTGAGGTTGTTCTCCTCCACAAATGCCTGGACCTCCTCGTCGTTCACGTCGCGGCCCTCGCGGTCGCTCTTGTTGCCGACGAGCACGATAGGCATGTCCGGGTCCGGGCGCTCTTTCCTGAGGCGCTTCAGCCACTCCTTGCTCTTGAGGAAGGACTCGCCGTACGTGAGGTCGAAGACAATCACGGCCGCCTCGGCGCTGCGGTAGTACAGCGGCGTGATGGCCTCGTACCGTTCCTGGCCGGCCGTGTCCCAGATCTCAAAAATGTACTGCTTGCCATCGATCTCCTGCTTCTGGGTCATGTATGCAGCGCCGATCGTCGGCAGCTGATCCTCGTCGAAGCGCTGCTGTACGTAGCGGATCGTCAGGCACGACTTGCCCACTGTGCGTCGCCCGAGCGAGTCAGACAAGTTAGCCAATCAGATCAACGGACGGAGCGAGAGCGAGAGCGAGTGCGAGTTGCAGCGACCATTCGTCGACTTACCGCCCATGGTCCCCAGCACGACCAGCTTGAAGCGCCGCTCGTTGTCGCCCAGCATGATGAATGAACGAAGACCACGACTTGGTGCCGCCTGCCTGCCTGCCTGCCTGCCGGCCGACTAAGCTAGCTGGCTGGAGAGCTCGCGCGCAAAAGGAGCGCTCCGCGGAGGGCGTGAGTGTAGAGAAGAACGAGCGCGAGGGCCTGCGCCGCGCCCGGGATGGACGTCGCCCTGCCCCTGAGAAGAAGAAGCCGCGCGGCAACCGACCGCCGGCAGGTGGCGGCGCGACTTCGGCGCGCGAGCAGCGGCGGCGAGCGGCGCAGAACGCCAGCGGGCGGCCGGGCGAGGTGGCGGACGCACGCGCGCGCGCGGGCCGGCCAGCGCGGGCGGACGGGAGGCCGAGAGCGTCGCGAGTTTGGCGCCGCGGCCCGGCTGCTTGACGAAAAAGCGCGCAGAGGACTCGGAGGAACGGGATGCGCCCGGTCGCGGCGCCGCCGGCCCAAGGAACCGGCCCATATCTGCCGGCCGGACTCGGACGAGGACGATAAAACTCCAACGAGGACACGAGGAGGAGGACGATCGTCGCGTCTTTGGCGCGACGGAAGATCCCACCCGGACCTAGTACAGCGACAGGACAGCCACAAGCTTGCGGAAGAACTCTCGACGGCGCAGCAGCGAAATTTGCAGACGCAGGTGTGAGGTGAGTACGATCTGAGGAACCTGCGCAGTGTAACACGCGTCAGACAAGGAGCGAGCTGTCGGCAGTTGTATTGGTACGATAGAGGCGACACGAATGACACGGTGAGGGCTGATTTGGCGACGAGGTGTCTCTGGCGGCGGCGTCACCAGTGCCAGCGCTAACAATCTCAACCGTAATTCTAAAAGACGCCTTGAAGACGCCTTAAAGACGCCTTGAAGATGACTTACAGACGCCTTGAAGACGCCTTGAAGACGCCTTGAAGACGCCTTGAAGACGTCAAACCTCTCAGTTGCAGCAAGTCCCTGGGCATTCCCAAGCGCAGCGTCGATTGAGCCCGTCTCTCTTGATTCCTACCACATGCCAACACCGGTGGCAGTGGTCATGGTGGCTATGAAAATCACACAATCGCCCCACCCCTTTCGCCTCGCCGACTCGAATGCGCAGAGCGTCCATGTGGTGTCGCATCGCATCCGCTGCTGTGCATGCCAGGCAGCAAGCAGCGGCAAGCAGCAGCAAGCAGCAACAACGAGTGCTGCACACGCAGCCACGCACGTGCCAGAGCTTCTTGCAAGGGGCTTCGATCGCACGAGCACGCGGAAAAGATGCTGGGCATGACGCGGAGCGTGGCGCAGGGCGTGGGGCGGCGGCGGCGTGCCCTGGCGACGCTGGCGCAGCGCGGATGCGTGCGGTGGCGCGATGCGAGCCACAATGGCGTGCGTGTGGAGCTGGACGGCGCCGTGGACGCGGCGAGCCTGCGCAGGGACCTGGCGCCGCTGCTGGGCGAGTGGAAACGCCAAGGCCGCAAAGCCGTCTGGCTGCCGCTAAGCCTGGGGAGCATGCAGCTTGCCGAAGCGGCGTACGACCTCGGGTTCCGCTTTCACAATGCCAAGGGGGCCGGCGCCACCATGTACACGTGGCTGCCGGAGGACGTGCCGGACAAGGTGCCGCCCTTTGGCTTCCACCAGATTGGTGTGGGAGCCCTGGTGTTGAACCGCAACAAAGAGCTGCTGCTGGTCAAGGAGCGGCACTCGCAATACGACCGCTGGAAGATGCCTGGCGGCTTGGTGGACCCAGGCGAGCTGCTGCAGGACGCGGCGCAGCGCGAGGTGCGCGAGGAGACGGGCGTGCACGCCGAGTTTCGCTCTGTGCTGGCCTTTTGGCAGCGAACAATTACCGAAGACACCTCCGATCTCTACGTGGTGTGCCGGCTCGAGTGCGTGGACGAGGAACACGCGGCGATCGCCTTCGATCCGATCGAGATCGGCGCGGCCACATGGATGCCGGCGGCCGAGTACTTGGCGGATCACGACCACCCGATGCTGCGCACTGTACTGGAACGCAGCTTCCCGGACCCGGCGCAGGTTGCCCCGGACGAGCCTTTGATCCCGTTCTTTGAGCTAGAGCCGGAGGACCTCCAGTTGCACCCGAGTCGGCCGACAACGTTCCGCTCCTACTTTGCGACACGGAGGTTGTAGTAGTAAGGCACCGATTTCTGACAAGAACCGTGACAGCTTTACAGCGTTTACAGCAGTGGCAGCATTGGCAGCAGCTGCCGCATTCGTTGCATTAGTTGCAATTCGCTGCACTGACTTGCATCAGCTGCATCAGTATCAGCAGCAGCAGCAGCAGCAGCAGCAGCAGCAGCAGCAGCAGCAGCAGCAGCAGCAGCAGCAGCAGCAGCAGCAGCAGCAGCAGCAGCAGCAGCAGCAGCAGCAGCAGCAGCAGCAGCAGCAGCAGCAGCAGCAGCAGCAGCAGCAGCAGCAGCAGCAGCAGCAGCAGCAGCAGCAGCAGCAGCAGCAGCAGCAGCAGCAGCAGCAGCAGCAGCAGCAGCAGCAGCAGCAGCAGCAGCAGCAGCAGCAGCAGCAGCAGCAGCAGCAGCAGCAGCAGAAGAAGAAACTAGAGAGCATCATGGGTTGTATGCACGTTTGACGAGTTCCTAAAGAGCTCTCCCAGCGCGGCGCATCATGATGACGTGTCGCGGCCTTGAACCCAGCAATGGAACTGCAAAATTAACCAGAGAACAACATGCTCATCAATGAATCATCACAACAGGATGAGGTCGAAAGCAAGATCGACGAGGAGATGTATAGCCTTCCCCGGCAAAACGCACAATCCAACCACACCTTGGCCACAGGTTTCGTCCGTCGCACTCGCCCCATAGCCCTCCTTGTCTCTCATCTCTCTCACTTGCAGGCCTGACCGAGGATGGAATTCAGTTGGACGCCTGAAGCTCCTGGACGATAGCGTCGATCGAGTTGGAGATCTGGCGCTCAAAGGAGATGAGGTCGCCACGAGCACGCTTAAAGACGACGAGGCAAAGAATGGGGTCCTCGGAGGCGATCTTGATGGCGACCTTGACGTGGATCTGGCCGTGGCCGATGTCAAAGACGGCGCGCAGCTTGGACTCGTTCTTGTAGGTGGACTGCTCCACGAAGCCTTCAATGGCCTGGAAGCGCTGCATGATGAAAGCCATGATCTCGTGGGGCTGGCGATTGGAGGCGTAGAGGTGGGTCTTGCGCGAGGCCTTGTCGTCGCCGCTCTGGAGCATGCGGTTGATGGCGGAGCCGGAGCACATGTTGATGAGGTCGAAGGCATTGACCTTCTTGGGGAAGTCACCTTCCTCCTTCTTGGCGCGCGCGCGCGGCTGCTGCTCGACGTTCTCATCGACGTCACGAACGACGCCGGGACCGGAGTCCGGCGAGGTGTCCATGTTGCTGGCGGGCGGCTTGGGCGGGGTGACGGCGTCGTCGTCGGCGTCATCGTCGTCGGCCTCCATGGGCTCGTTCTCGTCCGAGGTGGGGCCCTCGCTGACGCCGCCGGTGGCATCGACGTCGGAGCAGTTGGCGTAGGGGCCGTCCTTGCGCCACCAGGGATGCTGCATGATCTGGCGAATGGTCCAGCGCTGCGTGTGGTCGACGACGAGGATCTTGCCGAGCAAGTCCTTGACCTCGGGCGTGAACCAGGACGGGTAGGAGAAGTCGGCGCGCTGGATCTTGCGGAAGAGCGCGGCCATGGTGGGCTCGTCAAAGGGCAGAAAGCCGGCGAGGAATACATACAGGATGACGCCGATGCTCCAGGTGTCGGCGAGCGCGCCGTCGTAGCCCTGGTCGGCCAGCACCTCGGGCGCCACGTAGTTGGGCGTGCCGCAGGTGGTGTGCAGAAGCGACTGGCGGTCCGACTCGGCGTCCTGCTCGTAGAGCGCCGAGAGGCCAAAGTCGCTGATCTTGAGGTTGCCCTGGTCGTCCAGCAGCAGGTTCTCCGGCTTGAGGTCGCGGTGGCACACGCCCTGGCGATGGCAGTACTCGGTGCCCACGCACAGCTGCTGAAAGTAGAAGCGCGCCGCCTTCTCCTTGAAGCGGCCCTCCGCCACGATCTTGTCGAAGAGCTCGCCGCCCGTCACGAGCTCCAGCACGATGAAGATCTTGGACCGCGACGCCAGCACCTCCTTGAGCTGCACCACGTGCGGGTGCCGCACCAGCTTCATGATGCTGATCTCCTTCTTCACCTGCGACCCCATGTTCTGCCGTTGAATCTTCTCCTTGTCCAGCACCTTGATGGCCACCCACTCGCCATCCTCCTCCGAGTACGCCTTCTTCACCTTGCCGAAGGTGCCTTCGCCCAGCGTCCGGTGGATCGAGTACTTGCCCACCTTCTTCGGCATCGTGCCGGCCTCCTGCCTGCTCCTCCCCTTTTGCTCGCGCGCACAGCACACCCCCGCTCGTTGACTGACCTGCCTAGCCGCCACGCGCCGTCGCCGCCGCCGCCGCCACCGGCCGCGGCGCGAGACGGGCGCGCCGGGGGGGGGCGGGCGCCTGCCGCTGCCGCCGCCGCCGCCGCCGCGCGCGCCGCCGCGCTCGCGCTCGCGCTCGCTCGCTCCGGCCGCGCTGCCGTCGAGTCGCGAGCGGCGAAGAAAGCGCTTTGCTCGCAGCGGCGCCGCTCTGACCGCCCTGCCTGCCTGCCTGCCTGCCTGCCTGCCTGGCCGGCCAGCGGCTGGTGACAACTTGACCAGCCAGCCAGAGAAGAAAGAAAGAAACAAACAAACAAACAAACAAACAAAGACAACTTGAACAAACAAACAAACAAGGGCGGGCCAGCTCAGCCGGGCGGCGGGCGGGCTGGCCCGTCGGCTGATCTGATCTGATCTGATCTGGTCGATCGCTTTGATTCGCTTCCAGGCGCCGCCGCGCGGGCGAGTTGCGGGTCGGCTCGCCAGCTCGCCGGCGGCGGCGGCTTGCGCGCGAAGGCCTGCTTCAAGTTGCTTGCTTGCTTGCGCCCGGCCTGCCCGGTCGCGGCCGGCTTCGACGACGAGCTAGCGAGACCGTGCGTGGCGCGGGTGCACTGCTAGCTAGCTAGCTAGCGAGCGAGCTGCTGGCTGGCTAGAAGCCCAACCTCCGTCGGTGGCCAGGGCGGGCGCGAGCGCGCGCCGGTGGCGCTGGGGGCGGCGGGCGGGAGCGAGCAGGCCCTCGCCGCCGCCAAGCCGGAGCGGAGCGGCCCGGGCGCCGGAGCGCGGCGGCGGGGGCCGGCCGCCCGCGGCGCCGAGGAGCGGAGCCGAGCCGACGGCTCCCCGGCTGGCCGGCGAACTTGGAAAGGGGCGCGCGCCGAGCGCCAGGCGAGGCGGACAGCGGCGGGCGACGCGCGGCCGCGGCACCGGCGCGGCCGCAGCGCAGCGCAGCGCTGCACTGCACTGCACTGCGCGCACTGGCAGCGCGGTCCGCCTGCGCTCAGGCTGCCCTGCGCTGCGCGGCCGGGTTTGAATTTGAGCGTGCCTGACTGTGATCATGAACGGGGCGGGCGCCGCCGCGCTCGTACGAGACGAGACACTGGCAGGCCTCGTCCGTCTGCGAGGAAGCAGAAGCCTGACTGACTTTGACAGACTCGGTAACCCACCGGGTCACGCAGCGCAGGCGGCGCAGGGGCAGCGGGGACCGGCGGGGGCCGCGGCCAGTGCGGCCAGCCTGAGCCGAGCGAGCGGACCTCAACTTGAAGTCCATCCATCACTTGGTGGCCGCCTCATTGCCAGCATGACTGGCGAAGATAGATGTGCCACGGGCCCGGCACACGCCCACTCCCGCTCCTCCGGGTGAGTGAGCCGAACGGTGCGGCGGCTGCGGCCCGTTGTGCTGCACCGCGCTGCGCCGCGGCCGGCCCGGGGCTGTGCCGCTGTGACGTGAGCGTGGCATGATCCGAGTCCGAGTCGTCCCTCGCCTGCTCGCTTGCTCGCTTGCTCGCTCGCTCGCTCGTGCCGCCCGACGACGGAGGGCTTATTCGCCATGAGCGCGTGCTGCAGAGAGGGCCAATGGAATCAATGAGGCCAGTGCCACTTGTAAAGGGATTCAGGTGAGATTATGGTGCGTACCCCGTACGCGGATCGGGTCACTTGGTTCAGGGCGACACACTGTGCCTGCACATCTGCCAATGCATGTACTGGACAGGAAAGATACCACTTGAACGAAGGAAGTGAGCGGCATTCCTGTACGTTCCTGCTCTCCCTGTCAGACTCCGAGTCTCTCGTAGCGCCTCTCAGCGCTTCGCGCAGTACGGCGTTTCATGCGTAGTGACGAGCAGTCTCGTCGTGACATGCCTCCGCCGGTGCCCTCGCCGCCGCCGTTGCGCAAAAAGCTTGCTCGGCGGGGCGGTGAGTGGCGCTTACTACTTGGACCGGCCCGCCGGCCCGCGCTGGGCCGCGCCGGGCCCGCGCTGGGCCGCGCCGGGCCCGCCCGCCGCCCGTTCTCTTGCTTGGCGCCACGGGAACCGCAAGCGGTTGCACGCGATGCCACGCGATGCCACGCGATGCCACGCGATGCCACGCGATGGCGCTGCCAGTAGAGGCACGCGAGAGCAAGCAAAACCTCTTCGTCGTCCTCCACGTCAGAGTCAGCCCGATGAGCTCGCGAGCAGAGCGCGCCGCGGCGCGTGCGGCGGCGCGAGAGCGTGCTCTTGAAGCTGCAGAGCAAGGCGACTCGAAGGGCGCACAGGAGCAAAAGGACCCAAACCCTGAGAAGCAACTTGAAGAAGAGCTTGCCCTGGACAAGCCCGCGGTCGCCGACAAGGACAAGGACAGCGACGACGGCAACAACGATGTGGCCATGGAAGTCGCAGAAGACACCGAGCAGAGCGCCGGCCCGAGTCCCGCGGAGGTGGCTGCGAGATCCGCCCATGCCAAAGGCGAGGCTGGCCCTGTGACCAGGGCCGCCCTCCAGGCGGAAGCGAGCGGCGACCTGGACAAGCCGCTGCAGTTCGAGGTGCTGGCATACGCGGACAAGCAGGTCACAGCCTTTCTGGCTGTCCTGGATGAAAGCTGCGACGAGGAGCTCGCGGAGCAGTGGCTCACGCAGGACCTCATCAAGGCGCAGACCGAGCACAGCGTCGACATGGTCATGGCGCGCAAGAAGAAGAATTACACGGAAGTGTTGCCGGGGGGCAGATACTACAGCGCCTTTCAAGCGTACGCGAACTCTACCAACGTGCGTACTTTTGACCTCCAAGACGCTCTATTGCGGCTCTTGGACGTGAAGAAATACCCGTTTCCGGAGGCCGCCATCGGCGACGCCAGCGCGGTGGAGAAGATGAAGTACCACCTGCTGGAAGATGGCCTTGACTGGGAAGTGAGCTCCGTCTTGGAGGAAATCTACCGGCCCATCTTCGCGCGACCCAAGCCCACTAATGTCAAGTGGCTCGAATTTAGGCTCCGGAAGATCGACGGCAAGGCACTCGTCCAGGGCCTCAAAAAGGCGCACTCGCCCTGGGCGCGCGACATGGTGTGCCGCCACCTCGTCGAGCGGACCATGGACAAGAAGCGCCGTCTCGGCTACGAGGAGCTGCCAAATGACCTGGACAAGGCGCTGGTGCTCATCCACTTCTTTGAGGACAGCCCGCCGCCGCCTGGCCTGGTTCACGACAAGCTTCTCGGCTACCTCAAGGAGGGCCGCCACGACACCTTTCGTCGCTTTGCCGAAAAGAACTGGCCCGCTTACGCCCAGCTCGCCGCGGGCGAGTCAGAAGCCCTCTAACTTCAGCAAAACAAAGACGGAGTCTGGCAATTGTGCGCTACAGGACAGGCTACAGACGCGACGACGATTCCCTATCCTTCCTGGATCGCTTTGTCAATCAAGCAAGGAGCCTCGCGTTCAGTGATTGACGCCTTGGCGGAGCCGGGCGCGCCGCAAGAGGCCCTTCTACCTTCCTTGATCATTCCGAGCTCGGACGTCACTGTACATTGGTTTGCATCCGGAGTCATCATCAGACGTGGCTTCCGGCTCAAAGTCGCGAACTTGAAAGCGCACGCGACGGGCGGGTGGCGGTCGAGCCCAACTTGGGCAGTCTCGCTCCCTTCTTGCGATGGTCAAAGAAGAGCAAACGGAGAAAGGCATGGTAGTTATTTTGGCCTCACTGTCACAGGCCTCTGCTGCGCGAAGGTCGAAGGAGAGCACCTCAGCTGCAGCCAGAAAGATAGACCGCTCCCTGTCCTCAAAGAACTCATCGGAGCCCCCTGGCCGCTCGCAAGGCTCAAAGCCCCAAAGCCCAGACCGTCTCTCTGTTCGCGCCCGCACTCGTGGCCACCAGCGTGCTCGCTCCGCTTGAGCTTGTTCGCAGCGACCGAGAAGCGCCCGAGCCGCGAGCTTGGCGGCGGCGAGGCCCTCGCCGACTCGCCACCGGAGACCGCGACGGCGTCGCCGTGCCCCGGCCTGACCGTGAGGCTCGACTCGGAGCTGACGAGCAGGTCGCAAAAGCCGCGCAGAACTCTTCCTGCCTGCCGCCCGGCGCTCGGCGCGCAGGCTGGCTGGCTGGCGGGCGGGCGCGCGGGCGCGCGGGCGGGCGCGCGGCGGGGAGGAGGGCGGCGGCAGAAGCGCGCGCTGCGCCCGGCGCCGGGCGCGAGCGAAGCGGCACGGCCGCCATGCGCGCAGGCGCGACCGCGAGCCGCGGGTGGCGCATGACGCAGCAGCAGCAGCAGCGGCGCTGCTGGACCCCGACGGCCGCGCGCGCGTACGCAGGGCTGGCGCGGCGGCAGCCAGGCCCGCTGCGCCGCGACGTGGCGCCCGCGTGGGCGCTACTGCAGGCGCTCGGCGGGCGGCCCGGCGTCTCGGGCCTAGGGGCCCACAAGGCCGCAGCCAGCGCCTCGACCTCGTCCTCGTGTGGCACAGGCACAGGCACAGCCTTGAGCACGCTGCCTAGGCGCGGCCGGCCCGCGCGCGCGCTCCAGGCCGACCTTCCGCGGGCGGAGGACCGGGACCAGGATCCGCCGCAACAGCTGCTGCTGCCGCACAGCTACGTGTGGTCGCGCGGCTTCTTGTTCGACAGGAACAGGACCAATGCGACCAAGCCCCCCGCCGGAGGCTCCGGCAGCGGGAACGGCAGCGGCAGTAGCAACAGTCTGCTCGGCAGCGGCTTGGGGAACGGTAGCAACAGCCTTGTGGCGCATGGCATTGAATTCGTGAGCGACTCGTGGAGCCGCTTCCTGCGGCTGTTGACCTGGACGTCCAAGGCGTATGTGCGCAACACCAAGGAGGTTTCGGACGATGAGCACAACTCGCGCGTGTTCGCAACCAAGGTGGGCTTCACATGCGCCATCTCCGGCGCGCTGCCCTTCATTCTGTCGGCCACCAGCGGGCGCTTCGTGGACTTGGGCTGCGGCATTGCGGCGCTCGTGACAGTGATCGTCGTCTCAGACCACACGGTGGGCGGCGTGCTGGCGAACGGAGTCTATCGTGTGCGCGCCACGGTGGCCGGCGCCACGATGGCGCTGGCCGGCGCCGAGCTGGTCCGCTTGGCGCCCGAGTCTCTGCACGAGCCACTAACGGGCACCGCTCTCCTGGCCGGCACCCTACCTATCTTCTACGTCGCGCAGCGCTGGACCGACCTCAAGCCCGTCATGATTCTTCTCGGGCTCACCTACAGCCTGACGCTGGTCGACATGGTCATGGCGTCGCACGCCGGCCCGATGTTGATCCTGCAGCGCGTGGCCGGCGTGGTGCTTGGCCTCGGCGTCGCGCTGCCGCTGCACATCGGCGTCATGCCGCACTACAGCGCCACGCACGCCCTGCACCTCACCGAGCGCAACGCAGACCTCGTCGCTAGCTTCACCTGGCGCGCCATCCGCGCCTTTGAGCGCGACAAGCGCGCCGAGTACGCCACCTTCATGGCCGCCGAGAGCTCCGGCCTGGGCCGCGGCGAGACCACCTCGGTGCACGATTGCTTCGCCAAGATTTTGCTTAGCCGCGCCGAGCTCGAGCTGCAGATTAAGAACGCGCGCTGGGAGACGGCTGTGTCCGGGCTCACCAACGCCGACCTGGACCGCATCGACGCCATCCAGACGGGCCTGCGCCGCGCCGCGGCCATTGGCGTCAACCTCGATATGCAGGTCGCCAGCGAGTTTTCCGAGGGCGCCAAGCTCGGCGCCCTCGTGCACACCGAGAGCCTGCGCCACGTCGAGCGCAGCATCGTGCGCGCGCTGCGCGTCATCCGCCCTCTGCTCAGCGGCCCGGTCGAGGACCAGGACCTCACAACGCTCACGGACGCGCGTGCCGGCCTCCGCGTCGCAATCCAGGGTCTTGAGCGCGAGAAGATTCGCATTCTTACCAACCTCGTGCGCGACCGCGACGAGCCCGAGACCTGCATGCGCGCCGTGCATTTTTGCTCGCTGCTCCAGGACCTCGCCACCGAGGTGCAGCTTATCCTGCGCCACCCGGACTACGCGCCTCGCGACATGCCGCGCGTCCCGGTCTGGCGTCATGTCCGTGAGCTGCGCGCATGAGCGGGAGCAGGCAGTGCCTCGCGAGATGCCGCGCGTCCCGGACTGGCGTTACGTGAGCTGCGCGCATGAGCCTGAGGCAGCCCCACCCACCCTCCCACCCAGAACCCCCCCCCCTTCTCTTGAATCATGAAGAGTTTCCAGTCACGCTTGCCCGCAAATAGAACGCGCGCAAGCCAAGGGTTGGCGCCCTGCCTTCAGAAACCTGCCTGCCAGAAGACTAGAGTACGGACAGGCTGAGGGCGCCTCCCTTTTTCTTTGATGATACACATAACCTATTGTTGGATCTCTCGCGCCACCGTCTCTCAAATGCATACACTCTCGTCTTGCAAAAGGTCGCGGAAGGCGCCCGCCGTCATCCAGCCCAGCGCCGTCCGCTTGCCGATGAGCTCGTCCGACCTGTGCAGGTCGCCGAGAATCGAGAAGCACGAGGACTCCAGGCCGAGACCCAGGGCCCGGTGAAAGACCTCCTCCGCGGTCACAGCGTGCTCCCCCGGGCTCAAAAAGAACACGTAGTTCGGGTCCGTCCCGAAGACGTACACCGAGGCGAACCACTGGCAGACCGCATCCAGCACCCGCTGCAGCGCGCCCCGCGGGCCGCAGGTGTTCAGCACGATCCAGCCATCCGCCGCCAGCGCGCCGGCCGCGTGCGTGCGGAGGTGCTCCTCGGTCAGGAACGAGAGTGGCGGCAGGTCCAGCTCGTCGGCCTGCTCTGCGCCAGACTCTTGCGCCACGTCCACAAAGTACAGGTCGTACACGCCGCGCTCGCAGGTGGCTGCGAACTTGAGCCCGTCCGCGGCAAATGTTCGTACCTTGCCGTCCTCCGCGAGCCCAAAGTGCTCGCGCGCCTGGCTCAACACGTGCTCCGAGAGCTCCACCACGTCCACGGCCAGCTCGCCGTCTGTGCGCGCAAGCGCCATGGGCAGAGCGCCGCCGCCCGCGCCCACCACGCAGGCACGCTTGGCGCCACCGCCGCCGCCGCCGCCGCCGCCGCCACACACCAGGGTCAGCCCCAGCATCATGGCTTGGTTGACGTCGAAGACGAGCGCGCGAAAGTCGAACCGTGGGCGCGCCACGGGCCCCGCCTCGCCCTTGGCATCGTCCTTGTGGTCCTCGTTGTCCTCTTCATCCTCCTGCACCTCGTGGATGGCGATGGCGCTCTGGAAGAGTTCCGGGCTTTGCTGGAACGCGAGCATGCGCGCGCGGCGCACGGCACCGTCTAAGAAGACGTGGCCGTCTAGCACGCGCACGATGTCATCCGCGAAGACCTCAACGCGCGTGTCGGGCACGAGCATGGCAGCGCGCCGGATGCCCTCATCCTCGGTCTCATCCTCGTACAGCACCGAGTACGTGCCGGAAGCCTCGTCATAGCCCGTCACCACCGCGCCGTAAAAGAGCTCGTCCACGTTGCGCGCGCGCACCTCGACGCTGGTGCCCACGAGCACCTCGCCCTCCGCCGTTGGCGGCGGCGCTGCCAACGTCGCCGTGGCCGTGGCCGTCGTTGCCGCCACGGCCGCCATGGCTGCGGCCGTGACGCGGGTCCACCCGCGCGGAGCTCACCGCTGCTGCCGCCGCCGCCGCCGCTGCCGCTGCCGCCGCCGCCGCCGCCGCCGCCGCCGCAACCACGCAGCGGCTGTCCGGGTATGGAATGGTATGGTGGTGACGATTTGGCCGGCAGGCGCGCGGCAGCAGAACCCCAGCGCGCGCGCGAGCGGCGTGGCGCGGCGAGGCGGAGGCGCGGCGCTCGCGCGCCCCCCGGCGGGCGCCCAGCGCGGCGCGGCGCGTGGCGCGACGACACGGGGCGCAGACTCCTGGCCAGACTCTCGGACTCGCGCGGACGCAGCAAGGCGGGCAGGAGGGACAAGGAGTCGACGCGACGGCCGCCCGCCATGGAGTTGTACCTGGGCACCGTGGTGCTGGAGATGGTGGCATGCGCGGCGCTGCTGAAGCGGCAGCGCGACGCAATGATGGCGCAGCCGACGACATCCGAGTTTGGCAAGCTGCAGCGCGACTTTCTGGGGGCGCTGCTCCTGGCTTCTTGCGCCGACTGGATCCAGGGACCCTACCTGTACAAGCTTTACGCCTACATGGGCCTGCGCAAGAACGAGATCGGCCTGCTCTTCGTAGCCGGCTACGCGAGCTCGGCCGTGGTCGGCACGCTTGTGGGCGGTTTGGCGGACCGTTTCGGCCGCAAGCGCCTCTGCATCCTCTTCTGCATCCTCTACAGCCTCAGCTGCCTCTTCATGCATTCGCACGAGATCGGGATGCTCGTGGCCGGCCGCGTGTTGAGCGGCGTGTCCACGTCCATCCTCTACTCCGTCTTTGAGGCGTGGATGCTGCACGAGCACAAGCGCGCCGCCTTCCCAGACGAGTGGCTCGTCAATACGCTTTCGCGCGGCACCTTCCTCTCCAGCGTCGCCGCGGTATCCATGGCCGTGCTGGCCGGCGCCGTCAGCAGCTACGGTGGCTATACGGCACCCTTTGACGTGGCGGTCGTGTTTCTGATCCTCGCCGCCATTGTCATCGCGCGCACTTGGAAGGAGAACTTCGGCAACGGCAACGTCACGCCCGGCAGCAACTTCGTGGTCGGCTGGGTCATCATGGCCTCCAATCCGAATATCTGGCTCCTGGGCATTGTGCAGTCCTGCTTCGAGGGCGCCGTCTACGTCTTCGTCTACCTGTGGACACCGGCGTTGGAGAGCACGGCCAGCGACGAGGAGCTTCCGCACAGCCTGGTCTTTGCAGGCTTCATGGTTGCCATCATGATTGGCAGTAGCCTCTACCAGATTGCGCTCAAGCGGTTGGCCACGGAGTCCATTCTCATGTACAACGCAATCGTCGCCGCCATCTGCCTCTGTGTGCCCTACATCACTTCGAGCCACACGCTCAACTTCCTCTCATTCTGCCTCTTCGAGGTCTGCGTTGGCCTCTACCATCCGGCCATGGGCTTCCTGCGCGGCAAGTTCATCCCGGAGGAGGTGCGCGCCACCATCGTCAACTTCTTTCGCGTCCCGCTCAACGGCCTGGTGATCTTGGTGCTGCTCCACTCTGGCGACCTCTCGCCCGGTGCCATGGGCCTCTGCAGCGCCGGCCTGCTTGGCGTCACGGCCGCAGTGCTCTTTACACTCGCCATTCGCGTCGGTGATTCCTCAAATGGCATTCTTCTCAAGTCGCAAGGCGATGAGGTTTGAGTGGCTCACTTGCGTACCCACCCGTACGACACGCATGTCATATCTCTCCTCCTCCTTCTTGCTCTCCTGGCCGGGGCTGGCCTGAAGCGAGCTGCGGCCTGAAGCAAAGTGATGATTGTACGTCCCAATGGAACAGAGTCTTTGCTATAGATACCTGGTAGCTAAGAGTAGGTAGCACACGCAAAGATGGCATCTTCGTTGGTTTCTTTTTTTTTTCGTCAGCGAGCACGCGCTCTCGCCCTGCAAAATCACATCACCATGGAGTGCGGGGGAGCTGCTGACCCTGCTGATACTGCTGGTTGGACTGTTGGGTGTACCGCTGCTGCTGCTGCTGCTGCTGCATGTAGTCTTGCGGCGGCAAAGGCTGCTGCTGCTGCTGCTGCTGCTGCTGCTGGGGCGGCAGCTGTCCATAGTAGGAAGACTGGCCGTAGCCAGGCTGCGGTTGCTGCTGCTGCTGCTGCGGCGGCGGGTACGGCGAGTGGCCGTTGGAGCCCGGGTGCTGAATCACGTTGCGGACCTGCGAGGAGATGGAAGAGTTCCACGGGCCGCTGCCGCCGTTCATGTTCCCCATGGGCGAGTAGCCACCCGACTGCTGCTGAGGCAGCGGCTGCATGCCCTGACCCGAACCTGACGAGTACATGTACGGGGACGACGAACTGGAGGCCGACGAAGAGGCCGAAGGATCCATCGATCGGAGGAAGTCAGACGCCGACATCGCGTGCCGCTTCACGATATCCTCCGCACGGTAGCTCTGTTGCTGCTGCGGCTGCGGCTGCTGCGGCTGTTGGTACTGCTGCTGCTGCGGCTGCTGCATGAAGGCTGGCGGCTGGCCATACGCAGAGGGATGGCGCATGCCGTTTGAACCGGGCTGCGGGCCCAGGTTGGGCGAAGGGTACGACCCATTGGTCAGGGGAGGCGGCATAAAGAGTGACGGCTGCGACTGAGACGAGCCACCGTTACCCTGCGGCCTCGAATACATGCCCATGGATGGTGACATGTGCGGAGAGGCGTCCTGGTCCTGGCGGCCGCTGCCGAAACGGAGCTGATTTTCAAAGGCCGAGACCAAATCGTGCGGCTGGTGCTGCTGTTGCTGGCTTTGCTGCGGGTGCGACTGCTGGCGAGGTACGCCAGGCTGCGACATGAACGAGGGCGGTTCCTGACCCAAATTCGAGAACCGCGCCTGCTCCGGACCTTGCGACGAGTACTGCGGCTGCTGCGGCTGCTGCGGTTGCTGTGGCATCGGTGCATATGGTTCGCTGCGGGACAGACCTTGTTGTTGCTGCTGATGCTGGTGCTGGTGCTGGTGCTGGTGCTGTTGTTGCTGCAAACCCAGGAGACGCTCGAACGCCGAAGGCTCCGTGATGCTATCAAAGCCTGGAAGCGAGGTTTGCATGCCAAACTCATCGCGAGGCGACCCGGCGCGCAGAGCCAAGCCAGGCCCGCTACGGAGCACAATCTCCTCGTCGCCGCCTCCTGAGCCGGCGGGTGAGGTCCCAGCAGCCATGAGAAAGCTGGGAAGGCTGCCATCCATGGCAGCAGCGGGCGGTCTGGCCGCCACGGGTTGCGGTTGCTGCTGCTGCTGCTGCTGCTGCTGCTGCTGCTGGCCCGAGGAGTTGCGCGAGAGACCGCCGGGCCCATAGGCGGACTGCGCGCGCTGAATCTCAGGCTCCTGCTGGAAGTCCGGAATGGCGCTCATAGCGCGCACGGCAGGCGAGCGGTACCAGAGACGCTCAAAGACGACCTCACCGGCGTGTTCCCTGCGAAAAGAGTTGGAGTACGAAGAGGAGACGCCGATAAGCGTGGTGCGCAGGCGCGCGGCCTCGGCACGGCGCTTGACGGTGGACCGAAAGGTGCGAAGCGCCGCAAGGCGGTCCGCATGGATCCGCGGCATCTGGTCCGCAAAGGCAGCTTCGAGCTTGAGCTCGCGCATGTAGCGCAACGCGTGCTCGTGCTGCTTCATGTCAATCATATTCTGAATGAGGCGCTTGGGCGGGAACTCTGCCTCGAGGCCGTGCGCAAGCACCTTGCGCATGGCCATGTGCAGCTGCGAGCTGGCAACGAGCTGGCGAACCAGGTCGGTGAGAACTCGCGAGGCGCCGGTGGGCGAGGAGGAGGTCGCCGCAGAGCCCGCCGCGGCTTTGCGATCGAAGCCAAAGGCGGAGATGTAGGTGTCGGCGGCGTCCCAGTCGCGCGCCGCGATCATGCGCTCCACGATCTGTTCCTTGGGGAAGTGAGCCCAGAGCGCCGGGACCTCGTTGGCGAAGGAGATGGCGACTTCCCACTGCTGCGCATCGAGCATGCCGTTCATGAGCTCGAGCGGCGGAAACTCCGGCTCGAGTCCGAAGCGCTTGATATGCTCAAGCGCGTGCTTGAACTGTGAGATGGCCAACATGCGCTGGATGAGGTCGTACACCGGAAACTCGTTGCGCAGGTTGAGCTCCGAAATGAACTTGAGAGCCTGGTCAAAGTCCTCCGAGACGACCATCTCCGAGACTAGCGCCGAGGGCGTCCAGCGCAAAAACTCCGGCAGCTGCGTCTGCGAGCGCATCTCCCACTCCGCCAGCTTGCGCGCCCACTCTACCGCTAGCCGGTACTGCCGCTTGGTGACGAGAGCCGAGAGGAACCTGTGCAGGAGGTCCACGTCGCAGCGCTCAAGCAAACCAAACATGGAGATGGCCCGCGAGGCCATCTCGAAGCGCCGCCGCCGCACCATGCCGTCCACGACGGCGCCCAGCTCCAGCGCGTCCAGGTGCTCGTCAGGGCACCGCTCCACGACCACCGATGCCTGCTGCAGCATGTCCATGGTGCAAAACAGGGCGATCAGGTCGCGCGCGAGAGACAGCTTGCTCGCGTCCACGGCGAGGCCCTCCGACTCGCGCAGCGCGCCGCGCGATTGCGCCGCGTTCTGGCCCTGCCGCGTCACCATCACCATGCGCGTCGCCTCCTCGTGCCTGCCTTCGCGCACCAGCCGCGACATGGTGGCACGCTCCGCCGCCAGCTCCGCCGGCACCATGCCGAAGGAGCTCTTCATCGCGGCCGACCCCGTGCCTGCCGACGACGCCATGCCCCGCCTTTCGCTGCGTGCGCCCTGAGCTGCTGCACCTTGCGCTGCGCCGCGCAAGCGCCGCGGGGGCCGGGCGCTAGCCGGGACCGCGCTGCGCTGCGCTGCGCTGCCCTGCGCTGCCGCCTGCGCCGCGCCACCGGCCTCGTCCGCGCCACCGTGCGGCGCCGCCCGGGCCGTTCACGGTCAGGCCAGCCAGGCCGGCCCAGCGCCGGCCCGCCGCCCCCGCGCCGCGCCGCGCCGCGCCGCGCTCGCGGCTGCGCCTGCCTCGCTCGCCGCCCTCGCGGCCGCCGCCTCGAAGCTGTATCCGTCCAAGCCCTTGCCCTTGCGCGTCTGCGGCTCTGCCTGCCTGCCTGCCTCTCCCGCCCGCCAACCCGGGCTCGCCGGCGGCCTCGTGCGCGCGCAGCGCAGGCTCGCCGCCGCGCTGCGTCCACCGCCGCGCCTCGCGCCCTCGCGCGCGCCGCCGCGCCCGCGCGCCGCCCCTCGCGCGCCGCCGCCGCGCGCCGCCGCGCAGCCGCCAGCCACAACCGCCGCCGCGCGCCGCCGCCGCCGCCGCGCCCGCCGCCGCGCCCGCCGCCGCCGCCGCCGCGCCCGCCCGCGCCGCGCGGCCGCCCGCCGCCCGCGCCGCCGCCGCCGCCGCCGCCGCCGCTCGCCCGCCCGCCGCCCGCCGCGCCCGCGCTCCGCTCTGCTGCCGCGCCGCCGCGCGCCGCCGCGCCGCGTCGAGCGACGCAGAGACACAACGACGGCGACCTGCGCAGCGACCTGGAGGACGAGGACGAGGGCGAGCACGAGGACGAGGGCGAGGGCGAGGGCGAGGGCGAGGGCGAGGGCGAGGACGGGATGCGAGCGGAAAAGGGAAATGGTTTGCAAGGACGACATGCGGAGCCACAACGAGCCGTACTAGCTAGCTAGCTACAAGCTGGCGACGCTTGACAAGGGAGCACGAGGCTCTCACGGAGCTCTGCGCACGGCATGCGGCAGTCGCTCCAGGATGGCGTAGATTGCGTCGAGGAGGTTTCCGAAGTTCGATCTTGAGAGCACGAGCATTGGCGCCAGGATCTGTCCAACTCTCGAGGGCGTGAGCGAGACGAGGGCGCCAATGCCAAGCGAAACTCGTCGCTGGCGTTTTGCTGAACGTGCAGCACCTTTGGCGAAGTGCTCCGAGCGACGCTCAATCCTTGGAACAGTACTGGTCGCGCCGGGACGAGCGCAAGAACTCGATGCTGGCGTTGACGCAAACATCCAGCACCTTTCGCGGACGTGTAGGGGTGTCTTGTGCTGCGTGACTGCTGCGTATGGCTTGAATTGACGTTGCTCGCTGTAGGACTGGGAGTGCAAGCAGGGTCGGTCGTCGGGAGGCGCTCGTCGCTGACAAGTCCGGTCTACAGCACAAGTTGGTACCACGAATGACAACGGGCCTCAAGTTCGGATTTGTTGCGACCGATGACAATGCTGCGATTGACCCGCTACGCGACGTGGCGGCCTTGCTGGCTTGTCACGGCGCATTCAAGCTGGCTTGCTCACGGCGCATTCAAGCTGGCAAGCCAGCGCCTGCTGCGCGAGCAATGAGTCGGCACCAAGGATGCTTGGGTCACTTTGTCAGAGCGACGGATTGTAGCATGACTTTGCAAATCAGCTCAGAGTGCGAACGCCCTCGCGAGCCAAGTGCAAAGCAGATCTCGACTTGGGCCACCTGCTGGCGCTGCCATGACCATGCAGCGCCTCTTGAGAGCGACACCCGAGCTCGAGCTCGGCCGGCACATGCTTCCTGGTCGTCGCTCCTGCCTGCCGTCACACCACGACGACACAGCAGACCTCCGAGTCAGATCACCTCTCACAGAGACGAAGAACTCGAGCACAGCGGTCGCCGACCACGGCCAGCAGGCCTCGCCGCGTCTCCGGACTCGCCTTTGCCTTCAGGCCTCCTCCTCAGGCTCGAGTCGACGCCCAGTTCCACCCGCGCCGCGCCGGGGTTCGCCCCGTCCCGGTCCCGTCGCTGCTGACAGTGAGTCCGAGTCGCCGCCGCCGCCAGCGCGCAGCTCGAGCTCGAGCTCGAGGTCGAGGTCGAGGTCGAGGTCGAGGTCGAGCTCCGCAGTCGCAGTCGAAGAGCACCAGAACCCGAGCGCGGCTGCGCGGCGCGCGGGCTGGCGCCGGCCGGGCGCACGCCTGCGGCGGCGAGCGGAGCGCGGCGGAGCCGGGGTCGGCGCGCTGGCGGGCAGGAGCGAGCCTCGGCGAGGCTCTGGAGGCTGAGGCGCAGGAAGGAGCGCGGCGCGGCCCAGGCGCTCAGGCAGGCAGAGCTCCAACGCGACGAGGCGAGGCGGGCGAGCGAGCGCGACAGCGGCGGCAGAAGCGGGTGAGCAGGTGAGCAGCAGCAGCAGCAGGAGGAGGAGGAGGAGGAGGAAGAGGAGCGAGAGAAGATGGGTTTTCTGGCGGAGTTCCTGGCGGCTGGGGCGTCGGACGCGGTGGTGAAGACGTGCGTGGCGCCGCTGGACCGCGTCAAGATCGTGCTGCAGACGCAGGATGAGCACCCAGCCGTGCGCAGCGGCGAGGTGAAGCGCTATGAGGGCGTCATTGGCACGCTGAGCCGTCTGCACCGCGAGAAGGGCTCGGACGCGCTGTGGGCGGGCAACCTGGTGAATGTGATGGCCTTCGTGCCGGCGCAGGTCTTCTTGCTCGGGTTCCAGACGCTCGTGGCGCCTCAGCTGCCGCAGGCTGCGACGCAGGAGAACATGCCCTTTGTGCTCATGCTCAACGCGGTGGTGGGCGGCCTGGCTGGGCTCGGCGCGCTCGCGCTCGCCTACCCGCTTGACTACACGCACACGCGCCTTGCGGCGGACGTGGGCCCCGAGGGCACACAGCAGTTCAAGGACGCCGTAGACTGCATCGAGAAGACCACGCGCAGCCCGAACGGCACGCGCGCGCTCTACCGCGGCTACGGCGCCGCGCTCCTGGGCGTCGTCCCGTACCGCGTGGCGTACTTTGGCATCTTCGACATGCTGCGCAACCTGAACCCGGAAGCGGCTGCTGGCGTTGCGCCCAACACGTACGCCTACCTCTTCGCCAGCTCGCAGATCGCCTCCCTCTGCGCCGCCTACGCCTCGTACCCGTTCGACACGGTGCGCTGCCGCATGCAGATGGAGGGCGACAAGCCCGTGTCGGAGCGCAAGTACAAGAGCGCCTACGACTGCTTCTGGAGCATCCTTGCTGACGAGGGAATTTCTGGGCTCTACAAGGGCGCCGGCGCCAATGCCATCAAGACGCTCGCCACCTCGGTCGTGCTGGTGGTCTTTGGCGAGGTCTTCAAGGCCATCTCTCTTCGCGCTGAGTCTTACGCCTAAGCGCGAGCTGGGCAAAGATCTTGCGCGACACCCTGTAGCTAGCTTAGAGATCTGAGGGAGACCGGTCAAGACGCATTTATTCATTGCAAGAGGATGGTAGCATTTGTATCTTTTTGCTTGCTTGCTTGCTAGCTGGTTCGTTTTTTGTTCACAGTCACCTACTTCCCCGCCCAGTGCCCTCGCCCGTCCCTTCCCGCGAAGACGACGCCTGCTCTTGACCCTGAGCGGCGGCGGTGTCTTCCTGTTGCTGCTGCAGTTGTTGTTGTTGTTGTTGTTGTTGTTGTTGCTGTTGTTGCTGTTGCTGCTGCTGTTGCTGCTGTTGCAATTGTTGTTGCTGGTCCTGGAGTGGTGTCGGTTGCTGCTCAAGCAGCTCGAGATTGCCGCCCGACTCGAAGTTCTTGTTGATGGTGCTAAGGTCGGTAATACGGAACTGAATGACGCTGAGGAAGTCAGATAGCTGCTCGAGCTGCGAGGCGTGCTTGCCATTGACGTGGCGCACCTTGGAGCGCGCCGTGGCGACGCATCGGGCGTGGAGGTTCTTTATTGACATGATGACCTGGCCAGACTCCCGCTGCAGATCCTTGGTGATGCGCTCGCTCTGCTCACGCTCATTGTCAGCCTTCATGGCCAGTGCGCGCATGTCCTCAAGCGTCTTTTGGTTGGCGTGAATCTCGCTGTTGTTGACGAGCAGCTGGTTCTGCGTATTGCGACGAAGCTGGTTGAGATGCGAGCGGATGGCGTCCATCTCGCTGTCGCCCTCTTCGACGAGCTTCTTGAGATCGCGGTTCGCGCCCTTGAGCGTCTTGAAGCGGTTCAAAATGTCCGGAATCTCATCGTACTCGCCCTCGGACGCCTCCACGGCGCTCTCCAGGTAGATCTGGTACCGCTTCAGGTGGTCCAGGTCCAGCTCAAGCTTCTCGCGCACCGCCTGCATCTCACCCACCTTGTCGACGAGTGAGTTGATTTTTTCCTCGTGCTGCACGCGCATCTTAGCCTCGAGCTTGGCCTTTTGCTCTGCACGCGTCCGTTTCGCGTCATTTTCCTGCACGAACTTCTCGAACCGAAGCACCTGCTCCTTCATCTCTTGCTGCTTGAGCTCGAAGGTGCGCTGTCGCTCGTCGCAGGCGTCCATGCGCGTCTTGAACTCCTGCTTCATGAAGCTCAGCGCCTCGTCCACCTCGCGCATCTCCTTACGCTTCTTGAGCAGCAGCGTCGACTGCGACGTCTGCGTCACGCCAAAGACGAGCGCCTCCAGCTCGCCCTTTTCCTCGCGCGACTCCGGCTGCAGCGCCAGCGCGTCATGATACGCGGCGGCCGCCTGCGGCTTGTCGTCCTGCGTGATGAACGCCATCGTGCCCGGGCCAGGCTCTGCGCTCTGCCAATGTCCCTCGCCACGCCGTCCGTGCGCGGGCACGAGCGCGCGCACGGACCCGCTTTGCCGCCTGCCTGCGAAGCAATGCAAGATGCGATGCAACGCAAATGCAATGCAATGCAGAGTAAAGTAATGCGGTGAACGCGGTGCGGTGCGGTGCGGTTCTGTGCGGCGTAAGCTTTGAGTGCGAGTGTGTAGTGCAGAAAATGGCTCCTCAACCGCTAGCTCCCGAAACCGTGCACGATATCTATTCTGGGCGCATCGCAGCGCCAATTCGGATTCCATCGGCGAGCCCAGGCGCCCGGTGAGGTTGCCGCAGCTGTCCTGCACGCCGCCGCCGCCGCCGCCGCCGCCGCCGCCGCTGCTGCTGCTGCTATTGCCGAGGCCCGCCCGTCTCCGTCTTGAATCGAACGGATCACCAAAAGCATGACGGTCGCCTACGTGGACTGCTTCGCGGGCGCCGCGGGCGACATGCTGCTGGGCGCGCTCGTGGGCGCTGGCCTGGACCTAGGCGACCTTCAGGCCAGACTCAAGTCCATGTGCGAGGTAGCGGACCAGTGGGCGCTGCGCGCGGAGCGCGTGCACCGCTCCGCAGGTGCCATCGCGGCGGTCAAGGTGCACGTGGACGTGCTGCAAGAGCAGCACCAGGAGCGCAATTTGGAGGACATTCGCGTGATCGTCGAATCCGGCGACGCGCTACCGCGTGCTGTCAAAGACAAGGCCATGGCTGTCTTTGAGCAGCTGGCACGTGCTGAGGCTGCCGTGCATGGCACCACCGTGGACCAAATCCACTTTCATGAGGTCGGTGCCATTGACAGCATTATTGACACCGTCGGCGTCGTGCTGGGACTACATATGCTCGACGTTGATCGCGTCTACTGCAGCAGTATTCCCATGGCGCCGGGATGTGTCGGGACTGCGCACGGCATCCTCCCGGTTCCTGCGCCAGCCACCTTGCAACTGCTGCAAGGTCACTTCGAGCTTCATCAGGCGCCTCGCGTCATGCGCGGCGAGCTTGTCACACCGACCGCGGCCAGCCTGCTGCGCACGCTCGTGGCCCAAGAGGATAGTGGCAGTTTTCCGCATGCACGTTGGACCATTGATCGCGTCGGTGCCGGCGCGGGCTCACGAGATCCGGCGGAGTATCCGAATGTGTGCCGCATCATGCTGGGCAGGGTTCACTCCGGCCCGAAGGATAGGCAAGGGCAGAAGAACAATCTTGAGCATGGACACAAGCACGGGCATGAGCACCAGGATGACCATGGGCATGAACATGCGCACGACCACGACCACGGACGGAAGCAAGAGCACGAGCAGGGGCATTCACATTCGCATGGGCATGGGCATGGGCATTCGCATGGGCACGGGCATTCGCACGGGCACGGGTATTCGCATGGGCACGGGCATTCGCTTGGACACGAGCACGAGCCCGAACATTCGCGCCCGCATCCGCCTGCGCAGAGGCAATTGCACGCCTCTCAATCTTCGCACGCGAGCCAGGGCGAGCCGATATCCGAAAGAGGGTCTTCGCATGAGGATCTGCTTGCGGCGGCCGGCGCCCCCAGATCCTCGCTTCAGGACGCCTCCTTGATGGAATCCGAGCTGGCGGTGCTCGAGTGCAACATTGACGACATGACGGGCGAGTTGGCGGGCCACCTTGTGCCGCTCCTGTTAGGCGCTGGGGCCTTGGATGTTTGGTACACCCAAGTTCTCATGAAGAAGAATCGGCCTGGGCTGCAGCTTAGCGTGCTTTGCCGTCCAGGGCAGGAGGCCTCGCTGACAGCGTCACTGCTGCGCGAGTCGACGACGCTGGGCGTGCGCCAGCACCGCGTGCGGCGCGCCGCCTGCGAGCGCAGTTTCGCCACCCTGCGCACCTCGTACGGCGAGGTCCGCGTCAAGCAGGCCTGGGCGCCGGCGCCGGACGGCCGCGGCCGCGAGCTCGTCTCCGCCAAGCCCGAGTTCGACGACTGCCAGCGCCTCGCCGCGCTGCACGGTGTCCCGCTCAAGGTCGTCCTCGCCGCCGCCCAGCGCGACCTCCCTCTGGTCGCGCCCACCGTTTGAGCGCGCCGGGACCGCGTGCCTGCGTCCCCTCCCGCGCCTCCCTCTGTGCCCCCCCCTTTTTCGCGCGAGTTCCTGCGCCCCGGCGTCGCGCCTCCCGCCTCGCCTCCGGCGCCTTTCCGCTTGGATCGCGCAGGCCGCGCGGCCGGCCTGGCCTGGCGCGCGCCGCGCGGGTTTCCGGGCAGGAGGCGTTGCGGCGGCCGCGCCAGGCCCTCTCCAGGCCCGCGGCGCGCGCGCGGGCCGCGCCTGGGCCTCCAGGGGGGCATCGCGCACGTCCCGCAAAACACAGTCGGGTCCGCCGCGCGCTGCGAGCTCGATGCGAGCTCTCCGCGAGTTCTCCGCGAGCTCCCGCCTCGCGCGGCGCCCGGCTGCCATCTCCAGCGCTCCGAGCCCCGCCGCCGCGGTTCTCGCGGCCGTCGCGCGCGCCGTCGCCGGCGGCTGCCTGCCCTGCTGGCCGGAGCGATCGATCCTCCCGCCGAGTCCCGCGCCGGCGGGCGCTGCGCTCACAAATCGTGGTCCAGGTCTCCAAGAACTAACTTAAAACTCGGCCGGCATCGGCAAGAACTTCAACTCCAGGGACCCTGCTGTCGGGCCGCGCCTGGCCGGCCGGCCTGCCGGCTGCCCTGCTCTGCTTGGCCAGGCTCTTCGAGGTCTTGGAGGTCTTGGAGGTCTTGGAGGTCTCTGCTCCAGTTCTCCAAAGCAGCCGCTGGCAGGCAGCGCGACGGAGTTCGGACACAGCATAACTTACAGTTGAGCGGCGCCGGTCCCAGGCTCGCCGCGGGATCCGACCGGGCTGGAGACCCGGCGGGAGCGGGACGCGGCGGCGCGCGCGGGCGAGGCCAGCGGACGTTGGGCAGGCAGGCAGGCAGGCAGAGCCGGATCGCGCGGCGACGGGCGCGACGCGCGGGCGGGCGAACGCGCGGCGCAACGGCGCGCGGCGGCGAGGGCAGGCAGGCGGGGAGGCAACGCGAAGGAGGCGGACGCGGAGGGCGGCGCGAAGGCCAGGGCGCGGGAGGATGAAGAGGTCGGCCGTCGCGGCGGCGAGGCGCGCGGCGAGGTGGCGGGGCGTGCGCGCGCTCGCGTCGTCGACGGAGATCGGAGACCCGAACGAACGGCAGCCGAGGCCGATCCGGCGCGCGGATAGCGAGATGGTCATCATGGAGATGGATGACGCGCTGGGGCAGAGCAAGGAGCGCTTCGACGAGCTGGTGGATATGCTGCAGCGCGAGCAGCGCGACGCGGCCAACGTCAAGGTGCCGTGGTTCCTGCAGAACCTGCCGGATGCATACTTCAAGCAGGTCAAGCCGGAGCTGAGGCACCAGCACCTGGCGGCGCTGGTGGCGCTGTACGACTTCGGCGCGGTGCCGGAGCTGACGCTCAAGAGCGACAACGACCACACGCTGACGCTCATCAGCGGCGGGTCGAACTCGCCGCACAAGCTCATGTCGCAGATTGAGCGCATGCCGACGAACTCGCCGCTGGAAGGCATGAGCATCTTCAACTCCAAGGACGGCGAGGTGAGCCTTAACATCTTCCGGTTCCTGGACCCGGACGAGCCCGTCATGCACGGCGCGCCGGCGACCCTGCCGGACGAGCTGCGCGCGTACCTGCGCGACCTGCACGCGGGGCGCTTTGCGGACGACCCGCAGCACCCGCGGCCGGCGGACTTTCTGCAGGAGGCGGCGCTGGAGGAGTTTGTGCGCGAGCGGTGCCGGCCCGAGTACGTGTCGCGCAGCAGCCCGCGGCGGTTCTGCAAGCAGGTGGCGCTGTACCACGAGATCATGAAGGACGGCGACGACCAGGTGGGCATCGACATCGAGCCGAACTGGAACGGGAACCCGGAGAGTACCATGATCACGCTGGCCATCACGAACGTGCTGACCATGGCCGCCATGAAGCGCATCACGCGCTACTTCGGGAGCAAGAACTTGAACAACGTGCGCACGCACCTGGACCTGGTGCGCGGCCCCCCCACCGAGGAGGAGCGCGAAGAGGGCATGACGACCAGCATCGCGCACGGCGACACGCAGGACCTGCTGCGGTCCAACACGGTATCCATGATTCGCATCCTCGTCGAGCCCCACGAGTCGACCGGCGGCCAGGTTGACATGGACGCGCTCAACCAGCGGCTCGTGGAGGACCTGCCCACAGTCAGCAAGTGGATCGACGACCGCGCGCTCGGCCTGCTTAGCCGCTACGGGCTTTCGGCGCGCGAGGCGGACATCGTACTGGCGCTGTGCGACCTCGCCCACGCCATTCTGGCACCCAAGGACGCCTTCGAGTTCGCGCGATCCAACATCGAAAACGTTGTCATGGAGGAGTCCCGCATCGACTTCACCATGGAGATCCTGGACCTCTTCATGCGCCGCTTCGACCCGTCGCCCGAGGCCGCGGCCTGGACTGAAAAGGACGACGTCGCCTTCGCGGAGCGCATCGCCGCGGTGCGCGAGCGCATCCGGCAGTCCGGCGAACTCGCCATGGCGCAGCAGACCTTTAGCACCATGCTTGACATCGTGCAGGGCACCTACCGCACCAACGCCTTCATTCCAGACCGCTTCGGCCTCGCGCTGCGCCTAGACCCGCGCGTCTGTGTGGAGCACCTGCTCAACGACACCTCGCGGCCCGAGGTGCCGCATGGCATCTTCTTCGTGCACGGCCGCCGCTTCTCCGGCTTCCACGTGCGCTTCCGCGACATCTCGCGCGGCGGACTGCGCGTCGTGACGCCGCGCAACAGCGAGGTGCACGCCGTGGAGAGCGCGCGCCAGCTCAAGGAGTGTTACGACCTCGCCTTCGCACAGCAGCTCAAGAATAAGGACATCGCGGAGGGCGGCTCCAAGGCCGTCTGCCTCGTTGACCTCCACGGCATCGACAAGGCCGGCAAGGAGCACGTCGTGCGCAAGAGCCTCAAGGCCATGGTCAACTCCGTGCTGGACCTCATCACGCCCGACCCAGGGGACCGCGCCCGCGTTGTCGACCACATGGGCGGCGTCGAGGAATTCATCTACTTTGGCCCCGACGAGCAGGTCACACCCGAGCACATCAACTGGATCGTCGCGCGCGCCGCGCAGCGCGGCTACGGCATGCCCAATGCCTTCATGTCCTCCAAGCCGGACGCTGGCATCAACCACAAGGTCTACGGCGTCACCAGCGAGGGCGTCTCCGTCTTTCTGCACGAGGCGCTCCTCGCCACCGGCGTTGACACCTCGCGCCCCTTTACGGTCAAGATCACCGGTGGCCCCGACGGCGACGTGGCCGGCAACCTGCTCAAGATTTTGCACCGCGAGTACGGCGAGAACGCGCGCATTGTTGGCCTCGCCGACGGCACCGCTGGCCTCGAGGACCCAGACGGCATCGATTGGGACGAACTTCTGCGCATGTTCAACCACGCGCTCCCGCTTGAGGCCTTCTCACAGGACCGTCTCGGCCCCAACGGCAGTTTCTACCTTGCCGACACGCCGGCCGGCATTAACAAGCGCAACACCATGCACAACCGCGTCAAGGCCGACGCCTTCGTGCCTGCCGGCGGCCGCCCGGCCACCATCAACGACGAGAACTGGGACAAGTTTTTGCTGCCCGATGGCACCCCGTCCAGCCCGCTCATCGTCGAGGGCGCCAACCTCTTCCTCACCTCCACCGCCCGCCAGAAGCTCTTTGAGAGCGGCTGCATCATCGTCAAGGACAGCTCCGCCAACAAGTGCGGTGTGATCTGCTCCTCCATGGAGATCATCGCCTCCATGCTCCTCAACAAGGAGGAGTTTCTCGCCCTCAAGGAGCCTTTCGTCAAGGACGTGCTCGATCTTCTGCGCGCGCGCGCCAAGCGCGAAGCCGAACTCATGTTCCGTGAGTACAAGAGCAACCCGGCGCAGCCCCTGCCCCGCGTTTCCGAGCGTATCAGCCGCGCCATCAACCGCTCCACGGACGCCATCGCCGCCTCCCTTGAAACGCTCCCGCGCGACCAATTCGAGGAGCTTCTTCAGATTGTGCGCGCCTCCCTGCCCAAGACTCTCATGGATGCCGCCTGGGACCGCTTCGGCGACCGCGTGCCCGAGGCCTACACGCGTTTCCAGCTCGCCTGCCTCCTCGCATCCGAGCTCGTCTACAATGAGGGCCTTCCCTATGTCGAAACCATTAGTGACGACGTCCTGGCCGCCATGGTGGTCGAGTACGCCGACCGTCAGCTCAAAGTCGCTCGTCTCGCCGACCGCGTCGATGGTGGTCAACCCCTCGACGAACACGACAAGGCACTCCTCGCGTCCATCCTCAAGGCTGGCGGCGCGCGCACGATGGTCGACCACCACCTCCGCTAGCTAGCTAGTAGCTCAAGCTCATCATGCAAAATTGCTTCATTTATTGGGATCTCGTGCACGCCTCGGCGGCGCAACGATCGGCAACGCAATGTTCCCCAGTGAGACACAGCGTCTTGCAAAGATCGTTTTGAAGCACGACTTGCTTGTTTACACGGATGCAGCTGGCGTGCGTCAAGAGCGGGACAATGCATGCGTCAGTAGGTACTTGTAATTTCTGGAAACTTAAGTAGATCCGATCTGCTACAAGTTCTGACGGCATACATGGAGCCATCCTTGGCAGTTCTCCGTCATGGGATGCGTTGTCCCAAACGCCTCCACGCTAATGCTCGCAGCCTCCTCCAGGTACGGGATCGCAGCCGCCCACGCCTGGCGCCTGGCCAGCATGGCGCCGATGTTCATGAGCGTTGCCGCAACCAGCGGATGTCGTGGCCCAAGGGTTTCTTGCCGAATCGACAAGGTCTCTTCAAAGCACCGCAAGGCGTCCTCGTTCTGGCCCATGGAGAGGTACACGCCACCCATGTTGTTGAGCGAGAAGGCCGCATCGGGATGGCGCGGCCCGAGGGTCTCCTGTCGAATGGACAAGGCCTCCTTGTGGCACCGCAGCGCTTCCTCGTGGCGCCCCTGGCTCGCGTACGTCATGCCCATGTTGTTGAGCGTGGTCGCAACCGAAGGATGGCGTCCGAGGGCTTCTCGCAATATCGACAGGGCCTCCTCGAGGCACCGCAGCGCCTCGTCGTAGCGCCCTTCGTCTCTGTGCATATCCCCCATGTTGTTAAGCACACCCGCAACATCTGTATGCCGCGGCCCGAGCCTGTTCCTGAAAATCTCCAGGGCCTCGCGGTAGCACTGCATCGCCTCAGCATAGCTGGCTTGGCTCGATAGCAGGTACCCGACTTGCGCGAGGAGCTCTGCCATCTCGGGCGTGCCGTCGCCTTGACGCCGAGCCTCATCAACCTTGCCGCGCGCGATGCCGGTTAGCCAGTCGCGCTGCTGGCCCTGCATCTCCGCGTTGAGCGCCGTGTAGCCGCCCGGAAGCGATTCGTTGACGGCAGCGTCGATCATGGCCTTGTCCGCGGCCTTCCAGCACTGCGCGTCGCGCGTGTTCATGTTGCGCGCCATTAAAATGGCGATCTGGTCGGCGTCCTCGATGAGCGTCCCCATGAAGCGCTCCTCCTCACCTGGACCATAGATCACCCTGGGTGGTCGCCCGCTGCGCATGGCGCCGTAAATCTCCCACACGCACCACGCGCGCTGCAGCGGCGCAGGTTCGTCCCAGCGGTCCAAAAAGATCAGCGCGCTCTCAAAGCGCGTGATGGCCTCGTGCAGGCCATCTGTCAGGATGCGCTCGCGCAGCCTCTGCGTACTCGGAAGAGGCTGGTCCCGGCTGGTGAGCAACGGCTGGTTGGCGCAGAAGAGGTCGAGCCACACGAAGACCTCGCGCGGGTTCTGGTCGGCAAAGTGCTTCCCCAGCGCCCCCACGAGGTCCGCGAAGCGGCAGCGCCGCGCCTGGCTCACGAAGGTGCCCTGGAACCGCTCGCCGACGGCCGCGGGCGGGACCGCGTTCAGGTAGAATGCCTGGTCGCTGTCCATCCGTTGCGCGCGAGGCATGACCACGTGCTCGGCAATGTCCTCGGTGGACCACTCCTCGCGTGGCTTGGAAGCCACGTCCTGGCCCATCATCACGAAGAGGTCCTCATCCACGTACGCGGCTCTGACCCTGACGAGGTCATCGCCCAGCTCGGCCACGAGCCGCAGCGTGGCGCCCTTGTCCACGTTCTCCCCTAGCTCGTTCAGCGCCACGACCAGCACCACGCCCTCGGCGAGCCTGCTGTCCACGACGCCCTTGAGCACCATCTGCAGCGCGCGCAGGCTGATGCTGCGGTAGTCGATGATGCGGCGTTCCTCCGCCACGTACGCCGCGTCCCTGCCGCGCAGACTCAGCCTGCCCAGGCTCCTACGCACGCGCGCCGCCAGGCTCATCCTGCCGCAGCCGCCCTCGCGCGCCCTTGCGCGGCCGCGCACGCCGTCCAGCTTCCGCCTTTGTTGCGTGGCTGCCGCGCGTACCGCCGCTCTCCGACACGAGTGGTGGGTGCACCACTAGCATACTTCTACTTCACACACAAGTTCAAGGCGACTGACTCGCAGGCAACTCACGCAAGTCCAAGGCGGCAATCGCTGATGTCATGTCATGCCATGACCTCATCTCACCGATTTTAGGCTCGGCCTGACGGCCTGAGAGCGCGCGGCGCCAGGCACCTGCGCGCGCGCGCGAGGGAGAGCTGCAGTGCAGCCCAGCAGAGCGCGCGAGCGCGCTGCTGGTGACGGCAAGGTTTCGGCGTTCACAAAGGGGCATAGGAAGGGCGTACTGGCCAGCCTGTTGCCTGCAAAGGACATGGATGGCCTGCTGCTGAGTGAATCATCATTCCGCGAAGGCGGAGAACCGCCAACTAAGAAGAGCGGGCCGACGAGAGGGCAAGGCCCCCGGCACTGCCGCGTGTGGGCTAGGTCTGCATGGGACTTTGTCCTGCTCCACCCCAGTTCTGCAGCAGTCGGCAGCCCAGCAAGTGGCGGCATTAGCAAGCAGCGGTTCGGCTGGGCCAATTGCAAGACGTGGCACGAATAAATTGAAAACGTCCGGTCAACCAAGGCCGACGACGTACGCGAGCTCGCGCGAGATGGGTGCCTCGGAGGTCGTTTCTAGGCCGGGCCAGTGTGCGTCGGGTCGGATAATTCGCCGAGCTACCACCACCATGCCCAGAGAGCGACGCGATCAACGCCATGCTTCAGTCATTTTGCAATCGCCCCTGAGCCTCGCGCTCCTCCTCCTCCTCCTCCTCCTCCTCCTCACCACGCGCGCGCGTATGTGTTGCCGCGCGCGCGCGCACGCATGCGGGCCGGCCGGCCTGGCCCGACCGTGTATGTCACCTCTCTTGTTGTCGAATCGGTGTGCGCCCGCGTGTCCAATCCTGCAGCCCTTCATACCCGAAGCCTGACAATCATGCTCGTAGGGCCCCGTAGGCCCCTTGCGCCTCGGCGCAGCTACGAAGGACTTGAATAGCGCGAGCTGCGCCACGCTACTACGCTGCGCCACGGCGCTCGGCCCGGACTCGGACTCGAACTGTGCGAAACCAGCGTCGGGGACGGGGTCCTCGAGGTGGTACACACCGTTCTAGACCCAGGCCTCGTTCAAGCGCCAGCCACCACAGCACGAGTGGATGCAAGCTGGCAGCTTGGCGCAATGCGAGGGGTCCAGTCGGTGTGCAGGCCAGGCCAGTGGAAGGACCAGGTGCACGCAAAGCGCGTGTCGGTGGCTCCGGAGGGGCGGGGGGGGGGCGCCTCTGGCTTCCATCCCCCGCTCGTACGTGCACTCGCCCGATCGCCACATTGGACTCCTGGCCTTCTGGCGCGCGAAGGCTGGCCTTCTGGCGCGGCGCAGCGGTCTGGCAAAGCGGTACGGCAAAGCGAGAGCGCGGCACGACCCTCACAAGCTGGTGGGCCGGCATGGCGCGCGAGCAAGAGGCGAGCGCGGGGCGCAAGCTGCGAGGCGGCGCAGCCATGCGGCTGATGGCCCTGGTCTGCGTGCTGCTGGCGCACTGCGCGAGCGTGGAGGCCATGGAACGAAGGGACCTCCTCTGCTTCATCTTCTGCGACCTCATCTTCGGGCCGTCGCCGACACCGTCGCCGACGCCCTGGCCAACAACACGGAGGCCAACGAGGAACCCAACGCGTAGCCCGACGCGGAACCCCACACGGACGCCGACGAGGACGCCGACGCTGCTGCCGACACTGCTGCCGACACTGCTGCCGACACCGATGCCGACACGGACGCCGACACTGCTGCCAAGCGCGGCGCCCACGGAACCAACGGTGACGCGGGCGCCTACGGTCGAAACCACTGCGAGACCCACGCAGGAGCCCACGCGGGCGCCGACGAGAGTGCCGACACGCTTTCCAACACAAGAACCTACGCGGGCGCCGACACGGACGCCCACGACAACAGCGCCCACGACCTCGGCGCCCACAACCTCGGCGCCAACGACAATGTCGCCCGCGACGCCAGCGCCCACCGAGGGGAAGCGGGTTATCAGACTGCCCGACTCGTGGATTCTTCCAGAGGTCGTCATCCCGTCCGTGGAGGGCTGGGCGCAGGTGCCGCTCTCGCTGACCGGCGCAGATGACTTACACGATTTGCGCGCCTACTTGGGCGCGGTAACGCTTGTCCGCTTCGCCGTCTCCGCGGAGAGCTACATCTGCCCGGAGGAACTCGAGTTGGCCTCCCCTACCTTTCTTCTCGGGTCTGACCAAGACGCGCTGGCCACCGGCGCTTGCCAGTGGAGCGCGGAGCTCGGTCTGGCGCGGCGTCTGCAGCTCTCGGCCTGGGACGCGTGGGGCGAATCGTATTACCTGGAGATTGCTACGTTTTCCGACCGCGAATGTAGCGAGAGCGTGCCGGTTGCAGGGAGCGCCCTGCTCGGACCTTTCCTCGCCAGCTCGGTTGCTGAGGAGGCGACGGTCCTGGATGGCAGCGGGTCAGTCTCCGTCGACAGCCGCGCGCTCGGTCGCTGCTACACGGACGCGGAAGCGGGAACCGTGCACATCCTTGAGGCGTACGTGCGCATTTTGTACACAGACGAGGCCGCGCTTGTGCCGCCCATGGCGCGCGTGCGAGGCGCGAGCCCGCAGGATGTCCAGACCTCGGGTTCCTCGCGGCTCCGCCGGCGTACGCAGGAGACCTGCGCGGACGCTGACGAGGCCGCCGCTACGCTCACAATGGCCCCCGCTTACAATGCGACCGGGCCCTGCCTATCCATGGGAAGCATGGAGAGCGGCGCGCCCGTGTATGCCCGTGTGCAGTGTGTTGGCGCGGGTGCCAACGGTGCCGGCGACGAGGCCCCCAGCAGCGCGGAGCTCTTTGCGGACGAGGCGTGCTCCTTGCTTCTGATGAGCGTCGGCAACACGTCTTCCTCGTGCACGCAGCTCGCCTTCTTGAATTCTAGCCTGAGCGTGCAGGCGACCTGCCAGACGATGGTTTCGCCAACTGCCGTGTACGCATCGACCGCGACCAAGTCACCTACGGCGGCGCCGCACAACGTGATCTCGGTGGACCCAGGCCGCATGGCGCTCATTACCATGGGCGCCCTGGTACCAGCTGTAATGGCTCTGGCGGGCGCAGTATACATCATCATGATTCGGAAAGAGCGCGGCAAGCGCAAGCACGGACGCGGAAGTAAAAGGAAGGTTCGCATGACCGTCTCCGAGCGGGGCTCCATCAATCTTTTGGGACTCGCCATGACAATGCTTAAGGTGAGCGACGACAGCGACGCCGAAAGCGACCATAGCGACGACGAGGAAGCGGTTCCATCGGAAGATCCCGCTGACGACGAGGCGGATAAGGAGGAGGATCACGGCAAAAAGTGGTCACAAGGGTCCGCGGGCGAGTCCGCAGCGGAGTTGGCCTTCAAGGAGGAGCTCGCCAAACGTGATCCGAGCCTCCTCGTCCGGAACCCGCGCGATATCAAAGTGGGCTCTGTGCTGCGCCGTGGCGCCTTTGGCCGCGTCTACGCGGGGACATTCCTGGGCTCCGAGGTGGCCATCAAGGACTTCTCGGATAGCCCGCAGCGCCGCGCGGCGCGCGAGACACTTCTTCAGGAGGCGCAGCGCTTGTACGCGCTGCAGCACCCCAATATTCTGCGACTTTTCGGCGTCGTTCTCACGCCGAACGACCAGCGCCTCATCCTGGAGCTGGCGATGGGCAGTCTTAAGGACTTTGTGAATCGGCGCGGCGAGTTTGCAGTTGGCCTGACGATCGTATCCCTCCTGCAGTGGGCCGAGCAGATCTGCGACGCCGGCGCCTTCATTCACAGCAACGGCGTGGTTCATCTGGACCTCAAGCCGGCTAACATCCTCTTGGACTCCAGCTGGCACATCAAGGTTGCAGACTTTGGTTCCTCACAGACTGAGACGGCGCTCCTGCAAGATGAGGCTGCGGCCGCCGCGGCGAGCATGGGCCAGCAACACCGTGCCGGTACGCTCGCCTACATGGCGCCTGAGCGACTGGACGGTGGCCAAGTCACGCCCGCTGTCGACGTCTACGCCTTTGGCATGGTGCTCTGGCAGCTCCTTCATCGCGAGGACCCAATCCCGAAAAAGTGGGCGGTGCCGATGGCCATGCAGGAAATCGTGGACGGATACCGGCCCAAGATGGACCAAGCCGTCCCGGAGCCCCTGCAGAGGCTCTTCCAAGGGTGCTGGGAGGCTTACGCGCACCGGCGCCCCAAGTTTGGACCTCTCAAGGAGGCGCTCGGCCTCCTTCTTGGCGCGCGCTCGGTCAACGCGAGCGGTAGAGCGAGTGAACCGGGCTTCCAGCGCGGTCAAGTGGTTGCCATCTGGGACTCCTCCAAGATGTGTTTCACGGGCGCTGGGGAAGTTTTGCAGAAACCGCTCTCTGCCGACTCGCTCTGCCTGGTGGAGGACCAGAACGGGACCGTGCTCGAATTGCACCCAACAGAGCTCCTAATCATCGGGTAGAACTGCCCTGGCGCTACGTAGCGACATTATTCCATGAAACCAAAACCCCTACACCGAGAGAACGAACTCCATGAAATTAAAAATCTTCTCTCAGCAGTCATTCGACTCTTTATTCTTGAAGCTGGCTACCACCGGCAGTACTCACTTGAAGCTGGCCACCACTGGCAGTACTCACTCAGCTCCTTGGCCCGCTGGCAGCCACGGCCAGTAGGCACTGGATCTAGCAACCTAGGCCTAAGTTAGAGTGACTCACTTTTTTTTGGCCCAGTCGGTCAAGCCGCCTGCATGGAGCGGGCCGGGTCCGCCTTGGTGTCGCAGCCGCTGCCGTTGGAGCCGGTGCGAACGTGGCCGGCATCCGAAGCGGTCTTGCGCGGGCAGCAGGAGCGAATGGCGGCCACCCACCAGTTGCGCTCCACGACATCATAGGCGCGCAGTGTGACGAGCTGGCGCTGGTGGTGCTTGTGTGAGACGAAAATGTGCGCCGTGTACGCCGGCTCGATCTTGACACAATTGAGCGAGACGGTCTCGCGCAGACACTCTGCATCGTAGTCGTGCAGGTCCAGGCGACCAGGCCGCACGACAGCGTAGCGCTTGATCCACTCGGCGTCCCGCTTGCGCGCCCCGGCCGACTTGATCCAGATGGAGCCTGCTTCGACCTGGACCGCGTGCGAGTTCTTCGTAAAGGTGTCCACCCAACGCGCGCGCTCCATTTCCGAAGGCAGCGCCAGGTACAGGTGTGACTTGAAGCGGCGATGGGAGCCCGATGTGGTGAAGGTGGACACGCTGGCGCCCGATGTGGAGCTGCCTGCCTCGGAGGTCAGATCCGAGATGGACGTCGACGCAAAGCCCGGCTCGTACGAGGGCAGCTCCGCCGCCGGCGTGCTCAGCGCGTGGTGGTCGTGCTCCACGAGGTGAATCTTGAAATTCGCCTTGCCGTGCCGGCTGCTAGCCGTGCCACTGGCCTCCACAACATCTACGTTGCGCTTGCGTAGCCAAGCCATCATCGAGGAGCGCGCATCCACATCCACGTCGTTGTGCGCACTAGGACGCCGGATGACGCGAATCTCTGTCTGATCCATGGTCATGACGCGCAGGGGCCGAAACGAGAGCTTCTTGCCGCCACCACCCGTGCTGGAGCTCGTCGTCGTGCCGGCCTCGCTGACAAGGTCCGACTTTTCTTGCGGGTGCGCGGCCAAGTGCATGGAGTACTTGACGGCGTCCGTCTCGGTCCGGAATACGTAAAACGAGTTCTGCACGTAGACGCAGAAGCGCGCCGCCCACTTGTCCGCCTTGCCCTTGGACGGCAGCTTTGCCATCAAGGTCGCCTTGCTGGCGTTGCGCCACTCAGGGCTGAAGCTAGCATCCTTCTTGCCCCGCTTGGTGCGCGACCTGCGCGACCGCGTGTTGCTGCCGCTGTCGGAACTTGCCTCAGACGTCTCGCCGTCGCCGCTCGTGGTCGTGGCTGCCGCTGCCTTGGCGGCAGCACGCACTGCAGCGTGGGCTGGGTCCTCTTCAGCCCCGGGCACTCGACCGCCCGGCCCGTTGCGAAGCATGTCGCGCAGGCTCATGTTGTCCTCCTCGTCCTCGTCCTCGTCCTCGTCCTCCTCGTCCTTCTCGCCGTCTTCGGCTTTGTTGTTCCCCTCGCTCTTTTTCTTCTCGCTGAGCTCCTCCCGCTCGGCGTCCGGGCCGGGTTGTGGCGACCGGACCGCTGTCGCCGCCAAGCCGCAGACGTTCTGGTCTTCTTCCTTGCCGCCGCTAGCCCCTGCCCCGGCGTCGCCTTGCGCGGCATCGTCCTTGATATTGGAGGCGCCGAACGACGCGCCAGCGTCGAGCGAGGTTGTGGACGTGGCCAGGTCGCAAGACATTGGTTTCGTGTGCAGGCTGAGTGCGGCCGGTAGCAGCTTGGGGCGCTCCGGCACGGGGGGCGGCGGGCCGCGCGGCTTGGGCCTCGCCTCTGCCGCCGCGGTCGCAGGCGATGCGGGGCTCGCGACGGGGCTGCAGAGCGGACCGCTTGCGCGCATGCTCATCTCCACGTCCTCCAGCATCTCGTCGCGGGCAACTTCGCCGAGGTCTAGTTCAAGCGTCTCGGTAGAGAACTTGGACGTGAAGGACATGTTGCTCATGTCATTGCGTTCCGCCAGCTCGAAGCTGTCGCCGTCCCCAAGAAGCTGCGCCACGAGGTGCCGGCCCGCGGGCTGGCTCCGGGCAAGAACGCCACTGCCCTTGCGACTGAGCAGTGGCGGGTGTCCGGCCTGCGCGTGGGCAGGCTGTTGGTTGTGCAGCGGTGGCTGGCTGGCGCCGCTCGTGTGCTGGTGCTGGTGCTGGTGGTGCCGGAACGAAGTGCTACCAAAGGAGACGAGAGATGGGCCAATGCTGAGCGGAGTGGCAGTTGACGTCAGCGAGAGCCGTGACCCCTCCTCGAACTGGCCCATTTGCGAGCGCAGCACCTCGAGCTGCTGCTCCATCCGGTCCATCAGGCGGCGTGTCTCGGTCTCGGACGCGCGCACATACTCCTGCACCTTTTGCTCGTTGATGGCCTTGAGCGCCTCGATCTCCTTGTCATGCAAACGCTTGAGTTGCGCCAGCTCGCTGCCCTCCTGAAAGCGATCCACCGCATCACGGAGCCGGGCGATCTCCTCGTTCTTGGTCTCGATGTCCTTTTGGCTCACCGCGTTTGCCATGGCGTGCTCGTACTTGAGCTGGAGGCGCTTCAGCTCGTAGCGCAGCCGCGTGTTATCCTCTTCCATCTGCTGCAGCGTGGCACCCAGCTCGCCCCCGCCTTCGCCCTCGCTTTTGAGGCCCGCCACGAGCGACTCCTTCTCTGCATTCACACGCGCCACCTCGGCTTCCAGCTCGCGGATCCGCGTGTTGGCGCGCTCCAGCTGCTCGCTCTGCTTGGTCTCTTTGCGCACAAGTGCCTGGCCGAGCTGGGCGGCCAGCTCCAGTTCCTCATCCTTCACCTTGAGCTCGCTCTCCAGCTGCTTTACGCGCGCCTCCAGCGCCGCTTGCGCCATGATTACGTCACGACGCTCCCGCTCGTCGTGATTGAGGTCTCGTCGTGTCGCGTCGCTGCTTCCCAACCGCACGTGCGCGTCGGAGCGCCGCACCGCCGCGCCGCACCGCGCCGCGCTGCGCCGCGCCGCACTGCGCCGCGCCCTTTCGCGCGATCTCTCGCTCGCTCACTCCCTTGCAGGTTGCCTCGCGCACGCGGTTTGATTCAAGGATGGAGTGCTCCGCACCAAGGCCGGCCTCGCTCCACGCCGCGCGCGCCGCGTCGCGGACCGCCACCGGGGAGCAATCGCGAGACCGCACGTCGGTCGTCGCGGGACTTGCCTACCGCCGTTTCGGGACAGCGGTCTCGCCGACCCTTGCTTAGGCGCCGCGCCTCCGCGCGTGACGGCGCCGGCCGCCGGGGGCGTCTCGGTGCTGCGCCCGCTGGGCGCCGGCCTGCGCGAGGAGTCTGGCGCGCCGCGCGGCGCCGCGCCGCCTGCCGCCCGCGAGAGCGCGGCGCGATGGCGCAAATGCGCCGCCGGACGTCACGTCACGGTCACGGTGGTTCGCTTTCGCAATTTCCTTTGAGGCCGTTCTCCAGCATCACTGCTCCGTGGCCCACTTTTTCCCTCTACCAGGCGGACCATGGCGCCCGGTCACGCGCCGAGCTGGGCAGGCAGGTGGCGGGCGGGTGGTGGACCATCTCTCTTCCTCTTTCGTCATCCGCCCGTCCAGCCACCTGCTACCGGCCAGGACCGCGCAAGCCTCGCGCCGTCCTGGTGCAGATGCAACCAAGTGGAGTGGCTCTGACAAAGCAGCCAAGTTGAGTGACTCTGACCCTCGTTGCGACATCGCCGCGGGACCTCGCCTTGCTTTTTCGCGAGCTGTGCCGGCGTGCGGGCAGCTCGTGGCCTTGGATGTGAGCGGCTTCCAATGCTGCCGGGAGCGGACAAGCAGGAGTTCTGTTGGCAGCCGACGTTTCGCTGGCCAGGAGCCGCCTGATAAGGAGCGCTCTTGACTCTCACCTCTGCGCTACAAAGCTGCTGGACGGCGCCTGGGACTTGCCGATGAGCCAGCAATGCAAGCCTCGCGAGGCACAATACGCAAGGCTGGAGCGCGAATTCGCCCCGCCTGGAATGTGGCCTCCAACGGGATCGTCGTACCCTGACCGTCCCCCCTAGGCCCATGCCCATGTCCCCGCGCATGTACGCCATTGCAAGCGTGGGTCAGCTTGATGACAGAAGCCAAGGTGAAGGACCTGCTGGCAAGAGAGCCGAAAAGCCGCTCAAAATTGGGAGGGGATTTAGACTGGCGCCGCCTGCATTCCCAAACGAGTATGCGCTCAGACGTTCTGCACTGTCTTGATGAGCCCACCGACAGTGAGAAAGCGCGCAGTATTCATCTTACGAGTCGCGCAGGCAGGCAGGCGGTGCGTCGATGTCCAGATATGCAGCCATGTAGAGCGTGGCTCGGTGTTCTCTTTGATCTGCTCCTCTCATTGCGGCACACTGCAAGCAAAGCAGTAATGACGCACACACCATTTACAGTACGAGTCAGGCAGGCGATCCATCGGCGTCCAGACGTGCAGCCATGTGACTCGATCTGCTCTGCTCTGCTCTGTCGAGCGACCCAGACCATACGGTCGAGGGTGGCGGGCATGCTCAAGCCGAATAGTCTGATGCATGACCTTGTTTGGGCTTGAATGAGGCACGTCCAGGTCCGTGAGTGTCGCTCGCGCTCTAGCTAGAGGCCCCACGTGCTACCCGGAGACTGGCGGGCCTTGCCTCACTCTTGAGCGTCTTCACCAAGTGGCCTGCCTGCCTACCCCTCTACGGTTGCGTCCATGACCAAGCTCAAGCGAGTTAGCGGCTCGCCAGCCAGACCCAAGCCGAGGCCGCGAGGCAGGCCGCGTGCTTCGCGCGGAATGGCGGCCGGGTCGTGGCGCGCGAGAGACTGCCCGCCGACACCGCCGCCGCGCTCGGCGGGCACGACGCCCGGGCGGCGCGCGGCGAGCGGCGGCGATGGCGGCGGCGGCATGAACTTGGCCGGCGGGCCGACGACGCTACGGCCCAAGTTCTCCTTCGCGCGCAGCCTGCGAGCTGGCGGAGGCAACGCGGCGCTGCAACAGGAGCGCGCAAACTTCCGGTCGTGGCTTCAGGGCGCGCGGGACGGCGAGCTTCGACCGCCGGAGGTCGCCGACAAGGTGCGCGCCGCGCAGCTGCAGCTGCCCAGCTCCGTGGTCTCGCGCAGGGACTGCGGCGAGCTGGTGCAGGCTGTGGCGGCGCGCGAGGACGCAGCCAGCGGACGCGGCGCCGCGCGCCTGGTCATCTTCTTCGCGCAGCGCAAGCACCTCGAGCTGACCTCGGCCATGCTGGAGACCGTCGTGCCAGCGCTCCTTCGCCACGTGCGCGAGGGGCTCCTGGACGGGGAAAGCGCCGAGACAGACTTTGAGGTCTGCCTGGAGGGCCTGCAAGCGCTTTCCTTCGTCCTCTTCACAGACGGCGCGAGGTGCTCTGCGTTCGAGGGCGACATCATCGACGTGCTCCTGCGGGAAGCACTTTTGCAGGATGACCCGTGCGCCGCGGCGGCGCTCGGGTGCCTGGGCAACCTTCTGCAGCGCAAGGCGCTGCCGGCAGCTCGCGCCGGCGCGGTGGTGGCGGCGGCGCTGCGGATAGTGACGGTGATCGCCACGGAACAGGCCGAGGGCGGCTTGGTGCCCAGTGTGGAGCGCATGAAGGTGCTACAGTCCGGACTGCGCGTACTGCACGGCGTTGTGCTGGCGTTCGGAACGGACCTCTTGCAGGCCAAGCTGGCGTGGCTCGTGGGCGCGCTGGGCCGGCTGGTCTGCGAGACTCTGCAAATGTGCAAGGAGGAGAAGCGGCAACGCAAGGCAGCCGGCGAGGCGACGGCGTCCGAGTCGGAGCTCTCGGACTCTGACGTGGAGCGAAAGCCAAGCTCCTCGCGCACGCTTAAGCAGCTGGAGAAGATCCGGCTCACTGCCCTCGAGCTGCTCGAGGCGCTCTCGCAAGCCGACCGCAAGCTGACGCAGACGCTCTGGGAGCGCCTGCTGCCGCAGCGCGACGGCTGCGCGCGCGACGCGCGCGTCCCGCACCTGCTCACCGTGGTGCTCTACGACGCGCAGCCGCGAGTGCGCGCCGCAGGCTTCCACCTATTGCAGAGTCTGCTGGAGCGCGGGCCGATACGAGTCTGGCTGTCGCAACCGCGGCCCGCGACGCGGCCGGGCGCCTTCGTGCCGCTCAGTGTCAAGATGTCCCTCGTTGTGGAGCAGGTGCACCTGGCGCTCGCCGCTGCGCTTGGCGGCGCGGAGCAGAACCCGACCGTGCTCGAGCACGCGCACCAGTGCGCCGCCGCCATGCTGCGCGCCGTGCCGTACGAGGTGCGCGGCCACGAGGGCCTCCTGCTGGTGCCGCTGCTGCGCGGGTGCGAGGCTGCCCTGTGCGAGCGTTTGCTTGGGCCTCGCGTGACGGACCGCGTCCGCCTCGCGGCCGCCGCGGCTTGCGCCGCAGTCGTCGCCGGCCCGCGTGGCCGCTTCGTCTCCGTGACGGCCTTTGTGAGCCTGCACCTCGTGCCGGCGCTCGAGCGCGTGGACCTCGCCGCCAGCGACTGGGCCATGGCCCTGGTCGGCGCCCTTTGCGAGCAGTACGCGGCCGAGGTGGGCCAGTCCGCGCTCTGGGGCGCGGCGCAGCGCGTCCTGCTCGAGAACTTCGGCTCGCGCCTGCCATCACGTCGCAGAGCTGCCGTCGCCCTTGTGGAGCGCATCTTGCGCAGCTCCAGCTCCAGCTCCAGCACCAGCACTACCAACAGCAGCAGCGATGGCAGTGGCGGCTCGTCTTCGCAAGGCGCGCAGGAAGACCTCGCCGGCTGGGGCGCCATCATCTCCGTGCACCTGCCGCGCGCGCTGCGCGACCCGGATCCGGACGTGCGCAGCTGCGCCGCGGCCTGCGTCGCAGAGATCCGCGCCGAGGGCTGGGCGCTCGTGTCCGATGCGCAGCGCCGCGACTGCGTGCGCGGCATCGCAGCGGCGTACGGTGCCAAGGAGGAGACGCAGCGCGCAACGCTCACGGCTCTGGCCGCCATGGCGCTCACGCCAGCTTTTCGTACGCCGGACTTCATGCGCGAGGCCGCGCCGCTCCTGCTCGTGGCTTTGGAAGCCCCGAACATGCAAGTGCGCGCGCGCGCCGCCGTCGCGCTCGGCAACCTCGTGTACGACCCGGAAGGCGGAGCGCTCTTTGGGCTCGAGGACTCGCGTGTCGCGCTCGTCGAGGCCTGCCTCGTGCATACGCAGGATCACGACAAGGTCTCAGCGCCCTGCTTTCGTGCGCTCGGCCCGCTCGCAGCGCGCGTGCCGGGCGACCCGCTCGATCCCGCGCTCCGCGCGCGTGTCACCGAGGCGCTCCGCCTCGGTGCGCTGGGGCTCGGCGAGATCCCGGCAAAGGTGCAGTGGAGCGCCTGCGCGTCCATTGGCCAGCTCCTGGTGGCCGACGCCTCCGATGCGCCGCGCGACCTCGTTGCGGACCTCGCCGACCTCGCCGCTCAACACGACAACTTCAAGGTGCGCACGGCTGCGGTTGCGGCGCTCGTGCTCAGCGCCCCTGTTCTGCAGGTCGACTCGCGCGCGCTCGTGCGCGACACCTTGGGGCCCGCACTGCTCGCACTTACCGCTGAGCGCGCCAGCGTCGACGTGTCGCAGGCGCGCTTCGTCAGCAAGCTTGAGCTCGCGCTCAAGAACCTGCTCCGCACGCTCTCCGACCACGACTGGCCTGAGCAGGGCGGCGACCTCGCCCATCTCCTAAGAACGACCCAAGTGTTGTAAATGCCATTGCATTCTTATCGTATCAGTTGGTGCCGGCGTCGGTGCCGGCGTCGGTGCCGGCGTCGGTGCCGGCGTCGTTGCCGGCGTCGGTGCCGGCGTCGGTGCCGGCGTCGGCCACTTTGGCGCCGGCGCCCGTTTTGTCGGCGCCCGCCTCGGCGAGCGGGGTGAGGATGCTCGCAATCCACGCGAGAGACAGACCGAGAAAAAAATTCTCGCGCTTGCACTTGGCCAGATTCCTGTGCACCGCCTTGGGCCACTCCTTCTTGGGTCGCGCAGCGAGCTTCTCGTTGCAAGTCAAAATGGCAGCCAGGAGGTCGTCGGCAGTTTGGAACTTGCCGTTGCGCAAGGCGTCCGTGTGGAAGAGGTCGTTGCGCAGCTTGGCCTTGTGCACGTTGGGAGGGCGGCAGCGCTCGTTGCCGAACATTTCCGGAAACCGCGCCTCCAGGGCATCGCAGGCGCCATCGATCATGTTTTTGAAGGGCGGCGCCAGCTGCTGCGGCAGGTCAATGTCCTGCACGCTCTCGGACTTGTTGATCTCCAGGAAGAGCGCCTTGATGTCCTCCTGCGTCTTGACCGGGTGAACCTCCACCAAAAGGGGAATGTCGTTCGCGGCGTCCATTTCGTCGAGCAGCAGCTGCAACGCGAGCACACGGTGCTGGCCGTCGATGATGCCGGACTTTTGCGGCCTGTTCAGGGCCGGCCCCCGGGCGTCGACAAAGTCGAAGACGGAGATCACGCCGAGAAATTGGTGGCTGCCGCGCTTCGATGCCGCGATCTGCTTCACGCGCTGCTGGTCCGTGGGACGCTGCAGCGACCAAATCGGCACGTTCTCGCACAGCTGCCGCCCCGACGCATTGAACACCTGCTTGTACCCGTAGTCATGCAGCAGAGTGCCGTACACGGGGTGCTCGACGCGCACCGTCGCCGGCGCGGAGGACGCCAGCGAGGGCCGCTCGCTCAGCACCGACTCGAAGGAGTCGCGGGCCACCGAGGCGGCCTCTGCCTCGGCCGCGTCGTCCTCGTTCTCAAGGTCGTCCCCTTCAATGTCTCCGTCATCGTAAACAGCGGCGACGTCGTCGTCTTGATCCTCGGCAACCTCCGCCTCCTGCTCGGCCTCGGCAAAAGCCGCGACCTCGGCAGCATTCTTGTCCTCGGCGGCCTTGGCCTCCCGGGCGGCGATGGCGCGCCGCGTCATTTTGCTGCGCTCGTTCATCACCTGCATGCTGCGCAGCGCGTCCTCGCGCGCCGGTGTCACGCCCACGCCCAACGGCAGCTTGGCCTTCTCGGCAGTCTTCATCACGCTGCCGTGCGCCACATTTGTGCTGTCCATAAGCGGGCGCCGCATCATGCGTGCCACCACGCCGCTGCGACCCGAGGACGCGGACCCGCCGCTCCGTGAGGACCGCTCGCTCAGCGGCGTGTTCTCCTCGTCGCGCCGACGCGGCCGCAGCTGCAGCGACTGCTGCAGCGTCTCCGTCAGCGCGTCGGCTTGCACCTCGCGCAGCTCCGGCTCCCGGTCCATCGCAAAGGTCACCTGCCGCTTGCCGCCACTACCACGGGCGCCATCGCCATCGCCATCGCCATCGCCGGCGTGGGCGCTGGCGCCGCGCTCCAGGTCCTCCTGCTCCTGCTGCGCGTCCTGCTCGGCCTCCGCCTCCTGCGCGCCCAGCCCGAACAGGTTCGTCGACAGCGAGAGCCGCCGCAGCATGCTGTCGGCCGGCTCGAGCTCCAGCTCAGGGTCGGCTCAGGCCTTCGCTCTCGCGGCCAGGTCCTCGCCGTCGCCAAGCCGCTGCCAGAGCGCGCCGGCCGCGCCGCTCTCCGTGCGCTCCCTCGTCCTCGCGCGCACGGCCACGCGCAGCGCGCCCTCCTCCAGGGCGCCGCCGTGCCCGGCCCCCCGCGAGCCAAGGAGGGCGGCGAGGCGGGGCGAGGCGGGGCGAGGCGGGGCGAGGCACCGCGCGCACGACGCGCAGGCCGCTCTGCGCGCGCCGCGCCGCGCAGCGGAGCCCTCGAGGAGGCGGCCGGCGTGAGCGATGATCCTGCGATGCGTGTCTGCCTAGGCCAGGCGTGTAACGGGCCAGGACATGCGCACCCTGTCCCGGCGGTACGAGCGGGAGGGCGGCGAGCCCAGGGGCGCGCCGCGGCCCGTCGGGGGGAAGGCGAGGTCTAGGCGCGCGGGGAGGCGTAGGGGCTGGAGGCGGAGGAGGACGAGGCGCGGCGCAGCTGCGGCGGCTTGACGACCATGGGCACGGCCAGGTGCACGCGGAGCAGGTGGCGAGGCCCGTGCGCAGGGTCCGCCTGCGAGCGGAACTCCTTGGCGAGACGAAGGAGGAAGTCCCAGCGGCGCTCGTGGCGCTCGTCCTCGTCCTCGCTGCGGAAGCAGGCGCTGGCGCGCTCCACGACGGCGGCGTTGGCGGGGTCGCCCAGCCAGAGCAGCGTGGCCTCCTTGACGAGTGAGACGCGCACCTTGGAGCTCGGCTCCTCGAGGGATCCGCGCGTGTCGGCGCTCACCGCGAAGACGTACCAGCAGCCGACCGTGGAGCCCGGGTAGATGTCCTCGGCGATGTGACCAGCCGGCGTCAACGCCGAGATCAGGTTGCGCGCGTTCGTGAGCACCTGCAGGCGCTCCGAGCCCGCCAGATGCTGCGTGAGGAAGGGTCGCGCCTCCGAGCAGCGCGCCGCCGCGTTCGAGCACAGCGAGGCCGCCGCGTAGTTGCCGTGCACGAGCGCCTCCTGCAGCGCACCCTCCAGCAGCACGCGCTTCTCCGCGCGGCCGGACGCCGGAGACCACGCCAGCAGGTCCACCTGCAGCCGCTGAAAGAACTTGCGCCGTCGCCACCGCAGCAGCTCTACGTAGTGCTGCACGTAGCCGCGCGCCAGCGCCCCCACCGACGCGAGCACCAGCCCTAGCACGCGAAGCAGCGCCGTGCGCCTCAGCTGCGTCAACAGCATGTAGAGGCCGCGCGACGCCACGGCCGCCGCCACCGCGCGCCGCCACTGTGTTGACAGCCGCACTACCATCGTCCCCTCCGCCGAGCGCTCAACACGAGCGATCGATTCTGCTGGCCTGGCGTGCCACCTACCTGCCTGCGCTGCCCTCTGTCGCAGCACGAGCCCCAACATTGCGCGCTTACTCGGTGCGCGGCACCTTAGGTGGACACTCACGTGGGCACTCTCAAGTCTTTTTCCATCACCATTGTCAGTGCACACCTCTCCGACCACGACCACTACGCATCGACAGATAACGATAGGCCTTGCTACTGCTTCTAGGCCTTGCCCGTCTTCAGCGGGGGCCATTCGAAGATTGCGCGCTCGTGCGTGCGCTGCATTTATTAAAGGCCGTGCCTGCCTTGGTCTTTGCTCACTTTGTGTGTCGACCATGCGTTGGATGTAAGATGGAGTGTTTCCGTTGACGCGCTACTGTGCTGTGCCAGCCAAGAGAGCAACGCAGTGCGCGCTGCCTTCTCTCTCGCTCTGATTCGCGCTCTCGACATCATTGAGGCATTTCCTGTGCGCGAACGCAGTCTCGGGCAAGCGCAGCGACGACGCGGGCGCCATGGCGTTCTTCGGGCTCACGTACCTGGGCGAGCAGGCGTACTTCCGCGACTCCTCCGTGGTCGGCCTGGACCTCTCGCTCTTCTCTGAGGAAGATTTTTCGCGCGCCGCCGACCTGGCGTACGGCAAGAACGTGGACGCGGTGCCGCTCGACCAGCTTGAGCGGTATCTGACGAAGCTGTACAAGGGCCCGCAGGTCCCGGCTTGGGACGAGGCGCTCATCCTGGATCAGCTGCGCCAGCTCGATCTACCGGAGGATGCGACGACGGCCCCACGCGACGTGTTCTTGCGTGCCTGCTACATGGCTCGCGCCGAAACGATGAAGCCGTCCTTCCACGGCGAGGAGTACAAGCCCGTGGAGTACACGTCCATGTCGGAGCTGCAAGACTCTACCCGGAGGAATGTCCGCGTCAAGCACAACCCGCGCGACAAGTTCCTCAACCCAGTCACCTCAAGCCAGGCCGTCGGCTGGAATGTGGGCGACCCTGGCTTCGCCGAGCTCGATGCCAAGGCCACCAAGCGCTTCCCGAAGATGTCGAGCGCCGAGTCTGCCTTTGCCGCAGCCCTTGCGAACTCGCAATAGTGCGGGCCTTGGCCTTGTATGATCAACCTCTGATGTGAACGCAAATGCTTTGCCTCGTCGACGACGCAAGCAAGCGTCACGCAAGGACTCTGCATTTGTTAAAATGTGATCGAAGTCGCCGCCTAACTGTGTTGTGTCCTTCAGTACCACCATGACCTTGCCGGAGCTCTCCAAATCCGAGTCCGAGTCCGCCGAGTCCGAGTCCGAGTCCGAGTCCACTGCACTGGCACTGGCACTTCAAAAGCACTTGGTCATGGTTGAAGGGCGTCCCGACGCACGGCCGGGTGACTGTGGCAGGCATCATCCCGGCCGTGGCATCGAAGGCAAGGCAACCGCATACCCCGAACACCAAGCGTCGCAGCGGTCAAGCGTGCGCGCACATCGGCGGCGAGGGCTACGCGGACGTGGCGCGAAGTGCAGCGTGGGCTCCACGCTGCACGGCGCCGTGGACCCGCCCCTCGCACGAGAGGACGCCATGAGCAAGCCCACGGCGGACGAGAGCGACTCGTCGTCGCGCGTGGCGGCGGCTGCGGCGGCGTCCATCTACACGGCTGAGGGCAACGCAGCGGGCCCGCGCGCGGCGCAGCTGCAAAAGCAGCGGCAGATTCTGCTGGAGCACGTGCAGCGACAGCGTGACGAACTGACGGTCCGGTCGGCCGTGCCGGACGTGGCGTCGCTACGCGACGTGGACAGGCGCTTCAAGAAGGAGGTCTTCGTGGACAGCTCGCTGCGGCCAGTGGGCCTACAGACCGCGGAGGAGTTCCGAGAGGCACAGCGCAAGCTGGAGGAGCTCGAGGCGAACAAGACCGCGGAGCACGGCGACGACCGGCAGGACTCGGCCGCGGCCGACCGGAAGAGGAGTAAACGGGAACGGCGCAGAGAGCGCGCCTTGCTGTCCTTCGAACCGGACGAGGATGCAGAGGACGATGGCGCGTCCGCTGCGAGTGACTGCAAGAAAGAGAAAAAGGAGAAGGAGAAGAAGAAGAAGGAGAAGAAGAAGCGTAAGCGCATGCGCGTCGGCGGCGAGGAGGACAAGGGCGACGAGGATTCGAAAGACGCGGCGCCAGGTTTGTCGGGAGACGAGGAGGATGGGGCCAGGAAGGCCAGCTTTCGCGTCTTCAAAAACCGATCCGTCGACACGAGCTTCTTGCCGGATCGCGAGAGGGACGCCAGGGAGCGCGCCGAGCAGGAGAGGGCGCGCGCCGCGCGACTTGCCGAGGAGGCAGTGGTCAAGGCGGAGCCCCTCAAGATCACGTACAGCTACTGGACCGGCGAGGGTCACCGCGACACGGTCGAGATGAAAAAGGGCTCCACAGTGGAGGAATTTCTCGAGACGGTGCGGCGCAAGCTGTCCGGGAAGCTCTTCCCGAACCTTCGCGTGGTGAGCGCGCAGGACATGCTCTACGTGAAGGAGGATCTCATTATTCCGGGCTTCCTGACTTTTTATGAGCTCATCACCAGTAACGCGCGGGGCCGCAGCGGACCTTTGAACAAGTTCAACGTCGAGGAGGACGTTCGCCTGGTGGCAGACGTGCGCGAAAAGTCACAAGACTCACACGCGGGCAAGGTCGTTCTGCGCAGCTGGTATGCGCGGCACCGACACCAGTACCCGGCCAGCTCGTGGGAGGTCTTCGACCCAACTCGTCACCAGGATGAGGCCAATAAGGTGCCGAGCGAGCAGTGGCAAAGGTGAGGAAGAAACGAAAGAAGGAAAGGTGAAAACATTGTCATTGTCAGGCCTGCGTCGCCTCCTTCTTGCGCCGGGCACGCTCCTGAACCATCTTGTTCCGCAGCAGGGTTTTGGGTGGTGGTTCCTGCGACGTCCTGCTGGCGGCCCCAGGCACCTGCGCCGGGGAGTCCGCGTCGCGGACCTTTTGCTTGTGAACGCCGGTGAAGGACTTGGGGTCCGCGAGGCGCTCAAAGGCGGGCCTGGCGGCCGCGGCGACCGCGGCAAAGGCCGCGGCGGTGGCCGATGTGCTCGAGTTTGGGGTGCCGGACGCGGGGGCGCCCTCGTCAGAGGTGTTCTCCTTCTCCGGATTGTCGTCCGAAGCCAAGGCGGAGCGCTTCTGCGCCTCCCACGCGAGCTGGCGCGCGCGGCCGTTGCCGTTGTTTCTGTACAGACCGCTGCTCTCAGCCTTGTACGTGCCGCTCTCGTTCTTGATCTCCTTGCTGTTGCTGCTACCTGCGGATGCTGCGACGGCAGATGAGGATGCCTGGGCCGAGGACGACACTGCGCTTCCCGTGGAGCCGGTCGACTCGCGAGCGCGGCGCGCCTTTTGATCCTGTGCCCGCCTGTTCGAGTACGACTCGGTCATGCGCGAGAAGGACGGGGAGTGGTTCAGGTCGGACCCGCTGGAGCTGCGCCGCGTGGCGCGCGGGCTGCCGTTGACAGACCCACCACTGCCGCCGCCCGCCGCGGCGCGCGGGCTGCTGCGGCCGCTGGCGGAGGCCTGGCGCTGAATGTCTGCGAGCGCCGCTGCGTCGAGCGTCATGCCGTCCACGGTGGACTCGGGAAGGCCGCCGCCAGGGACAAGCTTGAGGCAGTCGACCTCAACCTCAGCGTTCTGGGTGATGGTGAGCTCGTCGAGCGTCTTCTCGATGCCACCGGCGCCGGTCCGGTTCTGCTGGTCGATCACCTTGCGTTTGGCGATGCCGGTGAAGTTTTCCCGCTTGGACAGGCGGCTGTACACGTCCTCCGAGGAGGCCTCGTAGGAGTGGCCGAGGAAGGCCGAGGCGACGGCCGTCATGGGCATACCACCGCTCATAGCAACCTCGCTCGGCAGCGCCGCGGTCTCCTCCGCGAGCATGTCGGCGCGGGCAAGGGCGCGGCGCGAGCCCTCGGACTCGGTGGGCTGCGGCGTGGCCATGGCGAAGCTGGCACCGAGGCTGGAGCGTCGTGCCGCCGAACTCCTGCCCTTGAAGGCGGAGCTGCCACCCGCCTGCAGCTGGCGCACGTGCTCCTCGAGGGCGCGAACCTGGGCGCTCACGTTGTCTTGCATGCTCGTTGGCACCTTGATGTTGTGCTCCTTGAGAAGCTCGAGGAGGCGGTGATTTTCTTCGGACAGGGTTTTGCAGAGGGCGCTGGACTCGCCGAGCTTCTCCTGCAGAGCACGCGTCGCCGCATAGGGTGTCACGGCAGCAGCCATGGGCGAGCCAACGTGGCCGATCGAGTGCCGTGTCATCCCCGGCGTCGCCAGAATGTTGGGCGAAGGAGAAATGGGGCCGGCGCCACTCTGGGTTGAGGGCATCATCGACTGGCGCCGCTGCTGCAGGTCGCGACGCGCGCGCGACTCCTCTGCGGTCTTCTCCTGCTTGTACCGGTGCACGGTGCCCTTGAGAGTGGTCAACTTCCTCTTTTGGTCACACACCATGAGCCAGAGCAGCTTCACAGGGTCTGCCACCTTGGCGAGCTGGGGCGGGAGAAAGCCGTGCGCGCTCGAGGCGGCCTGGCTGCCGGTGCGTGTACGCTGCGGAGCCCCGTCTGCCTCGGTGTCCTCCTCGATCTCGTCAACGTCGATCTTGGCTGCCGCGTCCTGGGACTGCTTCTCGTGGAAGTAGATTTCGTAGTCGAGCGCCTCAAGACGGTCATTGATCTCCGCAATGGCTTCGGCGTCATCTGCCGCACTCACGTCGGCCTTGCTGGACGTAGCGCGGCCCGTGCTGCTAGCCAGCGCTGCGGCTCCCGCGCCAGTAGGCGTCGCCGCGGGAGAGAAGGCAGCCTCGAGCGCGCTTAGGCCGGTCTTGGAGGAAGAGGGGGCGACGTTGCTGGCCGCGTTGGCGCTTCCCGGGGTCCCGGTCGTGGGCGTGCCACCCTTGTTGTTTGTCACGAAGAAGGAGCGCAGGCTCTGCTTTTCCGCAGGCCCGGCGTTCGAGGCGGCGGACGGCGGCGCGGCCAGAGCAGGCGTGTCCACTGCTGCTGCTGCCGCCGCTGCCGCGGCCGCAGCCGGGGCCTGGCGGCGCGGCGTGTCAGCAGGGGTGGCGACGGCCGGGCGGCGCAGACCGCTGGCGCTCGGAGTCGCAGTGCTCTGCGCGCGCTCCTCGGCGGCCTTGGCGCGCTCTTCGGCCTTGCGCTTGCGCTCCTCGAGCTCGCGGCAAAGCTCCTCCTTGCGTTCGATGGCAGCCTGCTTCTTGGCGAGAGAGCGATGCAGGCGCTCGACCTCCTCGTCGTGCTTGATGCGCTCGCGGGCCAATTCGTCGAGCATCTTGCGCTGCTTGCGCTCCTTGTCCGTAAGTTGCTTGTTGTGCGAGGTGAGGCGCTGCGCCTGGCGCAACTTGCGCTGCATGGCGGTGACCTGCTCTGTCTTTTGGCGCAGCAGGCGCTCGTCTCGCGTCTTGCGCATCTGCAGCTTTTGCTTGTCCTGCGCCAGCACGCGGTGCTCCTTGCGCAGCCGCGCAATCTCCTGCTTGCGCTGTTGCGCATCCTCGCGGTACTTCTTGGCGTTCTCCTCCATTCTGCGCTGGTACTCGACCTTTTGCTTCTTCATGTGGTCGATCTCGTTCTGGATCTTCTTCTCCTTGAGCTGGAATTGGTTTGCCAGACGTTTCGCTTCTGCCAGCTGCCTGCCCTGCGCCTCCAGCACCTTGAGCCGGTCATGCTTCTCCTTGAGCTGCGCCCGCAGCTTGCCGATCTGCGCCTTGACCGACTCGCTGGTCGACTTGTTCGACTCGAGGTCCTTGATTTTGGCATCCAGCGCATCGCGCTGCTGCTGCGTCACCTGCACCTCGGCGTTCATCTCCGCCATCTTGGCCTCGTAGTGCGCCTTCATGGCCTCGTGGCGCTTGCGTTCCTCGACCACCTGCTTCATCATCATCTGCTGCGACCGCAGCGTCACGTCGTAGCTCTGCACCATGTTGCGGTAGGAGTCTTGCGTCTTTTGGAACTTCTCCTTGAGCTCGCGAGTTGTCGCGTCGTCATCCTCGTTCACCTCCAGCAGGGTCGTGTCCGCGGCCAGATCCTCGAGCGCGGTCGAGGTGGTACCCTCACCATCCTCACCCTCGCCGTCCAGGCCATCGTCCTCCTCGTCCACGTCGTCCAAGTCCGTGTCCACCGTGTCGCCGCCGCCGCCGCCACCACCACCACCCGCAGGCAGGCCCACCGCGCAAAACGGTCCGCCCAGGCTGCGCCGCAGGCGCGAGTTGCGCACAATCTCCTTCTCCACCTCATCGAGAGACTCGGCGAAGTCGAACTCATTGTGCAGCAACTTGAGCTCCTTGCGCGCTTGGGACAGCTGTTGATCACTGAGCTCCAGCTGCTGCTGCAGCTCCTCGATCCGCCGCAGGTAGCCCATATTGCTCTGGATGGCCCTCTCGTCCAGCTCAATGTCCTTGCCCTCGCCTTCGCCGCCGCTCCCGAGCTTGCTCCGGTAAAAGTCCACCTGCGCGTTCGCCATGATGTACTTCTCCTGGGTCTCGGAGCGCGCCTGCTTCTCGCGGTCCAGCGAGTCGGTAAGCTTGAGTACCTGTGCTTCGGCGGCGTCTGCGCGCATGCGCATGTCCTCCAGCTCCTTGCGCGACGCGAAGCCGCTGCTAAAGTCCATGCCGCCGTCAGCGGCAGCCGCCATGGCCGCCATGGCCACCGAGTCGCCCAAAAAGGCGGCGGCGCCGGCACCGGCACCTCCACCCATGGACATTTGCAGCTTGAGCTGCTGGATCTGAGCCTTGAGCAGGGCGATCTGCGAGGAGTTCGGGTCGCGGTTTACAATCGGTTTGTTCTTGATGTTGCGCGCGCGGTTCGCATAGCGCAGCGCGTTGAGCGTCTCCTCGAAGTTGGCGTCCGCAGGGGACACGCAGGCGACCATGAGCGTGCGGCTGTTGCCGCCCAGCGAGTCCTGCAGCATGCGCGTCAGCTTCGAGTCACGGTAGGGCACGTACGTGCCCTTTGGTTTCGTCTCGTCACCCAGCGCCGAGATGACGTTGCCCAGAGCCAGGAGCCCCTTGTTGATGTTGATGCCCTCCTTGAGCCGGGTCCCCGTCGCGCCCGTGCGCTTGGCGCGCTCCGACCCGGCCAGGTCCACAAAGTGGAACTTTGCCGTGCGGTACTCAACGTCGGACTCCGTGCCCGCGGCCGGGTCGGCCTCCGCGCCGTCCGAGTCCTCCTTGTCCTCGGTCTCCGTCCCGCTCTCCGACGCGCGCACGCCGTCCTCGCCCGAGGCCTCGCCCTTGTCCGTCGCCGAGGCAGCCGCCGGCAGGTGCTGCTCCACGATGATGGTGAAGATGGCGTGCGAGCGCGACGAGTGCAAGTTCATTTCCGTGCTGCCCGTTGTGCGGCACATGGACCCGCGCTCCAGCGCGTCGTACATGGCCTGCGTGGACTTGACGGCCTCCTCGACGGCGCCGACCACCTCGAGCCCCTTGTCGCCCTCACGCACGTTGACGATCTTGCCCTCCGAGGACCCGGCCGGGTCCAGCAGGTCCCGGATGTCCTCGCCGTAGATCTCCAGGAACTGCACGCGCAGGTAGAACTCGGCGCCCGGGTTTGCTGCCTTCTTCTCCTCGATGATCTCGAAGATCTCCGACATGGCGCGCGGGATCACGCCGAGCTTGCTGTCGTCATTGTCCACCAGCGAGTCCGTCGACGTGCCCATGGTGTACGTCTTGCCGCTGCCCGTCTGTCCGTACGCCAGCACCGTCGCATTGTACCCGTCAAAGAGGCTGCGCACCAGCGCCGACACGTTCTTCTCGTACAGCTCGGACTGGTGCGAGGACGGCCCGAACACCTGGTCGAAGGTGAACTGCTTCTCCTTGCCCATCATGACCAGCTCGCGCTCGCTGAGCGCCTTGACGCACTCGCTGCATCGCTCCAGCTTCTCCTTCGACAGCAGCGGCCGGATGCGCACCGCCACGCGGATGTTCGTGCTCTCGCTCATCCTCCCCGCGCGGCGCACCGCCCCGCGCGCGCGCAGCCCTTCCGCGCGCCGTGAAACGGACGAGGTCTGCCGCCCCCCCCAGGCCGCCGCGGCGCTGTTTCGAACTTTTGCCCCGCCCGCCCCGCGCTCCCCTGCACGGAATGGGCTTTTCCGCCGCGGCCGACCCGCTCAGGCTGCCGCCGCCGCGCCCGCGCCGGGGCAAACTCGCGCGAATTGCGGCCCGCGCGCCTGACAGAGCCAGGCTCGCGCCAGCCCGCGCAGGGCCGAGCCGAGCCGAGGCGATCGCGCCGAGTCGAGCGCGCTGCTGCTCGCCAGGCCGAGCCGAGCCGAGCCCAAGCCCCAGCGTCGCAACGGCGCGCGGCGCTGGGGCTCGGATTGGGCCCTCCATGAGGCGCCGCGCAAGTACCACCACCTCCACCTCGAGGACGACCTCGTTATCGGCGCGAAAATAACTGACAGTGACTCAGACTAACTGCAGTGACTCAGGGGCAGTCGCGCTCAGAGGCAGGCTGCGAAGCACCGCTGCCAGCGCTTGCTTGGTTGCTTGGTTGCTTGGCATCCGAGGCATCGGTCGCGAACTGCGCGGGTTGATGGATGCCGTCGTGACCGAGATCGGGGTGAGCGCCGGGCAGAGCAAGTGGAGTGGGGCTCGCTGACTCGTTTGCTCGGGCTCAGGCACTTCGGGACCGCGCTTTGGTTCGACGACCTCGTATTAGTGGGCTCCTCGAGCACGCCGTCGAGCAGCAGCAGCAGCAGCAGCATCGGGACCGCGCCCTACATCGTGGTACCGCCCTGCTCTTCGGAGGCTAGCTTGACGGCCTGGGCTGGCACTCAACTTGAAGATGCTGGGGTTAAGCCTTGCCGCTTGCTCTCTCTCTCTCTCTCTCTCTCTCTCTCTCTCTCTCTCTCTCTCTCTCTCCCTCTCGCCTTTGCTCTAGCAAAGCTTTCAGTCTTCAGGTCTCGCATCATGATGTATGTCAGACATCAGACTCGAGATGAGGCCTAACGACCCATTAGGCCGCCAGCGCACCTAACGACCGCTCGCGGCGCAGAGCGCGTAGGAGCAGAGCGCGATCAAAGAGTTTGGATCGATCGGGCGGCGTGGCGGCGGAGGGAGAGGACAGCGCGCAGGCCACGGGGCGAGCGCGGCGCGGCGCGGCGCTCGAGCGCGGCGCTCGAGAGCGCGGCGCACCATGCCGTCGGCGCGGCGGTCCGAGCGCAAGCGGACCAAGCCGACGCTGTTCCAGGCGGGCCCCTCCAAGCGCGTGTCGCTGGGCGAGCACGAAGACGAGGTGGACGCCAGCAGCGAGGAGGACGCGGAGGTCCACGATCGTGATGAGGACCCGGGCGAGTCGGACAGCGAGTCCGAATCCGAAACCGAGGCCACGCCGGCGAAGCGGCGCGGGGGCGCTGGGCGCCAGCGCAACCGGCCGGCGGCCAAGACGCAGAAGAAGACTGGCAAGCCGCGGAAGCAGCCGTCGCCGCGCCAGCAGCCGCAACAGGACCTGGGCGAGGTGCTCGCGGCGCTGGCAGACGAGGGCGGGTCCACCTTGCAGCTCGTGCGTGACCTGATCGACCCAAGCGAAACGCCGGACTCGCTGTCCACCAAGCTCGTGGGGATGCTGCTCGAGTGCTGCGGTGTCCCCGCCAAGGCCGCCAAGGAGCTCCTGCTGCAGGACGAGGACGACGAGCCGCTCGAGGACGACATCGTTGAGGTGGAAGACGACGAGGTGGTCGACCTGGCGCAGGCCATCACGGGCATGGACGACGCCTTCTTCGACAAGTACCCGCTGCAGGCGTGGAAGCGGTTTCCTGATCGTTTTGCCAAGTTTTGGAAGCTTTTTCTGAGTGAGAGCGACACGCGTCTCGCACTGGTGCCCCAGGACAGCAAGTTCTACGGCATTTTGCCCGCGCTCGTGCGCTCCGTGGTGGCCATCTCCAAGGCGCCCCTCGTCTCCTTCCGCCACACGGCGGTGGAGACGGCCATGAACATGGCGCGCGGCCTGCTGGAGCTGCACAAGGCGCAGCTCGTCAAGCTCAGTCAGGGCCTCAAGCAGCTCTACAGTAAGATGCGTCAGGGTGACGCGGAGCGCGCCAAGACGCTCAAGAAGGCCTTCGAAGCCCTCCTGGCCCCAGCCAAGCACAAGGCGCCCGCCAAGGATCTCTGCACCGCCCTGGCGGGCGTGACGGAGGCGGCCAGCGCCAAAGCCGTGCGAGACCTCGCCGGCAGCTGCCTCGACCTGGCGCGGTCCGCGATGCGCCTTCAGACGCTCTCGCACGACCTCTTCATCGGCACCCTCCTGGACCGCAGCAAGGACGTCCACGAAGTGGTGCGCGTTGCCGCGCTGCGCCTCGCGGAGACCGTCATGGAACTTGATCCGGCGCTCTTTTTGGACACGGCCCGCCCGCACGTGGAGCGCATGCTCAAAGACCGCAGCCCTCGGGTACGGGAGCAGGCGTGCGCGGCGTTCGCGCAGTGCATGCGCGCGCAGGGTCCGGCACCCGATCTGGAGCTAGAGGCCGCGGCGCGCGCGCGCGTCCTCAAGCTCCTGGTCCAGGCGCAGACCCGGTGGGCCGACCGCGCCTTTGACCAAATTGCCGGCCCGCTGCTCTCGGACGTGGACCCGGCCGTCATTGAGGCGGCTATCTGGGCCGTGAGTGCGGCATGGGACTTGGACGCCGAGCTCCGCAACCTGGCGCGCGAAGGGGCCATCGAGCGCTGCCTGTGCTACTCGGACGCGGGCACGCTTGACGAAGCGCTGGTCCCTGTGCGCCGGGCGGCCGCCGAGGTCACTTTGCGTCACCGCACGAGTCTCGCGGACCCAGCCTCCGCGTCCGCTTCTTCCTCCTCCGCCAGGCGCTCCTCCGGCGGCGCCGCCGGCATCGCGGCGGTCCGCCTGCAGCTGGCGTCCTTGCTGGAGCTGCTCGCCGAGCTGGCGGGCCTGCGGCCCACGGGCGAGGATGAGGGCGCTGCGGAGGCTTCCTCCAGCCAGTCCAGCCAGAGTCAGGCCCTCGAGGCCGAGGACGAGAGTGTAGCCGCCGAGGATGAGGCTGCCGCCGTGGGGCGTCCGCCCAAGGTCCTTCCGTACGAGGTGCTGGCGAAGGTGGTTGCCGCGTTTTGGCCACTGCCCCGGGCCAGCTTTCTGCGCAACTGGGAGGCGCTCTGCAGCATGCTGCAGAGCTACGGCGAGAACAACGTGGCTAGCCAGGACACGAGCAACCTGAGCCAGGTGCGTGCGCAGACGCTCGTCGGCGTGCTGCGCGCAGCCGCGGCCTGCAGCGCCGTCAAGGTGGCGCCGCCCGCCGCGGGTGGAGGGCGCCGCGCCTCCTCCGCCGCCAACAAGGAGGCCGCCGCGTGCTCCGCAGCCCTCATGGAGGCTCTGCAGCGCTCCCTCGGCGACCTGCTGGTCACCTTCCGCGCCGAAAACCACGTGCTGCGCAACCTCGTCCCGCTCTGCGCCACGCTCGACCTGGCGCAGTTCACGCGCGACGCCCAGCGCGAGGAGCTCCTCAAGATCGTAAAGCATCTCTCTGGCATCTTTGCGCAGCACAGCGACGCCGTCGTGCTCTATGAGGCGTACCACGTGCTCCTCACCGCGCTGGCCACCAACAAGGACAGCCCCGTGGGCAAGGAGGCCGCGCAGGCGCTCGACGACCTGGTCAATGAGGTGACGAACAGCCTCGAGACCTCGGCCGCGCAGGTCGCGGACGCAGGCGAGACGGATGCTCTGGACGACGAGACTCGCGCTGTCTTTGGCAACTCCCTGCGCCGCGTCGGCGTGCTTCTCCGCGCCGATCCGGCGCGCGGCCCGCTGCCCGCGGCCGTGCAGGCGGCGGTCTGCCGCGCCGTCGAGAGCAGCGGAACAGATCGGGCTGTCGCCTTCGCCGACGGTTTGACGGCGCTCCTGGCCGACCTCGCGGTCGCCTTTCGCGTCGCGGCCGGGATCTGCAAGGAACGCAGGGTGTCCAGCGAGGACCTCGAGGAGGCTTGCAAAGACGTCCAGGAGCGCCGCTCAGGGCTCGTGCGCCTGCTCGAGACCGTCATGGGCGCGCCGCCCACGCTCGTCTCGCGCCGCCTGCAACAGGTTGCCGTCGCCACATTTATGGACCTCCGCGTGCTGTGCTCGCGGCGCCTCGACGCCACGGCACTCCACGCGCTCGCATGGCGTCCGCCCAAGGCCGTCGTGGGTGCCGTGGAGTCCGCGGCGCGACGCCTCGTGGCGCGTCAGGCTTCGCGCGCCGCACTCGATGTGCCCTCGCAGCGCCTCGTGCTGGCACCTGCCGTGCGCAGCGCGCTCTACGCCGGGAGCGCGCTCTCCGGCTACCTGGTGGCGCAGGCCGGCCGCGGCTGTACGGACCTTGACGCGGCCTCGCGCATTTTGCAGGACGCCGCGCGGCGTACAGACCCAGAGGCGCTCATGGTGCTGCAGCACGAGGCGCTCCGCGTGAGCTTCCTCGCGACGCGTGCCAAGAGAGGCGACGACGCGGACGATGACGGCGAGGAGGAAAAGGACGAGGCCGACGAGGACCATCAGGCCGAGGGCGGCCCGACGCCCAAGGCTCTGGCGGCTCATGCGACCGCTCTCGCCAAGGGCATTGCCGGCCGCCCTCGCGGGTGCCCGGAACGCGACGCCCTACCGCTCCTTACGGCTCTTGAGGAGGACATTGTGTTCGCGTTCGCGGTCGGCCAGACGGGCGACGGGCCCGTCGATCGCGTCCGGTTTCTCGCCTACCTCGTGCCCTTTGTCAAGATCCTCAAGCCTCACCACCTTCAGGACCTTCGCAACATCTGGAAGCAGCACCTGGAGCGCGCGGTGCGCGAGGGCCCGGTGCAGCAGCTGCTTTTGCACGGCGAAGGCAAGGACAGCATTGATGACGATGACGACGGACCCCTCGCGCCGGCTCGCGCGGCATTTCGCAAGTTTGAGGCCGCGCTTGGCGTCGCCACGCACGCAAAGCCCACCAAAGCCGTCCAAGATGACGGCGAGAACGAGAACGAGAACGCGAATGAAGTTGAGGACGAGGATGAGGACGAGGACGAGGACGAGGACGGGAATGGAAACGATGAGATGGACGAGGACGACGAGAACTCCCAGGAAAAGGGCCCGACCAAGAAGCGGTCGCGGTCCAGTGGCGCCGGACCGTCCTCGGCGTCCAAGCGGCGAAGGCCCTCGGGCGCCGAGGAGACTCGGGGCTCCGACGACGAGAGCGAGGGATCCGGCAAGGCCAAGGACTCGGACAACTCCAGCAGCGTGCGCGAGATCCAGAAGAATGTATTTGCAGGGACAGACTCGAACGCTGGCGCTGGCGACGACGACGCCGCAGCTGAGGCGCGTACCGCGGACCTCTTTGCCGAGAGCGAGGCGGGTGCCGTGGAGGAGAACGAGGATGAGGACGAGGACGAGCCCGCCGGCGTCACCGGCGACGCCGTCCAGGGCGTACGCCCGCGCCGCAGCCGTGGTCGCGTCGTTTAAAAGTGCAGCAGCATGTTGCTGCTGCTGTCGCTGCTGCTGCGCTGGCGGCTGTGGCGGCCTTGGCGGCAAGCCCTCCTCACTGTCGAGAACTGAAGTTCCCCGTACCATCAAGACAATGTAGCAATCTGGTTCTGCATCATCTCTTGGGCGCTAGAGCCGGCGCTGCCTAGCTCATGCTTGCTCGCTTGTCTCAGTGACTCACTGACAGTGAGTGTTTCATTACCCCATGGTACCCAGGTACCACCGTCTTGCCCGCCAAGCATATCCAGGGACAGAACTTCGCGGTCCCGTTCCCATCGTAACGGCTTGACGGTGAGTGACGCTGACATAGATGCTCACTGATGTTGTCCGAGTCAACTCGCACCCGAACCAGCACTGCACGGCTTCCGTGCCTGCAGTGTCAGTGCAGGCCAGAGCAGGCCGGCGCAGTGCAGCACAGTGCAGCGGAGGTGGTGACGAAAGAGCAGGCAGACTCGAGATGTCGCAAAAGTCGCAGGGCTCGCAGCAGCAGGCGGCGGCGTGGGGCGGCGTGGGGCGGCCGTGCGATGCGTGCGGATTACGCAGGCGCACCACGACGCTGTGCGCGTACAGAGCGGCGCGCGGGTGCATCACGCGCGCGTACAACCTGTGCGAGGATTGTCAGAAGGAACGCGAGGCGGTGGCGGGCGCCAATACGGAGAAGGAGAAGAAGCGGCGGGAGCGGAGGCTCAAGCCACTGCTGGAGGAGCCGAACGAGCGCTATGCCTCCTTCCACGCGCGGACCGCGGCCGCGGCTGAGGAGACTGCGGCCGAGCAGATCCCGAGCTTGGCGACGCTCTGCGTGCGCATGCTGACGCTGGGCGTTATGAACCGCGTGCCGGCCATGTCAGCCGCGCGTCTCGGGCCGCGGCTGGACCAGCTCGCGCGATCCGCAGTCATGGACCGCGTGCTGGAGACCGTGCAGAGCACGTCACCCGTGTTCCATACATTTGTGCGGGAGGGCGGCTGGGGCCCCGCACGCGTGGAGCCGCCGGACGACGACCGCGATGATGAGGGCAGCAGCGAGGAGGGCAAGGGTGCCGCGGAAGAAGAGGGCGCCGCGCAAGGCACGCGCGTGCTGGAGTTGGTCAACTGCAAGCTCTCACATGACGAGCTGGAAATCCTAAGCTACTTTTGCGAGACCGGCGTAGTGGAGAAGCTGGATGTGTCATGGAACCGCTTGTCGGGCGCCGACGCGGAGGAGGTGGCGAGCATCTTGCAGTTTGACACCTGCGTGGAGCTGTGCGCGGCGTGGAACGCTTTCGGCGTGCGCGGGGCGCGCGCCATCGCGGCGCGGCTGCCGACGTGTAGGCAGCTCGTCTCGCTCAACCTCAGCGCGAACGGGCTCGGGCCGGCCGGCGCGGCGGCCATTTGTCAGGGCCTCATGCAGAATACCTCGGTCAAATCGCTCAATTTGTCCTTCAACGAGCTGCGCGCGGCGGGGGCGCAGGCTGTGGCACGCATGCTGGCGACGAACCGGACCGTGTCGCGGCTCAATCTGCGGTCAAACGCCATGGGCCCGCCCGGCGCACTGGCGCTGGCGGACGCGCTGCGCGTGAACGACGGCATCGAGGAGATCAACCTGGTGGACAACTGCATTGGGCCGGAGGGCGCCGAGGCCATCGCCGGGTACTTCCGGGGCCCGATCACCACGTTGCTGGACGGAATTCGCGGACCGGCGGCAAAAGGACGAGGGCGGGACCGCCTTCGCGGGGCGCCGGCCTGACTGCCGCGTGAGCCGCGTGGGCCCCAGGGCGCTCGCTACAGAGCGCAAGCAGCCCGGCTGCGCGCAAGGCCGCCGCAGACTCGCATCAGTCGGTCTCGGGGCCGACCATGGGGAAGGCGATGACATCGCGGATTGAGGACCGGCCGGTCAGCATCATGACCAGGCGGTCGACGCCGAGCCCCCAGCCAGCCGTGGGCGGCAGGCCATACTCGAGCGCTTTGCAGTAGGCGGCGTCAATCGGCATGACGTCCTCACCGTCGCCGTCATCCGCGGGCGCGCCGTCATCCGCGGCGCGCAGCGCCTCACGACCCTGCGTCTGCAGCTGGAAGCGGCGCATCTGCTCCTCCGGGTCATTGAGCTCCGAGTAGGCGTTCACAACTTCCTTGCCGCGCACGAAGAGCTCGAAGCGCTGCGCGAGCCCGGGGCGGTCCTCGTGCGCCTTCGCGAGCGGACTCATGGCGATGGGGTGGTCGCACAGGAAGGTGGGCCGGTGGCAGCGCGGCTCCAGGTGGCGGCCGATCATGGTGTCAACCAGCTTGCAATTGGTCGCAACGGTGTGCCCGGTGCCGGCTTCCGGCACCGCGACGCCCTCAAGACCGTCTTCGTCGCGACGGAGGAGGTCCAGCAGCGCGTTACCGACGGCCTGCACGGCGGCCTCGTCGTTCACGTCCGGAAAGGCGCCAGGCGCCAGGCCGTAGTGCTCCTCGAGGCCGGAGAGCACCGGGACGCGGTCAAAGGGCCCGCACAGGTCTTCGGCGCCGAGACCAACGCCGGACTCGCCGAGAGCGGCGCCGGCCGCGGCGGCGGCGCGAGCAGCGTCGCCTACCTCATCGTTGAGGCCGCGGAAGAGGTCCTCGGTCATTTCCATGAGGTCCTCGTAGTCCGCAAAGGCCCAGTAGAGCTCGAGCGTAGTAAACTCCGGATTGTGTACGGCGCTAAGGCCCTCATTGCGAAAGACCTTGCCGAGCTCGAAGACGCGGTCGACGCCGCCCACGACGAGCTGCTTGAGGTAGAGCTCGGGCGCGATGCGCAAGCTCAGCTCGGCGTCGCCAAGCGCGAGCGCGCGCGTCTTGAAGGGGCGCGCGAGTGCGCCGCCGGCGCTCGGCACGAGCGTAGGCGTCTCCACCTCGAGAAAATTACGCTCGTGAAAGTACGAGCGCAGAAAGCGCAGCACCTGTGCGCGTACCGCAAATGGCGCGGCCACGGCCTCGCCGTTGGCGAGCAGGTCGACGTGGCGATTGCGATACCTCACGCCCTTGTCGCGCAGCGCGAACTTGCCGTCGCCGCGGCCGCTCGGGATGTCCTGCACGCAGGGCGCCAGCACGCGCACAGCGCGCGGCACGATGCTCAGCTCGCCCTTCTTGCTGCTCCCAGGGAAGCCGCGCACCGCAACGGCGTCGCCCTGACGGAGCCCGCGATGCACCTTGACGAACTGATCTGGCTCCTCCTCCTCGTAGAACTTGGCCTCCGACAGCACCTGGACGCGCTGGCCCTGCGCCGCCAGGTGCAAGAAGAAGAGCTTCTTGCTCGCCTCGCGCGGCGTCGACGCCACGCGCCCGCACAGAGTGACCTCCTCGGCGTCCGCCATCCGGCTGCCGGCTTGGACGTCGCTGAAGCGTTCGCGGTACTCCGCCACGCTCATGCTCGGCTTCCACTCGCGCCCCAGCGCCGGGTACCTGCTGCTCGCCAGCCCGCGCGCCCCATGCGCAGTGGCGGCCACCCGCATGGCGCCCCTCCTCGCGGCGCCCAGCATCCTGCCTTCGCCGTCGCCTGGGCCGGAGTCGGCCAAGCCTCGCGGCCGCAAGCACCCCTGCCCTGCCGGCCCCCGCGCGCGTGCACGTACACCTTCGCGCGAACCTGCCGGCGCGGGCGGCGGCCTGCGTTTGCTTTTGCGTTTGCGTGCGCAGCGCCGGGGTGCCAGGCCTGTCCTCTCCACGCCTCTCCACGAACGTGAGGACGTGCGCCCTCCTGCCGAGGCAGCCTGAACTTCACGTGGACAGCCTGAGGCAGGAAGAATGAAAGACACGGTCGTCGCGCTACATCGAGCGCCTTCTCCGAGTCCGCTCGTACATCGGAGGCTCGAGCTCCTTTCTCTATCCTCTTCACGAACGTGAGGACGTGACGTGCGACCTCCTGCCGAGGAAGAAAGAAAGACACGGTCGTCGGCGCAGCCTACATCGAGCGCCTTCTCCGAGTCCGCTCGTGCATTGCATGCTCGCGCTCATTTCTCTGCATCCAAGGTTGTCGAGCCTCAGGTCATGCACGGAGATCATCACCAAGCTCACGTAGTAGTGGACGACGTAGACCAAGACCAAGCGCGAAATCTTCACGTGCATGCTCGCTGCCGGCCGGCGTCTTCTGCCGCGCAGGGAACAGGAGGGTCTGCGCTCGACTTTGCCGCTGGCACTGGCCGCGCCTGCATACACGCCTCGCCGCGCCTTTGCACGGTCAGGTCAGGCTGGCTGCCGCCGAAGAGGCGCGGTCGTTGGAGAAGAACTTGAGCTTGAACTTCAAGTTGAAGAGGCCGCCGCGATCGTCCCCGTGGCCGCCGGCGGCGGCGGCGGCGGCGGCAAGCAGACCCCGAAGCGCGCGACGCGGAGGCGGAAGGCGGCGGAAGGCGGCGGCGCGGCGCGGGCTGGCGGCGCGGGCCGGCGGCGGGATGGAGGGCTTCGCGGAGGCGGCGGCGGCGGCCGTGTCGCGGCGCGACGAGAAGGCGGTGGGCCGGCTGCTGCGGCTGGACGGCGGCGGCGCGCTGGACGTGGGCGCGGCGCTGCAGCGGCTGCGCTCGCTGGGGTCACCCGAGGCGCTGGAGCGCGAGAGCAGACGCGAGGCGCAGGCCGTGGGGCTCGGCGACTTTGCGCCCATCTGCAGCCTGCATGTGGCGGTGGCGGCGGCGCTGGCCGCGGCGCACGAGCTGGCGCCCGGATCGGCCGAGCGCGCCGACCAGCTGGCGCGCGCCTTCAAGCTGCAGGAGCAGCTCTTCAACACGTTCTTGGACCTGTACCGCGGCGAGGGCAGCTGGCTCGTGGCCGCGCTCATGAGCCTGATCCACGACACGCGCGTGCTGGCCGTCTGGGCAGACCGTGAAACGGGCGAGGACCGCATGGAGCACGTGCGCGAGGCCAAGGCCCTGCTTGAGAAGTGCTTTCGGCTCACCACCATGGGCCGCGCCATGACGGCCGACGCGCAGCGCAAGCGGACCGTGGGGCTGTACATCGTGAACCACCAGTTCAAGATCTTCTTCGCGCTCAAGAGCCTGCAGCTTTGCCGCAACCTCGTGCGCTCCGTGGAGATGAACACCTTCCCGGACCTCGACACCTTTCCGCTGGACCAGCAGGTCACGTACCAGTTCTACCGCGGGCGTCTGCTCATCCTGGACGACGACGTCGCCGAGGCGCGCCGCGCGCTGCAGTTCGCTCTGGACAACTGCCCGTCGCACCTCGTGCGCAACCGCCGCCTCATCCTCGAGTTCCTCGTGCCCATTAGCCTCTTCAGCGGCCGCGCGCCGACGCAGGCGCTCCTGGACCGCTACGATCTGACCTACCTGAGCGACCTCCAGCGCCACGTGCGCAACGGTGACGTCCGTTCGCTGTCCGCTTTCATCGACGCCAATCAGGACCATTTCATCGCGCGCGGCCTCTTCCTCGCGCTCGACCAGCTCAAGGTTATTGCTTATCGGAACCTCTTCCGCAATGTCGTTGCGCTGTACCAGGAGACCGTCGAAGAGCGCGCCAAGACGCGCGTCGCGCTCAGCCTCTTCGTGCAGCCTTTCGCCAATCACAGCGAGCCGGATCCCCTGGTGCAGCTCACGCAGCAGCAGGGTGACGCCGCGGCGCCCCCAGCTCCGCCTGACGCGCAACTCAACGAGGAAGAGGTCATGGACCAGGTCAAGTGCGTGCTCGCCAACCTCATCTTTCAGCGCTACGTCAAGGGCTACATTTCGCACGAGAAGGACACGCTTGTACTCAGTCCCAAGGACCCGTTTCCCAAGCTCAGCTCCGTGCAGGCCTTTTCATGATGATTCGTAGCCTCTAGGCAATAGCTCTGGCGAGAGAGAGAGAGAGAGCTAGCCTAGCTAGGTGAAGGATCGCACGTTTCGTGTCAAGGCAGCAGGAGCTAAGCGAAACGAGACGAGACGCGTTTTTATTTCAAAATGATCCATGTACTGGTGGAACACGGAGTCCGCCCTGGCATGGAGGCTCAGTATGAAGGAGAGGATTTTTCCATCAATCGATCGCGCGGTTGCGATTGCGCACCGTGATGAACAAGAGAGAACCCGAATGAACTTTTTGCTTGAATACCTGCAGTGGTCGAATCCGGGAAAGTGGTGCTGCTGGCAGGCGTCGACTGCCGCACTTCTGCCCCCCGCCCTCCACTTTCGATGCACCGCATGGCCTGCCAATTCACAGCGATGCTCAGCTCGACGCACTGTGCCACTGCGGCACAGCGGCCGCCACGGACCGTAGCTCATCATCACTGCCGGTCCTAATGCAACAGCGCGCGGCGGCCAACGAGGCCAACCGGCGCCAGTTGGTCGCCCTTGACCAACGGCCGCCACGGCGCCGCGCCAACGCACTGCAGTGCCAGCCAGAGGAGAGGCACCTTCATCTTCATCATCACTGCAACATCGCTTTTGCATTGCGAGAGCCTTGCAGGGTAGCCACGACGCTGGGCAGAGCCGCAAGCTGCGCAAGGCCGTCGAGAGCGCGACGAGAGCGCGCCGTGCGGGCGAAGGAGATGGCGCCGCAGACGCGCACGCGGAGGCCGCGGGACGACCGGCTGCAGGGCGGTGAGCATGGCGACTCCGTGGCGCAGGTCCCGAAGCGACGGCGCGTGGCGGCGCCGGCCGGCGCGGAGGACCTCGCAGAGGCGCCCTCGGCGACGAGCGCAGCGGCGTCCGGCATCGTGGGCCGCGCGGAGCAGATCGAGGCGGTACGAGAGTTCCTGCGCGCGCGGCTCGACGCAGGGCGCGGCGGCAGCCTGTACGTGTGCGGCACGACAGGTACGGGCAAGACGGCTTGCGTGCAGCACGTGCTGGCGACGGAGCTGGACGAGGCCAGATGGTCGCGCGTCACGGTGGGCAAGCTGAATGGTAACACACTGGAGCGCCCCAGCCTAATCTACGGCGCGCTGCTCCGCGCGCTAGGTCGCGAGTGTCCGAACTCGACGCCAACCGAGCTGGCGCGCGCCGACCTGGAGACGCTCTTCCGGCCGGCCAAGGCAGCGCGTGCATCGGCCAAGCCCAAGGCCGGCGGGCCCATGTTTGTGGTCCTCTTGGACGAGATCGACCAGCTCGTCATGACGAACCAGGCCAAGGGCGGCGCGCTGCCGAGCCGTCAGGAGGTGCTCTACCAGCTCTTTCGTTGGGCAAACCTGCCGCGCTCGCGGCTGGTCCTCATTGGCATTGCCAATGCCGTCAACCTGCATGACCGCTTCCTGCCGGAGCTTCTGCGCGAGGGCTACTCGTCCGAGATGCTCGTCTTTCCCGCATACACCAAGGGCGAGCTCAAGGACATCCTCGAGGTGCAGACGGCGCGCATGGCGCGCGAGACGTCGGTGGGCGAAGCGCGCTTTGACTCCGTGGCCGTGGAGTTGTGCGCGCGCAAGGTAGCAGCCAAGTCTGGCGACCTGCGCAAGGGCCTCGACATTTGCCGGCGCGCGCTGCTGGAGGCCGCCAACGTCAAGGCTGCCCGGTCCGCCGAAAAGGGCGCGGACGGAGAGGCGGTCGTGGTTGGCGTGCCGGCCATCATGAAGGTCATGCGCACCGTCTTTGAGTCCGCGCACGTGCGCACAATGCGCGAGCTGCCACTCCAGGTCCAGTACGCCCTGTGCGCCGTGGTGCGCGCCCAGAAAGACGCGCAGCGCGACGGCAAGCGAAAACTCCTCGTCGCCGACCTCTACCGCGAGTACGCCCGAATGACGCGCGCCTGGAGCCTCCCGGCGCAACCGTTCTCCGGCTTTCGCGACGAGCTCCTCGGGCGTCTCTGCGAAGACGGCCTGGTCTCGCTCGCCGGGAAACAGAAGGATGTCCGCGAGCGTTCCGTCAAGGTCGACGTTCTCGTTGAGGACGTCAACTTTGCGCTCGGCGAGAATGTCGCCACGCAGCCCCTCCTGACCAGCAAGGCGCCGCGCAACGGTGGCGCCAACCTCTACGCCGTAGCAAAGCCTACAATGGCATGAATAGAAGAAGACGAGGCCTTGACACGAGAACAACAAGCTCTGCCATTTATTTGGGGGGGGGAGGGGGGGAATATCTTGTGTTGATAATGAGCCTTGCTTTCGCAAGCTGGCACCGTGATGAGGACGAGAAGAAATGGAAAGCACGGGTTTCTGCGCGCGAGGCGTAGAGCCATCCACTCCTCTGCGCCGAGGGTTGTACGATGATGCCACAAGCTGTCGCAGACGGAACCCTCGCCTTTTCTTGTCCAACGTGTCGCATGGCGGCAAAGGGTGAGCCAAGATCAAGTGGACTCGGGATTGCTACGGCCCGGCCCAGGCAGCTTGTTAAGGTCCAGCTTACATATCAGCGCGACCAGCTCGGCCGAACGCAACACCGCAGCACCTGAGAAAGAACCGCTGAACCTTGACGCCATCCGAGCACTGCTTGATTTCCAAGCACTTCTGAGTATGCGGGCCTTTGCCCGCCCGGCTATCTGCAGCGAACGAGAGGAAAGCACTTGTCCGGGAGTGACGGTTAGGTTGCCGGTTGACCGGCGGCGGACGGCAGTGCACCGTCGAGGTCAACAAGACCCATTTTCTACTTGCCGTGATCAAGATGAGCTCGCGCGGCAGCGGCGGCGGCGGCGGCGGCGGCGGCGGCGGCGGCGGCGGCGCGGCCGTCAGCCCAGCCACGAGCAGCCGGGCGGCAGCGCCCTCTGATGGCGGCGACGATGGCGAGCCACCTGCTGCTACGAGCCCGACCAGGACCAATACAAAGGTACGCAACGGTGGCGGCAGCGGCGACGGCGGCGGCAGCGGCGATGGCGGCGGTGGAGGCAGCGCGAACATAGCGACGACGGCAAGCCCGTCGTCGTCAGCGATGACAAGACGAGGCGCCAAAAGGCCCGCGCAGTTCGCGGCTTTCGTGCCTGCAGGCGCGCAGCGCAGTGCGCAAAAGCGGAGGCTGAGGTCGCCCGGCCCACCGCTCCTGGCGGCCGTAGAGGGTGGGAAGAGCGCGCGGCGAAGCGAGGTGGAGGCAGCACGCGTGCTGCAGCAGCCCTTGGACGATGTGCTAGGCCCCAACAGCAACTCGGTGGACATGTACGCGGACTTTCTAGGGGCTATGAACACGAACCACCCTGCCAAGGCAACCGAGGCCAAGTCGATTCCGGTGGGCAGCCTGGCACGCAGCAGCTCCCTCGTGGGCAGCCTGTGCAACGACGCGAGCATGAGTGACACCTTCCACGCGCGGCTGCTCCGCGAGCAGCTCCCTCAGCGCGAGGCAGCTAGCACGGAGACCAGCGCCGGGATGAGCATCGAGGCGATGCAGGGCAAGTTTGCCATCAACTGGAATCTGACCCTCGGGGTGACGGTGGAGAGCGCGCGGGCGGGCGCTCTAGACTGGGCGCACGATATGTGGAGCATGGAGCACCAAACCTGGGCCCGCCACGCGGCGACGCTCCTGGCGCAAGATGAGCGGCGCGATCACGGTGGTGATCTGAATGACCTGCGCGCGCAGCCGCGAGCAGAGGCATGGCCAGAGCGCTACGCGCTGCTGCAAGCGTGCTTGATCTCGTACGAGTACCCACCGCCCGGGCCGAGCGCCGCGCAGCTTCACAAGTTGCAGGTGCCGGCGTCGGAGCGGGCCAAGGCGCACGTGCAGCAGCGCAACGACGGCTCGTCCGACAGCGAGGCGGCCTCTGCAAAGGTTAGCGGGCGCGCGAGCGCAGAGAACGGAGGGTCCGGAAACGCGCACGTGGGGGGCGCCGGCTCGGCCTCGGCATTGGACGCCGAGGGCGGGGCGGCTTCGAGCGATGGCTTCATGGCACCAGCAGGGCGCGCGACGCGCCGCGACGAGACGGCCGGGCCTAGCGCGGGCGATGAGGGCTGGGTCTTCGAGCAGCGCACGAACTGGGGCGAGGCGTTCAAGTCGCTCATGGCGCAGCTCGAGCGTGGCAGCTGCCCTTACTTTTACCTGCACGATGCGGAGACCGGCACGGTGGGGCTCTTTTTGCGCCGCGGCGTCCTGGGCGACCTGGACCAGCGCAGCGAGGCGCCCATGTGTGCGATCCTCTCACGGTCGTCGGCGAGCCTGCGTGCCCAGCTGATCCGGTGCGAGGTGCCGTTCGAGTGCCCGCTGGACAGCTCCTTGGAGCGCACGGTGTCTGCGATCGACCCGGAGCTGCAGGATGAGCTGCGCGCGTACTCGCGGTCGGCCACGGCGAGCCGCGGCGTGAGCACATCCTCGGGTGCGCAGCTGGGGCGCACCTCGAGCATGCCAGGCCCGGAGGACGAGTCGCGGTCGCTGCTGGGCTTCGTTGGCTCGCCGGCTGTTTTCGGCCTGTACAATGTGCTGCTTAACCGGGTCGTGCGGCGGAGTGGCGTGCACGCGGCCCCACGGCTCATCGCGCCCGTCCCGTACGCGCACGCCGTCTGCAAGGAGCCCGCGCGCAACCTGCCACGCTCGGTTCGCACGCAGACGCGCCAGGGCCAGGGCCAGGGCCAGGGGCAGGGCCAGGGCGGCGGCGGCCAAACGCTGGACGTGCTGCGCCTGGAATCGGCGCTGGCGGGGCCGCGCCTGTTTCGGCTTCTGCAGACGCTCAATTACGTTCCGAGCAGCGAGAGCAAGGCGGCGAGCGACAAGGCATCGGGCGAGGGCGCCCCCCGCGAGGCTAAGAACAACCTGCACGAGGGCGATGCCTGGACCGTCCGACTCGTGACGGAGCCGCTGACGCGCTACTTCAACGAGGCGCTTCGCAAGCTGGCGGCGCGCCACGGGTTCGGCGACAAGCCGCGCGCCCAGGTCGGCGACCAGGTCACCATGAGTAGAGACACGGCGCGCGGCGGCGTGCTGGTCAGGTAACTTCAGCGCATAGAGTTGCAAGTGCTGCTGCGGAGCCGCGACAGCATGACGGTCTTTTCTCTTCTTTCCAATTCAAATTCTTCTCAGGCGTGCCTTGTTTGGCTCGGCTCAAGGCGACAGTTCATCGGTCCTTCTTGGGCTCGGCCGGCGCCTTGTCAGCAGCGGCCTCGAGCTCGGCGATGCGGGCCACGAGGCGCTCGTGCTCGCGGTGAAAGGCCTTGCTCTGGTCCTTGATGACGGCCGTCTCCTTGACGGCCTCGTCTGCGGCGCGCTTGAGGCGAGCATTCTCCGTCATAAGCTTCTCTAGCTTGGCCGCCACCTCCTGGCCGCTGCTGGCGCTCTTGAGCTCGCTCGCCGCCTCGTCCAGCATCTTCATGGAATGCGCGCCGGACGCCTTGGCCTGCTTCTCCAAGATGGTCAGGTTCGTGCGCAGGCGCTCCTCGGCGGCCTGCGCCTTGACCAGCCTGCTGCACAGGATCGTGCACAGCGCGAAGCTGATGAGCAGTGCGCCTACCATCGCCGACCGGTGCACCGTGATGACGAGCGACTGCCAGCGCGGATCCGACTCGTACGCCGGCGACCCGGCGCGCGGCTGGTAGTCTACCAGGCCCTTGAGGCTCTCTGCGAACGGCACCAGCGAGGTTGACGACGCCGCCACCAGCATCACCCACCCCGGACGCACCGCCAGCAGCGTCTCCGTCACGCCGCGCGGCAGCGGCGCCGTCAGCAGCGCCATGCCGCTCAGAAGCACGAGCGCCACCATCTCCGACAACCCGAGCCACTCCATCGTTCCGGCAGACAGTCGGCAAGCCTGGTCGCCCGCTCGTGCTGGCCGTCCGCTGCCCGCCGCCCGCCGCGACCGCGACCGTGACCCGGTACGCCCAAGTCGCGTCGTGGGACTGCTCGAGCACTATGCTGACGTGGCCACGGCGTTGACGAAGTTGGCGCGCTTCAACACCGCGTGGTGCTGCGGCGCCGGCGGCGGCTGCCAAAAATGCGAGCGCAAGGCAGCAAACAGCGCAGGCCCGCGCAGCACGGCGCAGCGCGATCGATGTTGCGCGGCGGGGAGAGCGGGGCGCTCCTTGGGGTCGTGCAGCGCTACATTCGTGGCGCGCGATGCGCCGCACGCGATGCGCGTGAACTGGACGAAGCTCGACGAGTGGGCCCACGGGGATGAGGATTGGCGCGGCCTCGTCGATGCACATCCGCTGCCTGTGCTGGCCAAGGCCTACAAGCGGCTGCGCGAAGGCGCGCGCCGGCGGCGCGCGACGACGCGCAAGCGCGCTGACAAGGAGAAGAAGGACCGCAATACGGTCCCGCTCGCTGGCGACCGCAAGCGCGCGTGGAGCGAGGACGAGAGTGAGGCGTTGCGCCGGGTCATGGACGCGGCCTCTGCGTGCCTGAGCGGCGCCTGCGTCGACCCGGTGATCGCCGACCCGTCGTCACTCGCCTGGCAGCTCGACGGCGTGGTCCGCTACCAGTGGTGCGCGATCGCCGATGCGCTTGAGCAGCTCACGGGCATCAGGCGCGGGAACCAGGCGCTGCGCCAGAAGTGGGTGCGAGACCTTTGTTGGACGCGAAAGATGAACAATAAGCTAAGCGGGCTCTTCCCGCGTGGCACGGCCGCAAGTAGCGACGACTGGGCGGCCATCCAGCAAACGCATTTCCCGAGCTTCTCCGTGAGCGACGTGCGCATCCACGCCATCCTTATCGGCGCCGCCACGGACGACATGCAATTGTAAAGAATTAATTGGAGACAGTGTTTTGTACACGAGCCGAGCTTGGCGGCAAACCGCCATGCTGGCCTTGGACGTCGCCTCTGGCACCCAGACGGAAGAACTGCATGTAGGTACCAGGGCACGTGGAGACCAGTAAGGGCCTCCCTGAGTACCTGCATGTCCGTGCAAGCGCTTGAGCTCTCTGTAACTCGAGCGCCGCTTCGGGAGCGACATGTTGACCTTTGACGTCAAAGTACTGCGACATGGTCGGTGCCAAGCAAGCGCTGGCGGCCAACTTGCGTCTACTGTTTGATTGGGACGAGCAAACCTAACCGCTACGTCGAGCTGGAGCAAGGCAAGAGGACAACAAAGAAAATGCCCTTGCAACCTGCAGTCTGGTCGGGTCATCGTGATTGAACAGGAATCTTTTCTGCAAGTGTCCAAGACGCTGCCCGCGCGCCCGTGGGACTCGGCCTTTGAAAGGGGCTTGGAAGGTGTAAGTACGCAGTGCAGCCTGCCAGTGCTCGCCTGGTCACCATCACCCGGAGTGGCTGGCGGCTCAGGGTCCTTGGCGCCCTCGCTCAGTTGGTCGTGGTGGCTGCGCTCCAAGATGCAGGACCCCTGGCCGCAGACCGATCGCCGGCAGTCTGGTCGGAGTCATCGTAATTGAGGACTCGTTTCTGCGAGTGTCGAAGACGTGTCGTGTAGCCTGGCCGCGCGCCCGTGGGACTCGGCCTTCGAAAGTGGCTTGAAAGGTGTTGCATTCAGTGCAGCTAGCTCTCCTTTCGCCTGGACACCATCACCCGGAGTGGCTGGCAGCTCAAGCTCCTTGGCGCGCTCGCTTGGTTGGCCGCGGTGGCTGCGTTCCAAGATGCGGGACCCGCGGCCGTGGACACCTCGCCGGCCAGCCAGGACATCTGTTTGGGCCGTGGACACCTGGCCAACCCAGCCAGGACATCTGTTTGGAACCGGCCTGCGCACGCAGTACCCGGCCCAACGCCTGCTTGCCTGCTCCGACTTCGCTCGCTCAGCAGTCGCGAGTCCACTGCCAGCCTGGTCCAGAGCGTGCTCGACTTCCTTGCGGCGGCTGCACGTGCTTGCACAAACGGTGGCGCACGTGGTCGATGCTCGGACGCCTCGGACACCCAGGGCCTGACCTCGGAGTTGGCCCGGCCGGGCCAGCCACGAGGGCCGGAGGCCGCTTGGGACAGCCCGCCGCGTGCCGAGCCTTGCAAGGGACACCATCGCCGCCGCAGGCTGTGCGACGGCTTGTGCTGACGCAACCCGCACGCTGTGCAGTGGCGCGGCGCGCGGCAGGCGCGCGGCTGCCAACCGCGGGGGGACTTCTGCAAGGGACCGGCCGGTACCTACGACGGGCGTGACGGGGCACGACCACGTTCGCTTGCGTTGGACTTGAACTTGGCCTGGAGCTCTCGCAGAGGGGAAAAAACGCAGCGGCGCGGCCGCGAGCTGGTGCGTCACTCTGATCTCATCTGACTCAGAAGCAGCTGTTTCCCCGGCGCTACGGAAGGAACTCGACGTAACACTCGGGTGACTCGACGGTGAAGAAAACATGAGAACCGCATTGCAGGAGGTGGTGGGCGGTGGTCTGCGCGCGCGGAGCAAGCACTTGGCACAAGCTGGCAGCCTTTGGCTCTTGGCTGCTGCTCGCGGCCTCGGTCCGAAAGGCCACAACAGGCAGCTGGACGAGAGGAAGCGCAGGGGAAGCTTCGACGTAAGCTGCACTCATCACGCTGATTTCAAACTCAGAGGAACGCGAATGCTGCGAATGCGGCCACTCGTCCGGATTTTTTGGCCGTTCGCACGCACGGTGAGCAAAACTCAATACTGGTTGCGCGGACTCGCGGCGGGAGTAGCCACAAGTCTCGAGATTCTGCTCAGAATCTGCTGGCAGCAGCCTGCGGCCGTGCGCGCACTTGGCAGCGGCGTGCTGCCAGTGGCCACCAGCCGCGCTCTGGCTCCTCCTTGCAGGAAGCTTGCTGCCAGGATCAACGCGCAGCGTTGTTCATCATCAACGTCGCGCCACGTCTTGTTAGATTGTCTCGAAGTCGTCCAGCCTTGCATCTGCCACTTCCGCAGGCGGACTTAGCTTTCATGGCGCCAGTGGACTTCTTGTCTCGCGCGAGGAGCTGGCAGGCCGGGTTGGCAGCGGGCTCGCGCGAGATGGGCGGGCGCGAGCTCGGCGCGCCAGCTCGCCTCTCTGGCTCGTCGCTCGGTGCAGTGGGCGGAGCCGCCGTGCCGAGCTGAGCCGAGCTACACCTCAGTCGCATCTGCCACGGCCGCACGACGCGTGTCTGGACGTCTCGAGCCTGTCTGCACCGGTCTGGTTTGGCCTTGGCTGCAAGTCACTCCAGGCTTTCGCTACCTTCGCCGCTAAGAGCGAGCGCCATCTTCCGAGCACGTGGCCGGCCGCAACGCTGCCACCGTGACGCAGGAAGTGATCGAGTCATTAGCGCCGCGCTCCCGGGGCAACTCCTTGTTTGGGGGAGCTTGCCGGCCGAGTAAGGCTGCTAGCTCTACTGAGTCTACTGCCTCCGCCCGCTGCTGCTTGGCCGCTGCCAGCTCGTGCCACGCTGCCAGCTCGCGCAGATGATTCTTTTGATGAGAAAATGTTGGAGTGGTAGTCAGGGCCCGGCCTGATCCGGCAAGTCTGCGATCCTGCTGGAGCGATGCGCGAGGCAGGCGCGCGCCGCGCGCCGTACGTTCACATCCTTCCCTCGCGGACCTGCCAGCTTGCCTCGCTGAGCTAGCTAGCTCGCGGCCCTCGGCCAGCTGCCGCTGCTCGACCTGGTTGCAGCTGGCCTGGCTGGCGCGTGCCGCTCGCCGCCCGCGCGTGCCTGACCTCAGAGCGGACGACCCGCCACCGAGCGTGCCGTGCGCTGCTCGCAGCGCGCGCCGCGCCGCGCCGCGCCGCGCAGCGCCGCGCCGCGCCGCGCGCCGCCGCGCGTGGCTGCACTGCGGCCCGCGCGTGCGGCCTCGCGCCTGGCGTCCCCAGAGGACTCGGCCGGGCCGGAGTCGCCGGACGGCGAGCCAGGGGCCGGCAGGCGCCTCCTGGCGTTCCAAGTGATGTGGCGGCGGCGGCGGAAGTACCAGGGCGGCCAGCGCCAGCGGCCTCGCCGCCTCGTGTGGCACGCAGGGCAGGGCCGGCCCGGCCAGGCCGCCGCCGGGCCCCGTGCGATCGGCGCTGGCAGCAAGCGGACTGCCAGGCAGCGTCGCCATCGAGGCGGTCAGGAACAGGATTACGGCCGCGCGCCGGCCCAGCGCAGGCCCCTGCAGCCAGCTGCCACTGCTGGTCGCGCCACCGTGGCCACTGAAGTCTGTTTGGAGGCCGAGCCTCTGAGGACGGCCGGCCGGCCGGGGCGCCAGCGGCGGGTCAGCGGCTGGCCGGCGCTGGACGGACGCGGCAGCGGACGCGGCAGCGGCGGCGGCGCGATCAAACCCGAAACCCCAAGGGCGCAGCATACGCGGACTTCGGCGCGCACGCGGCACGGCACAGCTCGGCTCGACTCGGCTCGTCTCTCGACGTGAGTGGCGCGGCGGCGCGTGCTGTGCGCAGCTGAGCGGCGCGGTGCGCGTGCAGTACCTCTGACTCTGAGAGCACCGGCACGGCGCGCGGCGCTCCTCTCGCTCCTCCTCATCTCATCCGCGAGAGCGGAGCCGCCAACTCGCGGGGCCGGAGCTGAGGTGGCGCGCCCTTGCCTGGTGGTTAGCCAGCCAGCCGCGCAGCACAGGGCAAGCAAAACCTCATCCAATTAGTCGCGACTCGGTGCGACACGCACACGAAAGCATGGCGGAGCGCAAGATGTCACTGCGGCGGTCGCTGGGCAGGATGGTGGAGTCCGCGCGCACGTCGCTGAGCTCGCGCGGGTCCAAGTCCTCGGGCATGTCCTCGGAGCCCTCGCGGGCGGAGATGGACGATGTGTATGAGCGCGATGAGGAGAACCCGGAGGCGTATGAGATGAGCGAGTTGGGCCCCGAGTTCAAGGACGACGTGGATGACCTGGACATGGCCGAGATCCCGCCGCCGCCACCACTCGAGGAGGACGGGCAGCCGCCGCGCCGCAAAACGTCGCCGGCCAGCTCTAAGATCCTCGCCTCCGTGGAGTTTGGCCGAGGCACGGTGGACATGCCTCGGCCCTCGCAGGTGCTGCGCAACCTAAAGTCCGATCCGGAGGCGCTCCGCGTCGAGCACGAGATTAACATGCTGCAGGCCGCGACCATGCGCCGCGACAAGCAGCGCGCCAAGCAGCGCGCCAAGCAGAAGCAGCAGAAGCAGCAACGGACCATCGGCCGTCGCTGAAAGGCTCTGCCGCGGCCTCGTGTTTCTGTTTCTATCGATTTATGCGTTCACCCGCTCGTTCCGTCCACCCGCGTGGAAGACCAACAAATGGCGTGGTTGGGAGGTTCTTTTCCCACCTCAATGTCTTCAACGCTTCGCTCGTGAAAAGTTTGATGTTCCATGTTTTTTCTCAATGTTCAGTCACTGTGTTGGTGCCGTTGCTGCTGTCGTGATTGCTCTGCTGCTGCTGCTGCTGCTGCTGCTGCTGCTGCTGCAGACGAGGGCGCCGATCAAGGTGAGCCCCCACGGGCGGCGGCACGTTGCCACTCATGATGCGCCAGCGTACGCGAAGCTCGTCCTTACTCATGGAGAAGCTGCCAGTGCGACCGATCCCGGTCCCAATCAATGCATCGCCCTCCTCGTCGTCCTCGTCTTCGGAATCGTCGTCGTCATCGTCGTCATCGTCATCGTCGTCGTCGTTGTCGCCATCATCCGCGACCAGATCTACTTCTTCGCCAGGCGGTGGCACGTGAAGGAGGTCGGTTGCTGAGGAAGCAAGCGGCGGAGCACTCTCATTGCTGTCCCCACTTGTACGTGCGAAGACGTTCACGCGCGGTGACGAGAGCGAGCCGACGCGCGGCCGTACCCAGGCCACCGCCGAGTTGGCCACCGAGGCTGCAGCCGCACTCGGTGATGGAATGGGGATGGACCGCGACGAGGACTGCGTGACGAGCCCGGTCGCCCGCTGCTGCTGGTCGTGCTGGTGCTGGTGCTGAAGGGGCGCTGGTGCCGAGGACGACCCAAGCGCGGGCGCTGGCCCGGCCTCGTCGCTGCTGAGCCACGAGCTGCCGCTGGAACTCGTGCTGGCGCGCGCATTGGCGGCGGCGGCGGAGGAGGAGCCGCCGCCGCCGCTGACGGCCCCGCGTGGCGTGGTCCGCAGGCGCTTCTTCTTCTCCTGCGCCCGCACGTGCCGCTGGAAGCTAAGCAAGCTCTCCGTGAGGCGGAATTCGTGCTGTAGAAAGCGCAGCGCCAGCCGACCCTGCACAAATCGCTGCTTGCGCCGCGGCATGTCGTCGCGGAAGTCAAGTTCGTACCAACGCTCCTCGCGCAGCGGCATCTCCAGCACCTCGCGGCCCGACAGGCTCACGCGGCCCAAAAAGTCGTCCGTTGAGAAGAGGTCATGATCGTAAATGTCCAGCACAAGGCGGTCGTCCTCGCGCAGCCCGTGTGGTAGACTCAGATAGATTTTCTGGTTCCACACCGGGTCTAGCGTGCGCCGCTCGATGTGCGTGTGGCCCAGGCGTTCCCCGTTGAGCGAGATCACGCAGTAAGGGTCCGACCGCCCAAAGCGGTCGGCGCGCGCGAGCCCTGTCGCTCGCACCACGTGCACGATCGCAGTGTGCACCATGTGCACGGCCGCCTCCTCCTGCGCATCCGCGTGCCAGGCGCCGAGACTGCGCGTCTGTGACACTGGTGTGCGCTGACGCTCCCTGCGGAAGGCCTGTCGCACGAGTCCGTCGCGGTAGCTGCGGTCCGTCGAAACCACCTCCTTGCCGTCCGGACCCTGCACGCGCAGACAGATACGCGGTTCTTCCTCGTACTTGGTCACCGCCACGCTCTGCGTGCCGGAGGACGCCACCGTGATCTGGGTCACCACGGCGAACTGCCGGTGCCGCTTGCCGGGGCGTGCCATGGCGTCCTCCAGCAGGCGCACTGTGGAGCCGGCCTGCAGGCCCTCTAGCTTACTACTTGTACAGATTGGCATGGGCTCGTTGCGCCGTACCAGCACCGATCGGTGCGATCCTGGCGTTGCTGCCGCGGAACCCGCGCCCAACGTTGAGTCCTGCGTCGTGAACGAGCTCCCGCCCTGTGACACGGACCTGACCGTCGCTTCAGGCACTGGCACGGTGGTGGAGAGGGGGGGCATGGCCGCCGACCCGGACACTGACCTCTCAGTCATGGGCGGCGCACTGGCGCTGGAACCAGCATCGCTCTGGGCGGAGGTGTCCGCGTCGGAGTCCGTCGCCGGCGCTGCCGCAGGCGCCGACAATGAGTCGGGGTCGATCCCGGATGGTGCCCTGGCCAAAAGCCCGTGTGGGACACCAGCGCCAGCGCCAGCGCTAGCGCCAGAGCCAGCGCCAGCGCCAGAGCCAGAGCCAGAGCCAGAGCCAGTGCCAGTGCCAGTGCCAGTGCCAGCGCCAGCGCCAGCGCCCGCTGTCGCCGCCATGCTAGGCGCTCCTGGCGCTACCGGTGCTGCTTTTGGGATTAGCGGGTCCTGGAGGAGCGGCGGCGGCGAGGGCGGTGGGTCCATGAGCGGCGCAAAGGCGCTGCTCGCACCGGCGTCAGCGCTCACTGCCAGGTCCGAGAGCCCCAGCAGCTCGACCGGGTCCGCCACTGAAGGTTCCGGCTGCGGGCTTGGCGGAACCACCTCGAGGTAGAGCGTGTTGGCATTGATGTCTTTAGGCACCACCGCGGCGCCGCGATCGCCACGCAACACGCCGGCCTGCACAGCCGCGCCGAGCGCGGCAATGTGCAGGTTTGGCGTCCACTTGGGATAAAAGACCTGGCCGACCGTGTGGTGCACGGCGCTGAGGATGGCCTTGTATACGCCGGGTAGCTGAACGCCGCCGCCAAGGACAATCATCTTGTCCAGCATCACGTCCTTGGTCCCGAGCACCTCTTGGACGAGCGAGCCAAGGGTCGCGTAGTGGCGCTGATTGACACGCTTGAACCACTCCAGCTGCTGACCGAGCGCGCGCACCGCCGGCTCGTGCGAGTGCGGGTCGACCGTAGCCGCGCGGTTGAGCAGCTCGAAGCACAGGCGGCGGCTCTCCTCGCAAATGTCCGAGTCGCTTGCGTCCACCTCGTGGCCCGCATTGCGGTGGCGGTCGATCAGGGCATCGCGCACGGCCTCGATGAAGACGCCGTTGGTGACGAGCTTCGAGTACCGCGTCGACAGGCAGGCGAAGGTGTCCGGGCCGCTGGGCGAGGAGGTGATCTGCACGAGGCCGACTCGCGTCCCGCCCGCGCCCACGTCCACCACGAGCACCTTGCGCGGGCGCACGACGCCGTGCACGGCACTCGCCCGCGCCGGCGCCGAGTGCGCCTGCATGGACGGTGATGAGGACAGCGTGGTGGCGGAGGCGGCGCGGCCTGTGGAGCCCGAGCGATGCTGCGTGGTCCCCTCCACGCTGACCGCCGAGGCGGATGACGCGCTGTCCAGGCTAATCGTGCCAGCGGCCTCCGCCTCAAAAGACCGCTCGCGCGCTGCGGCCGCCACCCCGGCGGTCACGGACGCGCTGCTGGCCGCATGCTGCGATCCGGGCGCTGCGGCGGCCACGCGCTGTTGGTACGACCACTCACCCAGGCAGACGGCGAGCGGCACGGTGATAAAGTGCGTAATGGCGAAGTTGTTCGAGCACTTGGTGGCTGCGTCTTCCAGCGCCAGCCGCAGGCGCGTCTCATCGCTCGAGGTGGTCACAACGACGCGGTAGAACTCGAGGGTCTCCGCGTCGCGCCCGTAGTGCGCCGCCACGGCCGCAATGATCTGCGCGAAGATGGCCCTGCAGCGGCTCACAAAACTCTCGCGCAGGCGCTCCCAGGCCTCCTCGCCCAGCGCCTCTGCGTCCGCGTGCAGAAAGGCCAAGCCCGGGCCGACCGCAGCGGACCCGGCGCTGCCCGCGCTGTCCTTGCCCCCGGGCCCTAGCGCCAGGGTCTCCGGCCGCTTGCGCGTCATCGACCACACGCCCGCGCGCACGAAGTCCGTGCCGAGGTCCACGCCGAGCGCCACGCGCTTGCGCCGCAGGCTGCCGAACGCGCGCAGGCGCGCCTCCATGGCGTCGAGGGCGACCCTGCTGCCGTCGCCGCCGCCGCCGCCGCCGCGCCCGCCGCTGCCGCCCGGCCCGCGACGCCGCGCCGCGGTGGGCGCCGCGGCACAGGTGCCGCCACCGCCGCCGCCGCCGCCGCCGCGCCCGCCGCGCCCGCCGCCCGCTGCGCGCGCGCCGCCGCGCGCGAGCCGCTTTGCCGCGTGCGGGCAACGTCGCCGCGGACTCGGAACACAGCGGTCTCGGAGACGGCGCGAGCGAGCAGCCCGAGCAGCCCGAGCAGAAGGCGAGGGAGGGAGGAGGCAGAGCGAGCTCGCTAGCTAGCTCGCTCGCTAGGGCATGCGAGCTCGAGTCGGCCGAAGCCCGGGACGCCACGTCGTCGCAGGCCCCGTCGCAGGCTCTCGCTCCGCCGGAGAGGCGGAGATCTCAGGCTTCAAGCGGCGGCTCAGCCGCGGCTCAGCTGGGTCCTGTGCACACACCACAGATGTGGTGTTGTGCGCAGCACAGCGCAGCACATGGGGGAAGCTTGAATTCACTTGCCATGGTTGAACGGTGGCGTGGGCAGGCGTGGGCGGGCTTGTATGTGCTTAATGGCTTTTCGAGGTGGATGCGCGCGCAGCTGGGCCGCGGTGAAGATCGAGTCAAGAATGCAAGAATCGGTGGGTGGACATTGGTGCGCCAGAGCGGCCTCAGGCTCTCTCCCTTAATTTATAGGTCAGCCTCGGAGAAGAGGGTGCCATAGAGCTCGATAAAGCTGAGGACGAGGAACATGGTGCCCGTGGAGGTGGGCCCGGTCTGCATGATGCGGAAGAAGCGAAAAGGGCCGGCCTGGTTGACGGGACGCTCCGGGATGCGCCAGGTGGCGAGGTGAAGGCCGGCGTCGAGCGAGGTGTCGTTCTCGTGCATCTTGAGCGTGGTCCAATTCTTGTTGTCCTTGCTGCCCTGGAGGATCCAGTTGCGCGGGATATGGTCCTGGCCGTTGACATAGTAGCCCAGCGAGTAATGCGAGGGCGCCATCGGGTGCGGCAGCTCGACCGAGACCCAGCTGGACAGGTCCGAGTCGGTCTCGAAGAAGGCACCGTCGTGGTGCTTGAAGGCGGAAAGACTAGCCAAGTCGCCCTCGATGCGCGAGCTGGCGCGCAGCACCACGAGGTGCTCGTCGTCCGGCGAGAAGAGCACCGGGTTGGAAAACACCTGCGTGTTGGCGCGCGTGCCAAGGTAATGCAGCACGCCGCGATTCTCATCGTCATCCTCGAACGGGATCACGGCCTTGATCTTGTAGGTCTGCGCCAGCGGGCCGCCCGAGCCATCCAGCGCGGCGCCGTTGCTGTCCATGTCACCACTGAAGCGCCGCGGGCTGCCGCTGCCGCCGCCCCGCGCGGTCGGGCGCCCGTACTGCTGGCCCTGCTGCTGGCCCGGCTGCTGGCCCTGCTGCTGGCCCTGCTGCTGCTGCTGCGAGTAGCCGCCGCGCGCGCCGTGCGCCGGCGAGGCGTCCACGCCCTTGATGCCGAAGCGGCTGGCGCTCATATCCTCGTAGCCCCCCCGCGGGCTGCCCCCTCGCGGGCTACCACTGCCAGCGGCACCGCGCAGGAGCCGCCGGCGCCGCGCCTCCTCGTCTACTGCCGCGGGGGTGCCGACCAGGACAACGGGAGGCGCCTGCTGCTCAAAGTGCACCATCTCGATGGCCTCGATGGCGCGCTGGATGTCCTTGTCCTGACAAAAGTAGAACTTGACCCCACGGTCCTCGCCGCCACCGGGCGCAACCACAGCCAGCTCGTCCCCGCTGCCGCCGCCAAAAGCCGCTGCGGATCCGCCGCCACCACCAGCCTGCGTACGCGCGACGTCCTGCTGCGCCAGCTCGTCCTCGCGCTCGATGGCCTGCGCCGAGGACTCGAGCGCCTCCAGAAGTGCGTTGAGCGGCTCGTTGAGCGAGCCTAGCGTTGCGTTGCCCGTGCCCTCGTTCAAGCCCTGCACCGCGGAGCACGCCTTGGACAGGCGCTGGCCCTCGTGCACGAGCTCCTCCAAGCGCCGGTTCTGGTCGTCGTCCTGCACCTCGTAGACGCCCTTGCAGTCGCGCAGCAGCTCCGCCTCCTTGGCGCGCAGCACCTCATGCAGATTGTGAAAGTACGCCGTAATCTCGTCCTGCGCGCGCTTGCGCTCGGCCGTGCTCCACTCGCGCCCGCGCTCCAGCCGCGCGATCGCGCCGCGCAGCCGCTGGCCCTGCTCGTTCGCCTGCGTCAGCCCGGCGTTCAGCGCCTTGCCCGTCTTGCTCAGCGTCTCCGCCACCATGCGCAGCTCCTGCTCTGCGGCGCGCTCCTTGCGCGCGCGGTTGCTGCCGCCAGCGCCGGCCTTGCCGCCGTTGCCGCCGCCCACCATGGCGAAGCCGTTCGCTTCCTGCCGGTTGTTGCTGCCGCCGCCGTACTCGTACGCCTCGTACGCCTGCCGCGGCGACCCGGACCTGCTGCTGCCCCCGCCCGTGTACTCGTACCCGCGCGCCGACCCGGCGTCCGCAAACGCGCTGCCGCCGCCCACGTCTTCCGCCGGGGGCGGCTCGTCCGGCGGCGGCGGCGGCACCATGAACCCGTTGCTCGCCACCGAGTCCTTGTCCATCGCGTCCGCGACGCCGCTCTGCCGCCGCGCGCCGCCGCGCAGCGCAGCTGACAGCTCCGCGCTTGCTTGCACTGCCACGCGATGATGAGATCATGATGATCTTGGCGCCGCCAGCTCATGAGACGGAGCGCCACGTGCACAGCCTGGGCGGCGCCGAGCGAAACGCGCTGGGGGAACGCGCAGGAACGCGCCCGGCCACTGCCGCTACGTGGCAATGTGGCGGCGCTCTCCAGGTCCGGGTCCGAGTCCAGGTCCGCTGTCTCCGCCGCTGCCAGCTCGTCACGGTGAGCGACAGCCTTCTTCTCGAGGAACCTGAACGAGAGTTTCATCTTTTTGGTGTGAATGCGCCGGACCTCCGAGTCGCTCACGGTCATCAGCACCACAAGAGCGAGCACCTTGTCGCGCGGGTGACGACGCTGCCACGTGCATTCGGGATGAACTTGCGCGTTCGCTGGTTGATTGCATGGTTGCTCGCGCTGCACGTGCGCTCTTCAGCAAGCAAGCACACAAACAACTTGCAGGGGTTAGCCTAGCTAGGTAGCGCGAGCAAAGACACAGAGACCCTGCTGGAGAGCTCAAGCCGTCGTGGCCGCCGCCGCCGCCTTCCATCGTCGCCGTCGCCCGCCAGCCACGCGCCCGCCAGCCTCCCGCTGCGCGCGCGCGCTGGGATCAGCTCGGACCGCAACTCAGCTCGGCTCAGCTCAGGCTCTCGGACCGAGCGACGGTGGTTAGGAACGCGCGTTGCGGTCGGTCATCAAGCCTGAGGAGAACCAGAGAGAGCGCCAGTGGTGGTTGGAGGAATTTGAAATTCAAAATTCAAATTCAAACGCGGCGCCAGCGCTCACCCGCGCGCTCGCCCGAAGCAGAACCGCAACTCGCCAGCAAAACCGCAACCCAAGCCCAAACCTACGCAACGTGAACGCACGCTCGGCTCGCACCGCGCCCCCGACGGCGACGCGTCCTCGTCCTCGCGCAGGCCAGCCGACAGCGGGAGCAAGCACAAGCGGAACGCAACGCACCATGGCCAAGGACGCTGCCGCGCGTGAGGCCGAGGCCAACCACGGCGTCGCGGAAGGAAACGCCGTCAAGGAGGTGGCTGCGGACGAGCCGGCGGAGACCAAGCGCGAGGACGTCGAGCAGAAGGCTGACGAAGTCGGTGGTGCCAAGGAGGAGGGCGAGCAAGAGCAGCGCCAGGAGGAGCAGGCGCAGGCGCAGGCGCAGGCTCCGGCGGTGGACGACACGCAGGCGTCCGATCTCATCATGATCGATCAGGAGGAGCAGGACGCGGCCGCCGGTGCCGAGGGCCAGGAGGAGGAGGCGGAGGCGGCGGCGGACGAGACCGTCCAGGGCAAGGTCTCGTCCGCCGAGGCCAAAATCCCGTCCGCCGAGGCCAAGACGTCCGCCTCTGGCGAGACCGCAGAGACCAAGCGAGCGGACGAGGTGGCTGGCACGACGGATTCCAAGGAGGCTGGCGCTACGGAGGCCGGGCAGCCGGAACCTACTGAGGCCAAGGAAGACGATTCCGCAGACGAGACTCAGGAGGGCTCCGCCAACCCTTCCCCGGAGGACAAACCCGGCAACGAGCCCGAGGCCGAGACCAAGCCGCCGACGTCAGCCGAGAAGAAGCGCGGCAGCCCCACCAAGGAAGACATCACGGAGGACTCGCCGCGGAAGCGCAGCAAGCGCGGGGCAGCTCTTCGGTCCGTGTGAGACTCGTTCAATCGTTCAAGCGAGGAAGTAAACGTGCAAGCTCAATCATTCTCTCAAAAACTTGTCGCTCGTACTGAGTCGTACAGAGCAGAGCGATCGCTCGCCTGCGCCCCCCGGCTCCGGCGCCGCGTAGATCGCCCTGACCCCCTTTTGGCTGTCAGCCTGCCTCAAGCTGTCGGAGCTGCGTTCAAACCGTAGCTTGCGAAGCGCGGGCGGCAACGCAAAGCGGCGCGCGCCCGCGGCGGCTGCGTAGCTTAGCGCGCTCACTCGCTCGCTGGCGCGCTCGTGCGTCCATCCGTCCGCTCGTCGTCCGCCCGTCCGTGCGCGAGCTCGTCCGCTCGGCGTTGGCGCGCTGGCCGCCGCCGCCATGGCGCCGCCCGTCGACAAGGAGGAGGAGGCCTTCGAGCAGGCGAAAAAGAAGGAGGGCGAGAAGGAGCGGGACGAGGAGGAGGAGGACGAGGACGAGGACATGGAGGAGGGCAACGCGGAGGAGATCGAGGCGCCGGCGGAAAAGTACGTGGTGCCGGCGCGCAAGACGCGCGGCACGCGACTCAACGAGCTGGTGGGCGACGCGGCCGAGGCGGACGAGGAGTTCTGGGGCCAGGCGGCGTGGAAGGAGATCGAGGAGGACGACGAGATCCAGTCGGACGAGTACGACTCGGACGAGAAGAAGGACCTGGTCGACTCGGACTTTAGCGATGTGGACGAGGAGCAGGAGCACCGCGAACGCGCGCAGCAGGCACATGAGCAGGAGGAGCAACACAAGCGCGACCAGCGGCGCGCGAACGCAAAGCGGCGAAAGGGCGTCTACGTGGATCCGGCGCTCAAGCCGGCGCTGCGTAAGAAGCGGCCCCGCGCCGGGGAGGCCGAGGGCGGCAGCTCCAGCGCGCCGCGACCGCGCAGCACCGCCTTCCCGCACCGCCGCAGCACACGCGAGACGACGAAGCTGCAGAGCAAGGCAACGGAGGACCTTAGCCGCCAGCGCACGGAGCGCGCCAAGGCCGCGCCCAAACGCGCGCGTGAACCACTCGTGCGCCTCACGCAGCAGGACCTGCTCGAGGAGGCGGCGCGGACAGAGATCGAGAACAAGCGCTCGCTCGAGCTCATGCTCATGCTGCAGGAGGAGAAGAAGCGCGAGAAGCAGGCCTCCGAGAAGCAGGCCTCCAAGCGCGTCATTTACTTCTCCTCTGCGCGCAACGTCAAGGTCGGCAAGGATCTCCGCGCCAACCCGCCGCCCATTTCCACGCTCACCTTCACCTACGTCGACAAGGTCCCGCCTGCCATCAACGCCAAGCCGCGCCGCCCGCCCGAGCAGCCGGTGTGTAGCGTTACTGGCCTACCGGCCAAGTACCGCGACCCCCTCACCGGCATTCCGTACCGCACCGTCGAGGCCTTCAAGGTTCTACGCAACTCCGCTGACGCCGGCACTGCCAACAAGTCGACCTCCGCTTAGTTCTTTCGACGTCAACTAGGCGACAACGAGGTCATGACGCGCCACGACTCTTCTCTGTCCATCTTTCCTTCGTAAGAACATACGAAGGCCATCTTGCGTGCGTACCATCTCGTGCAATGCGCTTGTCAAGCAGTGCGCCGGCGCCATTTCTGTGTCCCCTGCAGAGCTTGGAGATGTGATGTTCGCCGTCAGGTCGCGAGCGCGCTCCGGGTCCAGCACCTGTCCGTCTCGCGCATCGAGTCTGTCTTCTCCAAGTCCCTGCACGTGTTCGTGCAGAGTGCCTCGTCTCACTTGTTGCCGCTGCTGCTGCTGCTGCTGCTGCTGTTACCGCTGCTGCTGCTGCTGCTGCTGCTGCTGCTGCTGCTGCTGCTGCTAACGTTACTTGCGCACATGTCAGGCTGTCGCTTGCCGCTGCGTTTCTCTCTGCGGGCGTCAGATTGCGAGCGTGTCCCAGACATTGACGGGTCCACCTCTCATGAAGCGCCCGTGCTCGCGCAGGCTTGCGCTAGCCAGCCTACGACTACCAGCCAGCTGCCATCAAGAGTCCGCACAGAACCGCAACTCAATCCCCTTTGGGCGGCAGCGAGCGAGCGAGCGAGCGAGCGAGCGAGCGCGCGCGCGGGCGACAAGCAAGGCAGCAGAGCGTCAACGCCGGCAGCAGCATCTTCAGCACCGGCCCCAGCACCCCTGTTGCGGCAGCATGGGCCGTCGTGTGTTCGTCGTGGGCGTGGGCATGACGCGGTTCGAGAAACCGGGCAGCGGCGAGCAGGACTACCCCGAGTTCGCGGCAACGGCCGGGCGGCGCGCGCTGGAGGACGCCGGCGTACAGTATGACGCGGTGCAGCAGGTGGTCGCCTCGTACTGCTACGGTGACTCGACGTGCGGGCAGCGCGCCGTGTACGAGCTGGGACTTTCGGGCGTCCCGATTTACAACGTGAACAACAACTGCGCGTCCGGAAGCTCGGCGCTCTTCATGGCCAAGCAGCTCGTGGAGGGCGGGCTCGCGGACTGCGTCATGGCGCTGGGTTTCGAGAAGATGCAGCGCGGCTCGCTGGGCGCCACCTTCCAGGACCGCACGAACCCGATGGACAAGCACATGATGGCCATGATGAGCCAGCACGAGTTCGCGCCGGCGCCGCCGGCCGCGCAGCTTTTCGGCAATGCCGGCAAGGAGCACGCGGAGCGCTATGGCACCAAGGACGAGACCTTTGCCAAGATCGCGCTCAAGAACCACCGCAACAGCACGCGCAACCCGTACTCGCAGTTCATGGACGAGTACTCGCTGGACCAGATCCTCAAGAGCCCGCCGGTCTACGGCCCGCTCACCAAGCTGCAGTGCTGCCCGACCTCGGACGGCGCCGCCTCGGTCATCGTTGCGAGCGAGGACTTCGTGCGCGCCAACGGCCTCGAAGGCCAGGCCGTGGAGATCATCGGCATGAGCATGGCCACCGACAGCAAGGACGTCTTCGACGCGGGCAGCATGATGAAGCTTGTCGGATTCGACATGAGCCGGCGTGCTGCCGACGCCGCCTACAAGGCGGCCTCCGTGCGCCCTGAGGAGGTTCAGGTCTGCGAGCTGCACGACTGCTTCTCGGCCAACGAGCTCATCACCTACGAGGCGCTGCGCTTTTGCCCCGAGGGCAAGGCCGAGACCTTCGTGCAGACCGGCGGCAACGACTATGGCGGCCAGGTTGTCTGCCAGCCGAGTGGCGGGCTCATCTCAAAGGGCCACCCGCTCGGCGCGACCGGCCTTGCGCAGTGCTGCGAGATCGCCTGGCAGCTGCGCCATGAGGCTGGCCCGCGCCAGGTCAAGGACGTGCGTACCGGCATGACGCACAACCTCGGCCTTGGCGGCGCCGCCGTCGTCGGCCTCTACCGCCGTCCGCAGGAGTGGGCTGACGCCCAGCCCAAGCGCAAGGTCTCGCTCGCCACCGGCCCGCCCGACGCGCCGGCCGCGCGCCTCTAGATCCTAGCTAATGCAGGCTCCAGCTAGTTAGAGCTCGCTCACTCACCAGAGCTAGCTCATAAGTTATCTCGCATTTTGCTTTTTGTCTGATCAGGTTGGTCGCGTTCGCTCTGTGTGACCGTGACGCGTGGTAAAGTTACCATGGAGGGTACATTGTTCGCTTCCTACTGCACTTGTAAGTGGGCTTCCAAGGCTGCCTCGTGCGCCAGGCGCCAGCCCACGGCTTGCCGCCCGGACTCGCACGCCTTGCTCTCGCCCGCCGCCAGCGACTCCACAGCAGCCTGCCTTGCCGTGAGCAGCGCGGCGTCCGCTCGCGTCGCGAGCGCCCGCTCCACCTGCGTCTCGCTTTCGCGGCGCAGAGCGCCCAGGTCCACGGGCTGCGCCGAGCGCTCCACGGCTTCCTCGGCGAGCTCCAGGGCCTCGTGCAGGTGGTCGCCGCTCGCGCGCGTCTGCACGAGGCGGACCAGCGCCGCCTGGTGCTCGGACTCCACGGCCACGCACGAGGCGTCCCGCGCACGCTGCAGCTTGAAGACCACCTCCGCTTTGCTCGCCAGCAGGTCCTCGGCTAGGGCGCCCACGGCCGCGGCCGCTGCCCGCGTCCGCGCCACCTCGCGCGCGTCCAGCGCCCACGCGTCCTCGCCCTGCGCGCGCGCGGCGGTTGCTGCGTGCTCAGCCCGCGCGCGCGACCCGGCCAACGTCGCGTCCAGCCGCCGCAGCCGCGCCACCACCTCGTCCGCGCCGCTCGGCCCGCGCTCCCGCTTCCCGGCGCCGGCGCGCCACGCCGCCAGCGTCTCCATCGCCGTGCGCGCGCTCGTGCTGCCTCGCCGCCGCGACTTGGTTCTGCATCGTCATCGTGCTCTTGCTCATCATCAACCGAGCCCGCAAGGGCATCCTGGCCTCATGATGACGGAGGCAAGCGAGACGCCGACACCGAGCAAGGCTTGGACGCCGAGCGAGTCTCGGACGTTGAGCGAGTCTCGGACGCCGAGCGAGTCTCGGACGCCGAGCGAGTTGCCGAGCGATAAATTCGTCTGCCTAGCGGGAGACCCTGGCCACCTTAGTGGTCTCCGGCTCGACAACTTGATGACTACGAGCGCGGCCAGCAGGGAGGTGATCTCGACGTCGTCGCTCGTGGTCGACCGCATTTGCCTTGCCTTGTCTTGACGTGGTGCGGCTGACAAGTTGTTTTAGGCGTGGCGCGGCGTGGCGTCCGAGTCGGCGTGCCTTGCCGCGCCGCGCCGCTCTCCTACCTCCCCTGCACGCAGCAGGAAGCAGATCGCCAAGCTTTGCTCCAAGCGGCGCGCGCGGGCAGGCAGGCAGGCAGGCAGGCAGGCAGGCAGGCAGGCGGGCAGGCGGATCGGCGAGATGCGCGTGCTCAAGCTGGTGGCGGTGGCGTGCGTGGCCGCGCTGGCCGCGCTGGCGCAGCCGGCCGAGGCGCAGTTCGATATGGCGGACATCATGGCCAGGCTGGACATGCCTGTCCCGGCGAGCGTGCTGGGCTACGCGAAGAAGGCCGGGCCGTACGTGAAGATGCTCACGAGCTCGATCGAGCCGGAGCAGTGCCGCAACCGCTGGGAAGGCCTCGCGAGCCGCATCACCGGCGCCGCGGAACGCGGCGAGGACTTGACCGTCATGAAGTTGCTGCAGAAGGTCTGCCATGTCGGCGACGAGTGCTTCGGCAAGGCGGTGGGGTCGCTCCAGGCGCTCGTCGAGCGCAACACCATGATCAAGACGCTCGTGAACACGCAGCTCGCCAAGGCCGACATGACCGTGGAGCAGATCGCCGGCGGTGCGCCGCTCGTCTTCATGGCTGCCTGCGCGCAGGTCGACGCGGAGGTCGCCGAGGAAGCGGCAGAGGCAGGCCTTCCGCCGCCCGAAAAGGAGCTCTGATTGAACTTGCTTCTTCTAATATGTAGAACTCTTTTGAAACCCAGCTCTGCCCAAATGGAGCCGACCCTGCGCGGCGGCAATCCTCTGCTCCCTCGGTCGGAAGCGCCCCTCTCCACCCAAAAGTGACACAACATGCTCCGTCCATCTCACTCATGGTGTTTTTTACTAAGTTTAAGATTGCAATTCCGCATGCGCAGGCAGCTCGATGCCCCTGCAAGCCTACCGCGGCCCGCGTGCGGACATACAGCAGACAGACAGGCAGACAGACGGACTGGCAGGCGTCGCCCGGTTCCTCATGTCAAGAGACGCGCCCCAGTTCATCTTCTGCTCGGAGCGAAGATCCTCGCCGATGTCCACCTGATGCAGCTCCGTCGACGTGTGCATCAGTTCATCTCCTGCTCGGAGCGCAGGTACTCGCCAATGTCCGCCTGATGCAGGACGGCCAGCGCAGTGGGCTCCAGGTTCGTCATGGCGGTCGTGGACTGCGCCGCAAGGCCAAAGCCTAGTGGCACGTTCGACAGGCTGTAGACCACGACGCCGGCGTACTGGGGCGTGTTCTCCGTAATCTTGCCGAGGCCAGTCTTGGTCACATGGTGGCCGTATAGGAAGCTCATCTCCGAGTTCGCCTTGACCCACACCTTGTACTTGGCGTACTGCGCGAGGAAGTCCAGGCACTGAATCACCAGGTGAAACTTGCCAGACTTGGTGAACTTGCCGATGAGCGTGCCGAGCGCCACCAGGTTGTCCCGGCTCACATTCGACGCGCTCTTCAGCTGCGACTCGCTCACGTAGTACACGCGCTGCCGGTGCAGTCGGAACACATGCCGCTCGTCCTTGCGGTAGATGAGGCGAGCCACGTCGCTGCCCATGTACTTGGTCAGCTTGCCGAAGACCGTCTTGGTCTCATCGTCCGTCAGAGGCCGCATCGTGCCACCACGGCCCGGCTTGCGACAAGCGCAGCGAGCTGAGTCGGCTCGCGACCTCGCCCTCTGGCGCGCCCTCTCGCCCTCTTCTCGCGCGGCCGCCCGCGTCCACTGCCGCCGCCGCCGCCGCCGCGCTCTGCTGGTTCTGCGCCGCGCCGTGGCCCTTGGCCAACCAGCCGTCGCCGGCCTATTCGCGCTTCGGCCTCTTTTCTGTTTCCCTCATCGCCGAGTGCCAAACTCATTGGCAACATTATGCCAAGGAGGGCGAGAACCGGGAGCTCGACGGCGAAGCCACCGTGCAAGTCAAGAACAGGGGGCCAGGCACGAAGGAGGCGGCCCGACAGTCTTCGGCTTGGTAAATACGCGGAGATCCGGCGTGACATGGACGTGGAGCTTGGCGGGCCTTCGGCAAACGAACAGGCAAGCAAGCAAGAAGGAAAGCAAGAAAACAAGAAAACAAGAAAACAAGAAAGCAAGAAAGCAAGAAACCAGAGCCAAGTCTCTCTCTCCAACATCTTTGCATCTCATCATGATACCGCCACCTCACGACAGAGGCACCCCGTCGGGGCCGAGAACCGGGAGCTCAATGGCGACGTCACCGTGCAGGTCGAGGACCCAGGGTCCGGCCACGAAGGAGGCTACCAGGGCGTCCGGCTTGGTGAAGACGCGGAGATCGCGCGTGGCGTTCACGATGACCTTGATTGTCTCCGTGGCGCCGGGCACGAGGAGCGCGGTGCGGTGAAAGGACAGCAGCTTGCGCTGCAAATCGCCAAAGGCCGTGCGCGGCGCACCATGCGGGGGTCGCAGATACGCCATTAGGACGTGCGCGCCGTCGCGATCGCCCACGTTGCGGATGTCGACCTCGTATGTGACGCAGCCGTTGCGCACCGTCGGCTGGCCATTGGTCTCGTACGCGAAGCTCGTATAGGAGAGGCCGTGGCCAAAGGGCAGGACAACCGGGCCATTGTAGAAGCGGTATGTCCGACCGGGGAAGCCCTGGTCGGGATGCATGTCCATGCGGTCCATGGGCACGGACGTCGCGAAACTCTCCGGGTAAAACGTCTGCGTGAGGCGGCCGCTCGGGTTGTGCACGCCAAAGAGCGTTTCAGCAATGGCGCGACCGCCGGACTGGCCCGGATAGCCGGCCCACAGCACGGCGCCGACGTGGTCGTCGGCCAGCAGCGCGGAGATGTCGAGCGCACCCCCCGACAAAAGGACAACAATAACGGGCGGCTTGCTCGCGTCCTTGGCGGCGCGTGCCACGCGTGCCGCGAGCTCCTCCTGGCGGCCCGGGAGGCGCAACGTGACGCGGTCCAGGCCCTCGGCTTCTTGCTTCTGGCCGATGCCGAGCGCCAGCACGGTCTGCGCGGCGCTTCGTGCGGCGGTCTCGGCCGCGCGCAGCATGCTTTCCGCGTCCGGCGGGTTGTCCGCGAGCGGGCAACCTGGGCTCACGGAAAAGCCGCCCGTGGCCCAGGCGCGCAGGCCGTCCTCAATGCTCGTAATGAAGGGTGCCTTGCCAAAGTAGTTGCCCTGCATGACATCGCGCGAGCTCGCGTGCGGACCGACGAGGGCAATGGTGCCGGACGGCGCGGTCGCGAGCGGGAGCGCGCCGGCGCGGTTCTTGAGGAGGACAAGGCCCTGCAGCGCGGCCTCGTGCGCGAGCGCCTGGTGCGCCGGCGTAGCAACAGCCTCGGGGCCGATGGCGCGAAAGGGTTGCACCTCGGCCGGGTCAAAGAGGCCAAGGCGGACCTGCACCTTGAAGAGATTCACCAGGGCGCGGTCGACGAGCGCCTCCGGCACGACGCCGTCGCGCACGGCGTCAAGCAGGTTCTTGGGCATGAAGGCGCCGCAGTCGATGTCCACGTGCGCCGCGAGCGTGTCATGGACGACTTCGGCCGCCGAGTGGTTGCGGAAGTGGTAGCGGCCGAAGATGTTGCCCACGGCGCCGCAGTCGCCGGTGATGTAGCCCTCAAAGCCCCAGTCCTTGCGCGCCAGCTCGTCCATGAGCTCACTGTTGGCGCACGAGGGCACGCCGTTGATTGCGTTGTAGCTGCACATGAGCGCACTGACGTGCCCGCGTTTAACGCAACGCTCGAAGGCCGGCAGGTAGGTCTCCTGCATGTCGCGCTCCGAGACCACGGCGTCGAACGCGAAGCGGTCGCGACCCTCCCAGTTTTCCAGACTGTACGCTGCAAAGTGTTTGCAGCACGCCGAATTCTTGAGCCGCGACGGGTCCGCCGCGTCCTCCTGGAACCCGCGCACAAAATCCTCCGCGTACACGCCGTTGATGTGCGGGTCTTCGCCCGGAGTCTCCTGACCGCGACCCCAACGCGGATCGCGAAAAACGTTGATGTTGGGTGTCCAGAATGTGAACGACGCGCGCCCGGCGTTGTTGAACGCGCGCGCCTCCGTCGAGATCGCCGTCGCCACCATGCGCACCAGCGTACGGTTTAGCGCGCTGGCCGTCGTAATCACCTGCGGAAACGAGGTCGCGTGGGGGCACGGCTCCGCAAAGTTCACACCGGGCGAGTCTGCCACGCCGTGCAGCGCCTCGCTCCACCACTCGTAGAACGTCAGCCCCAGCCGCGGGACGCCCTGCGCATCGTTGCCGAAGAGCGCCGCCTTCTCCTCCAGCCGCAGCTCCTGCACGAGCGCCTCGGCGCGCGCCTGCACGCTTTTGGCGCGGTCGCACCACGGATACGGTGGCTTGTCCGCAGCGGATGCCGCCAGGCACGGGTTCCACGTCTTGGGGTGCGCGCTCGACACGTGCAGCAAAGCCATGGCCGCGCCGCGCCGCTGCAGCACCGCCAGCGCCACCACCGCCCCCACCAGCGCCAGCGCCAGGGCCGCCGCCGCGCGCAGCGTCACCCGCCGCGCGCGCGTGCCGCTTGCGTCGCGGGCGTCGCTTTGCTGCTCGTGCTCGACGGCCAGCAGCGGCTCGCGCCCCGCGAGCTGCGCTTCGCGTCTGCCGCGCTCGCGCCGCCGGCCGCGCCCGGATTCCATCGCCGCGCCGCCTTCTCGCGCCGCCCTCCTCGCCGCCGCCGTCGACGTCGCCGCCGCCGCCGCCCGCCTTGGGCTGCGCTCTCCGATTTGGGTCTCGAGTCTGTCTGCCAGAGACTGCTGCGCAGCGATCGAGCGCCGCCGCCCAAAGATTTTTCCTGCGCGGGCCTGCGCACGCGGGGCCTCGATGTCAAGGCGCGGTTGCCCGGCTGCGCTGGGAGCGCGCGGCGAGGCTGGCTGGGCTAGCTAGCTCGCTTCCCTGACAGAGCGCCCGTGGCGTGCGTGCGCCGACACGGCCCGGCGAGAGCATAACGGAGCCACGCCAAGGGCGACGGTGATTCATGGCTGAAGATGAGCGCGGAATGCAGAGCAAAGCAGAGCAGAGCAGAGCGGAGCGGCGCACGGGGGTGGAGGCGGCGTGTTGCCATGATGCCATGATGCTGAGCGAGCGCCGAGATTAGATGAGGCCGGGTGGAGAGGCGCGTGGATGTCACGTCATGGTGCCGGCCAGCTTGTTTGTCTTTGGAGAGCGCGTCGTCACGACGTTCTCTCGTTGACGTGCCTTGTCCTGCTTCCTTGCCTCGATTCTCTGCATGCTCGCAGTCAGCTCAGCTCGTACGCAGCGCGACGCATGGGCCGCGGCGAGGACTGAACCACCTGCGCGGGTAGCCAAGGGAGCACGCGACAAGCTTGCAAGTACTCCACACGTTAGGCGCTCAATCCGACGCGTTCACTTTTGCCTTATAGGTTTACTTTATCAGTTTGGGAAAGTGAAAATTTTAGCGATACGCCACTTGGGGCAGAGCCATCGAATCGGCTTCGGTTTTACTTATGCCTCACGGCAGCGCCTCACGGGCGGCGGGCTCGATCGGCAGATCGAGGTCAACAGGCGCGCGCGATGAAGAGGAAGGGGAAGGCGCGCGAGCGCGGTGTTGCTGGCGGGGCGAAGGCGACTACTCGCGCCCTTCTTGCTTCAAAGAAGGCGCGCACACGTCGGATAAGCGCGGCGAGCAGGAGGACAAGCCCATGCAGGCGAGCTCCGCAGGGAAGTTGGGCGCGACGGGGCACAAACGTTCAAAGCAAAGGCAGGACTCTGAGGCAGGGTCGCAACAACCTCTTACGAAGTCCTCGACGACCAAATCTCTAGAGCCCGCTCGTGGACCGACCGAGGAACGTTGCGGCGCAGGGACCTTCTGTCGGCATCCGGAGCTTGGCAAGAAGACGTGGCACAAGTGCTCCTGCAATGCGCATGCGGTTCTCTCCCAGTCCACAACCTTTGCGCCCAAGAGGCCGTGCTCCCTGAGGAGACCTTTGGCTGCGAAGCCTTCATCCGCGACTTCTGGGACGAGAAGGGCTTCGAGATCCAGTCCATCCCGAAGAATGGCGACAAGCCTCCGCTGTGGGAGCTGAAAAAGTGCGAGGAATCTGGGCCCGCCTAACCCCTTTCTGTCGGCGACCAAGTCGAGCGCTCGTCAAAGAGCGGTGGCGAGAGCGACGACGATGAGGACGACGACGAGGACGGCGATGGTGAACGCGACGAAGACGGAGACCGGGAGACGACTATCACGCCCACCCGTCGACGCTCCAGCGGCGATATCTCTTTGAGTCTGTCTTCAAAAGATGACTCCAAGGAGCAGTCGGCGGGAGGTGATGAGGACTCGGAGGAGGGCATGGGCGAGACTTCGTTCGAGCCCGACACGCCTCGGGAACGTTGGCGTCGTGCCCCGGCGACCGACGCCGTTGCCCGGTTGGTGCTGCTCGCCCCCGGCTTCCCTCATTCGTCCGGGCTCGAGGAGCGAGTCCGAGCCACTGCTTGAGTCCGAAGACTCGCACGCATCGTCATCGTCATCCAGTCGGCGAGCTTTCCGAGAGCCAGAGGCATCGTCCTTGGAACTTGAAGAAGAATCAGAGTCCGAGTCACTGCTTGAGTCCGAAGACAAGACCGCAAAGTCGGAGGAGGCAGCGGGGGAGACTTGAGCCATAGGAGCGAGCGCTTGTCGCTGCTGGAGAAGTCGCCGTGCGTCACGAACAAGGTTAGGCTCACCTGCAGCATCTAGGTGGGGCACGCTTGATCAAGGGCCCTCGCGCCGGAGAGGTCTTCTGCGGCGCTGAGGACGACTGGTAGAGGTACTGTTCCCCGTCTAATGAGGCACCTGTGGTCCTCTCGCCGCCACAGGCGCTGCTGCGCCAGGGTCGCCCGTCGTCATGCTGAGACCCAGCACCTTCACCGCGATCCTGAGTCAGTGAGGCACCCAAGGCAACCAAGCAAGCACAGACGGCCGCGTCGCCCCGCCACACGCGCGCACAGCGCGTCTCGCACTCCTGCGCGCCCTCAAGATCTCGCCGCGGTGATCGATCTGAAGGTCTCCCTGCGCTCACCAAAACTGATAGCCAGAAACTGATAACGCCCGGCCTCCCCGGAGGCCGGGCGCTATCAGTATGAGTTTTATCTTTCTCGGAAATTGGTCTAATAAAAGGTCCACGGCTCGAAAGTGATAATTTTAGTGAAAGTGAGGCTCAAGTGAACGCGTCGGATTGAGCGCCTTAGCTTCGCCACTACCACTGCTCCACGCACTCTGGAGCGCCAGCTGGAGCTACTAGCTACTAGCTGGCCAGCCTCGAAAGAATCCGCAAGCAGGGCTCGGCTTGGGCCCCAAGGCTGCGTTGCGTTGCTTGGTTCGCTTTGGTTTGGTTTGGTTTGGTTTGCGGTTACGGTGCGGCGCGACGGCGCCCTCCAAGTCCTTGGCCGCTTCGCTTGGCGGCGCCGGAGGCTCCAACGGTGGCAGAGCCACGTCAGAGTCGGCGCGCGCGGGAGGCGGCGCGGCGCGGCGGCGGCGGCGGCAGGCGGCAGGCGCGGCGGCGGGGAGAGCGCCGGCGCAGACACAGGGCTGCGGCGAGGCGGCAGGCGGCGGCGGCGCGAGATGCAGCACCGGCGAGGCGTGGTGGAGGGCCGCGCCCAGCGGTACACCGCGGCGGAAGACCCCAAGTATGGCGAGAAGGGGCGGCTCGCCGTGGCGAGACGCGGGCTGCTGTCCGGCATGCTCTTCATGGTGTGCGCGTGCGTGTTCTACCTGGCGATGACGAGCCGGTCGGGCCAGGGCGGCACGGTCGAGATGGCCCCGGTGTCAGGTCAGGTGCTGCCCGATTCGCCGCCCAAGAGCGCGCTGCGCTCCGCAGGCGTGGACGAGGTGCCGCCGCCAAACCATGCCAAGCTGTCCTGGACCGCGCCGGACGGCTCGGCCATGGGCTACGTGCGGGTGCCCAAGATTCCGCCCGGCAAGCGCACGGAAGATGACGGCAAGCTGCACATCATCTTCTCCAGCGGCTGCAACTACTTTCAGCACTGGCAGTCGGAGCTGCTGCTCGCCTCTGCCAATATGGTCGGCCAGCGCGGCCGCATCACTCGCATCGTCAGTGGCTGCCACGATAAGTCTGCTGAGACGGTGCGCCACCAGCACCAGACCTTTCCTTCTGGCAAGAATGACCTTCTCGTGCCCATGGAGATCCTCAATCGCTCCGTCAACGAGAACTTTGGTCTCTATGTGACTCCGTCCTTCGATGGCGCGGTCGACTTCCCGTGGATCAACAAGGTAAGTGTGGCTGGAAAGACGCCGAAGGGCGACGCTGCCCGTTCCTGATCTCGAAGACTGACTCCAGCATAATGCCCCGCGCAGCCCTCGTCCATCAAGTACTTCATGGAGCACGCGCGCGAGGAGCTGGACCGGCTCGGTGAGACGGTCATCGCAATCCTGGACCCAGACTTCATCTTCCTCAAGCCTCTGACGCAGACGGGCGAGGACGACATCATCGCGACGCGCGGCGTGGACAACGACGCGGGCGCCATGCCGCCGCTCGACGTGGTGCGCAAGGGCCGGCCGGTGGCGCAGCGCTATGGCCTGGAGGCCGGCTGGAAGTCCTCCAAGTTTGACATCGACAAGATCACTGGTGACCCCACCAGTGCGGCCAAGGAGTGGACCTCGCAGATGGCCATCAAGTACACCAGCGTCGGCCCGCCGCTCATTCTGCATGCTGACGACATCAGCGCGCTCAGCGTCCTGTGGGAGCGCTACATGCGCCCAGTCCTTGATATGGGGCCCAACATCCTCGCAGACATGTGGGCATACTCCATCGGTGCAGCCAACCTGGACCTGCGCCACACCACGCTGGATCACTACATGATCTCCTCATGGGGCGACCGCGGTGAGGCGTACCCATGGGTAGACGCTTGGACATCCCTGTCATGCCGCAACCCGCAGCCGCAGCCGGGCGATAAACTGCCCACGTTCATCCACCTCGCATCCAACTTCAAGGCGCCCGACGCAGAGGGCCCGTGGATGTTTCACAAGGGCCACGTGCCCGCGACGTAAGTCTGTTCCCGCGCAGGAGGCAGGCCGCACGCCGACGCTCGACGTTTCTCTTTCTTGCTAACGTTATGTTTTTGAGCCGCTCGCTCGCCGCGCAGGATTCTCGACTGCGACACGCCGCTGATCGTCGAGGCGCCTGATGACCTCTGGGAAATTACTCCGTCCAGGCACCGCAAGCAGGCAGCCTGGGTGCTCTGCCACACGGTCGCCAAGCTCAACAAGATGCTGCTCATGTACAAGCAAAAGTTCTGCCCGGTCGGCTTCGAGTCGCGCAAGCTGGTCCGCCTCATTCAGCGCAAGACCAAGGACCGTGGCTGCTCCGAGCGCCGCGACAAATGGTGCTTCCCGCTTGCTCAGATCGAGGGTCTGCCGGACAACTTCCGGGAGACCATGGCGTGATGCGATGGGTTGGTGACGTCGGTGGGGTGCTTTATAAAAGCAGTAATGTTGATGCATTACGCTCTGTGCTTTGGGCAATCCTTGGCTTCGGGCGCGATCCCTGGCGTGGAGCTTCGCCTTCGACTCCCACGGGCGGGGGAAAGTCATCGCATGTTTTTCTCGTCAGAGAACTTGTCCATGGCGGCATTGGGTCTGCGCGCAAGGCGCCGAGGGTGAAGGAGGCGACGCTCTTCGATAGGATACGACATTGTTCTGCGAGTGGTGAAGCGGGTCACTACTCGGCATGACGGACTCGCCCGGTCCGAACAACAGAAGGAGTGCAAGAGCCTCTGTGTGCATCGGCTTGACCAACACAAAGACAACAGGGAGTAGTTCATCTCTTTACGCTCTCTCTGAATCTCTCCGTATGTGTGTGCGTTATGGTGATGGCTCCTCGGGCAAGACAAGGTGCTCGAGAGTGTCGATTACGTCCTCGGTCTTGTTGACATAGTATTGCGCGGCCGTGGGCTTGCGGCCAACCGTGCAGGTGTACGTATCCGAGAAGGTGCCGCCCTCGCGACGCTCCGCCTCGGCCTGGGAGCCGAGGAAGTCGAGCACGGCTGTGTACATGTGCTCGTCTGAGGTGTCGTCGCCGACGCAGAAGCAGAACTGCGGCACGAAGTCGAGGTGCTCCTTGAGGAGCTCAAAGATGTGGTCGGCGGCCAAGCCCTTGTCGACGCCCTTGGGAAGGAGCTCGACGGTGTGCTTCTTACGGCTGACGACAACCGGGATGTTGACGGCGGCGATGGCCTCCTTGAGCTCGTTCTCCAGCTTGATGGCCTGCATGCCGCCCCACTCCGGGTCGGCCTGGCGGAACTGCCACGAGGCGGAGACGGCCGTCTGCGTCCAGGCACTGCCGCCGGTGCGCCACGTGTAGTCCTCGAGGATGCTGGGCACGTCGGCGGCCTTCATCCAGCTGTCCCAGGCCTTGTCGACGCCCGGGAGGATGAACTCCCAGCCGTCCGAGTCCTGCAGCTCGTCGGGCAAAGAGCCTTCCTGGCGCTCTTGGCGCTGCTGGCGCTGCAGCTGCATCTGGCGCTGCTGGTCCTGGTGCTCAAACTGCGCTTCAGGGGTGGCAGCGCCGCCCAGGGTGCCAGTGTGCAGCGCGGGTGAAACGGGGTCGCCGGTCTTGCGGCCCTGCATGGCCAAGTGGCCCCAGCGGATCATGATGCCCGAGTGCGCGACGATGCCGAGCCGCATGGTGGGATCCTCAAGGATTTCCTGAAAAGCGGAGCGCAGCACGTGCGCGCGGTTGCCTGAGATGACAAAGACGATGTTGCGCTCGTCGCTGCAGAGGCGCTTGACGATCTCAATGACGCGCGGCGAGAGCTTGCGCTTGGAGACGCCCAGGAAGTCGCGCTTGACGGCCAGATTGCCGAGCTCGCGCGGCGCGAGCGTGCCGGCATAGTCGAGGAAGAAGAGGCGCTTCTCGCAGCGCTGGTAGCTGCGCCGCAGCTCCGACATGTTGAGCGGGTGGCAAAAGCCCTCGTGCACGATGTTCTCAAAGGACACCACGCTGTGGTACTCGGAGCCCTGGAGGATGTCCTTGTCGAAGCCCGTGAGCGCGTTGATCTGGCCTTGGACACCGAGCTCTACATCCATGAGAATGTTGCGCGTCCACTCGGCCGAGGACCGGTTCGAGATGTACGTGCAGTCGCGGTCCCTCCGCGCGTTGCGCTCCTCGACCGTCATGCAGAGTGCATTGTCCATGGCGCGCGAAACCTCCTTGATGTCAAAGCAGTTGACGCGGATGGCGCCGTTCAGCACGCGAGAGGCCGCGGAGAACTCGGACATGATGACCACGCCGGCCGGGTCGCGGTGGCAAAAGGTGTACTCGAGTGGGCGCAGGTTGAGGCCCTCCATGACGGGCGTGCAGACCATGATGTCAGCCGCGGCCCAAATTGCTGCACGCGCCTCGACGCCCGGCCAGTTGTGCGGCGCGTACTCTTTGAAGAAGACCACCGGGCCGTACACGCGGTTGATGCGCTCGCACAGCTGCTTGACCTCCTGGACAGCGCGCTCGGTCCCGTAGAGCGCGCGCGCGGCCTCCGCCTCGACGTCAATCTCCATCTCGCCCGACATTTCGCCCGCGGCCTCGATCTCGTCGTCGGCGGCGCGGTCCGCCATGCGCATGAGCGTCTCGTTCATCATGATGAGCCCGTGCTGCACGAGCACCACCTTGCCGCGATACCGCGGGCACTCGGCCAGCAGGCGCTCAAAGGCCAATAGCTTCAGCGGCACGCCCTGCAGACGCGTCATCTCGTCCATGGCCACGATGATTGTCTTGCCGCGGTGCGCCTCGCGGATTGCCTGTGCGCCGTCCTGGCCATTTTGCGAGAGCACGGCGCTGTCCAGCAGGTGCCGCTCCACGCCCACGTGGGAGATGGCCACCAGCACGGCGCGCTCCATGTGGTCCACCACGAGTCGCCCGCCCTTTTGTGAGTGGAATTGGAGCCCAAGGAACCGCTTGCACGAGGTGATGAAGTGCCGAGCGTGGTCAAAGGTGTGAAAGCCCACGACGTCCGCGCCCAGCATGCCCTCCAGGAGCTCGTTGCGCACAGAGAGGGTGCGGAAGATCTCCGACGTCGGAAACGGCGTGTGCAAGAAGAAGACAATCTTGGGCTGCAGGCTGCGCGACAGGCCGGCCGCCACGGCGCGCTCACGCAGCAACGTGGGCACCAGCATGAGCGGGAAGTTGTGTACCCACACCAGGTCGCGGCTCGAGACGTGCTCCATGACGTGCTCCATGATGACGTCCGCGAAGATGTTCGAGGTGCGCAAGAAGCCCTGCCACCGATCGTGCCGCGTCGGCGTCTCCTCGCCGGCAGCTGACGCCTCGCTGGCCGTGCTGCCGCCGCTCGTGTAACGCTTGTTCAGCCGCCTTCCAGAGCCGCTTGCCGTGGTCGTCGCGCTTGATGCGGGCCCGCTCGTCGAGGCCGCAGGCGACGGCTGTGCGCGGGTCTTGTCCTCGCGCGGCAGGTTCACGTTGAGCACGTTATGGAAGATGTCGCGAAAGCGCATCAGGCAGCTGCGCACGTAGTGGTCCACGAAGTCCTCACGCGAGAGGAAGATTGGCACGCAATCTAGGGCCTCCAGCTTGGCGCGGATCTCATCTCGGTCCTCGTCCTTGAGCCGCCACGCAAGCTCCGGGTCGTCGTGGCGCAGCACGTAGGGCGTCACGGCGCCCACCCACACAACGTCATGGTCGTATGCGACCGAGCCCTCCGACTTGCGCGAGATGCTCTCCGGGTTCCACTCCACGGTCCATCGCTCGCCATGCGCCGCATTCGCGCCGCCGTAGTACACGTTCACGGGCAGGTTGAAGGAGACGAGGAACATGCGATAGCGATTCTTGACCTCGACCTTGGGCGGCACCACGGCCGCTTCCGCGGGCGCCGCGGCCTCGCCGCCGAGCCCGACCGCCGATGGCGGGAGAGCCGCCTGCATCAAGGCGGATGATGGCCAGTTCTCCGCCTCGGCTTGCAACGCCGCGCCCAGTGGAGGCGAGTTCTGCGGCAGCGCCGGCGTTGTGCTCGTCACGGACGAGGCCGACTCGTAATCTAACGAGGCGCTCTCGTTGTCATCAGGCGACGCCGAGTAGTGCTTGCCGTCTCCGAGATCAAAGCGCACGTGCGGGTGGATACTGCCGTGAGCCTTGCTGCTGCTGCCAGCGCCCGTCTTGCGAATTGGCACGGGTTGCGCCACCGTAGCCGTCACTGGTGGCCGCCTGGGGCCGCCGCCGCTACTGCCGCCGCTCGTCTCGCGGACCAAGCCGGCCTGCAGCGCGCCTTCCTCGGAGGCCGCGGCGACCCGCGCAGTGGTAGGCGCCTCCGCCAGTGAAGGCTCCTCTGCCGCAGTTTGCTGCAGCTGCTGCTGCAGCTGCTCCTGCTGCTGCGGCGGCGGCGGCGAACTTTGATGGTCCTGCTGTTGCTGCTGTTGATCCTCGCCAGGTGGCATGGGCGGCGGCACGATGGCCGCGCCTGGCGCCGCCGGAGGCGGCACTGCGTCCTCCATGGAGGGCCAGGTCCCGGTCGTGCCCTGAGCGAACTCGGCGTCCGGGCCGGGCCCGAGGCGCGCCGAGGGCGACGATTCAGCCGTGGCGGCGCTCACGTCCTGCTCGTGCTGCTCCTCGTCGTAGTTGCCGATCTCGTCCATGACGGTCATTTCCCAGCCGTTGGGTACCAGCACGCGCGCGTGCGCCGCGATGGGCTCCCAGCCATGGAACTGCCCGCCGCTCATGATGACATACTTGTACGAGAGCGTGATGCCTCGCGGCAGGTTCACCGGCCTGCTCGTGCGCCAGATCGGGTACTCCTGCGGCGTGGTCACCAAGTCCAGCCCCCGGTTCGGGCTGAACGACCCCAGGTTCACCGAGTCGCCCGTGATGCGCACATTCTGCCCGATGTCCAGGTCCGCCTTGACCTTGAAGGTCACCCTCGTCAGGTTGGGCATCGCGCCCTCGCCGCTCGCCTGCGGCCGCCTTCCCTCCGCCTCGGCGCGCCGGCCCCGCCTCGCCTCGCCTCGCCTCGCCTCGCCGGCGACGCCTCGCCGGCGACGCGCCGCGACGCTTCCAGGCCCGACGCCGCCGACGACGCGCCCTGCGCAGGCCAGGCCAGGCCAGGCCAGCGCCGCCGCCGCCGCCAAAGAGGGAGCCGCGCCGCCGCCGCCCGCCGCCGCCGCCGCGCCCGCGCCGCGCCGCCGCCACCGCCGCCGCCGCCGCCGCCGCCGCCGCCGCGCGCGCCGCCGGCCGGGCGGGTTTGCTTGCTCGCGCGCGGCGCCTTGATCCAGCCGAGCCGGCTGATAGGCAGGCTGACGAGGCGCGGTCTCCCTCCTCTCCTTCCCCTTCCCCTCTCTCGCGCGCGCGCCCTCCTCTCGCGCCGCCTCTCTCCGCGGTCCGCGGCGGCGGCGCGGCGCGCGCGCGCGCAGACCGCGGCGGCGCGCGGCGGCGGCGGCGCGCGGGCGATGCGCGCGGCGGCGGCGGCGGGAGCGGCGGCGGCGCGTTTGAATTTTTGAACTGCGCGGCCGGCCGGCCGGGGTCGCGGCGGCGAGGCGGCGGGCAGATGAGCATGGCGCGGCAGGCGGCCGCGCGCGGCGGCGCGGACGAGGCGGTGCGGCGGCTGGTGGTGGCGGCGCACGGGCTGTTCAACGGCGCCGGCGGCGAGACGCGGCGCAGGCAGTTCGACAGGTACCTGATGCAGTTCGTCAAGACCAAGGAGGCGTGGGCAGCGTGCTGCGAGGTGCTGAGGCTGGACCCCGCGCAGCTGGTGGCGCTGCACGCGCCGGAGCTGGCGGGCGAGAAGGGAGGAGGAGAGCAGGCGTGGAGCACGGCGGTGCTGTTTGCGAGCCAGGCGCTGCAGGGCATGGCGAGGCGCTCGCGGCAGCTTGGTCAGGTCGCAGCGCTGGGCGAGGACGGCCTGCCGGAGCTGGAGGGCTTCCTGCGCGAGGCGCTGGCGGCCTTCGCGCGGCCGCCGCTGGCCGCGACGCCGGTCGCGGACCGCGTGCGGGCGCAGCTCTTCCTCGCGTACGGCGCGCTGGCGGTGCGCAGCTGGCCGCCCGAGACACTCGTGGACCGCACCTCGGCCGCCTTTGAAGGCTTGGATCAACTACGCGCTCTGCGAGTCGTGGCCGAGCTGGCCGGCGAGGACGGCCTCTCGCTGGGACGCGAGCACAGAGAGCACCTCGACGCCGCGCTGCGCGCCGCCGCGCCCCGCATGCTGGACGAGCTTGCACGTCACTGCAGCGCGTCCAGCGCGCGCGACCCAGTGCAAGCCGCGGACCTCAACACGGCGCTGCTGGCCTGCCTCAGTGCGTGGCTCGCACTCGACGCCATCGGCCTTGACCAGCTCGGGACCAGCCCCGTACTGGACTTCGTCTTCGACATGCTCGGCTTCCTTGGCGCGCAGCCCGCGGCGGGGCGCGCCTGGATGCAGCTCGTCACCACTGGGCTCGAGATCGTGCACCAGCTGGCCGCGCTCGCCACGCTCGACACGAGCCGGAGCCAGGCACGCGGAGTCCCTGCTGCTAGGACGGGCGGCGAAGGAACGGCCACTGCTCGCGCCGGGCTGCGCCGCCGCCTGCTGCGCTTTGACGCGCTGCTCTGCGTGGTGCGAGGCGCAAGCGGCCCCAACGGTGACCCCAAGCTGGCGGCCAACGCGTGCGCGAGCCTGGTCGGGGCGGCTGTGGCCCAGATATCGGCGCTCGGTGACCTGTGCGGCAGCTCCGGAGCCGTGTCGCCGCACGAGGTGGACGCTGGCATCGAAGCGGCGCTGGCAGCTGTAGCCGCCTGCATGTCCGCGAGCATGCCGATGGACGTGGTGAGCGCGACGCTGGAGTTCTGGCACGCCTGCGAGAAGGTGCAGACGGATCTAGCGCCGATCCCCGGCGCCTCGTCTGCCGCACTGCGTAGTCTGCGGCAGCAGTCAGAGCGCGCCGTCGTGCAGTACTGCCGCGAGCTGATGGCCATACCTTCGGACGAAGTGTACGCCGGCGAATGGGACGAGCACGCGCGAGACGACTTCAAGGTGCTACGGCGCGACTTGCGCATGCTCTTGCGCCTCCTTTTTGCCACTTCTGAGGCGACTGCAAAGTTCGTCCACTGGGCCCGCGAGGAGCTGGAATCGCCGGCGGCCACATGGCGCAGCGTCGAGTCGGCACTTCACGCTGTGAGCGCGCTGGCGCAGTCGCTCGACTGCACGCACGAGGACATGCAAGCCATTCTGGAGCGCGTGTCGGCCCTCGTCTGCAGCGGCGAGGCCGTGCACGCGGCGCTGCTGCGCACCGTGGTTGTGCTTGCTGGCGCCATGAGTGGCCCGGCGCGAGGCGCGCCGGATCACCTGGTGCGCCAGCTGTACGAGTGCGCCCACGCGAGCCTCTACGCGTCCGAGGAGGACGAGGTCTTTCCGATGCGCGAGGCCAAGGACCACGTTGGTGCCGTGGCGCTCGCCAAGCTGAGTGCCGCGCGGAGCTGCGCGCTCGTGCTGGCCGACTGCAGCCTACGTCAACCAGCGCTCCGCGGCAAGGCGCTCGTGCAGGACCTCGTTGACGTGTTCTCATGCTGCTGCGCACGCATCGACGCCGACCGCACGCGCTGTGGCGCCCGCATGGTGCCTAGCCCCATGCGGCCGGAGGCCGCCGCCGTGACGCTCTCGCTGCGGAGCGTGGACCTCCTTGTCCAAGCGCTTTCATATGCCGCCTTTCATTGTCTGTGCGTCGAGCCGGGCGCCGCCTCACTCATGGCGGCTATCGCGGAGCCTATTCTCAACCTGGTTCGGGAGAGCGTCCCGCGGCGCGCTGTGCAAGGCCTACACCTGAGTATGGTATTTCTAGGAAGCTCCGGCCGCATGCGCGAGGAGAGCGAGGATTCGGCTGGGGCTAGCCGCGCCCACGACGGCTTTGTTCGCGCCATGCTCCCAAGCTTCACGCTGGCGCGCAGTCTCCTGGGCGCCAAGGAGTTGCACGAGGACGAGGACCTGCTGAATGCGGTCTTCTCGTTTCTCGCTGTCTTCTGCGCAGCCGCGCTTCCGGCGCACGCGGGTGATCTGCTCGTCGCCGTGCAAGACGCTCGCGCGGTGATCGCTCTGGGTACCGGCGCCGTGGCGACGGTGCGAGCGCTCGAACTTCTCGTGGCGCTCCTGCAGCAGTCCTCCGGGGCAGCCATCGCCTCAGAACACGCGCTGCGCCTTGGTCTCCTGGACTGCATTGCGGAGCTGCAGCAAGTGGCTTTGCGGGCTGGCGTCCTCGAACTGGAGCGCGCAGATCCGGCTGGGCTGCGACTGGTTCTTCAGCTTACACGGACTGCGCTCGCGGGCGCCGCGGCGGAAGACCAGCCGCCCCCGCCTGCGCGAGTCCAGGAGCGTATCGCTTCGCTCGAGCAGCAGGGTATCTCCATCGTTGTGGCCGTGCTGTGCGACTCCGGCGTTGAGATCGAGGACCAAGATCTTGCGTTAGAGGTCCTGCAGATTGTCCGGGTGCTGATTCGAGGCGACTGTCGCGAAGACGTGGACGTCTTTCTTCAGCCGCCATTCCCAGGTATGCCAGCCTGGCTGCAAGCGATCCGTGACGCCGTCATGATGCGGCAGGGGACGGCTTTGACGCGCAGCCTGCTGCTCGGCGGTGGCGGCCGCATGCCAGCTTGGGCGATCGACCGCATCGCGCTGAGCCTGCGCACCGTGCTGGGCCAGTACCCTGGCGCAGCGCCAGCGTGGACCGAGGAGGCGCTTCGGGACCCGCACGTGCCCCGCAAGGGGGCGAACCCCACGCTGAAGCGAGTCTTTCTCGAGAAGCTCGGCGAAGTTCGCAACGTCGCGCTCTTCAAGCGGCATCTTAAGCAGGTCTGTGGCGGCAAGCGCAAGGGCGCGCAGACCCAGCGTCCGCGCGAGGACAATATCGACAGTCAGGTTCGCAATGCCTTCGTCACTGCGATTGACAAGAGCAGAGGCGGGCCTGCAAACGGCGGCAGTTGATGTCCGGGAATGACAGAGCGGAAGATGAACGAACAAAATGTGAAACTGAAATGGTTCTGCCATGGCGCATATTTTGCGCGTGAGAGCCGTCGCGGGGAAGGCCAGGCACCTGGGGGGACCACATACACAAACAGAGACATGCGCGCGCACATCAAACGCCAGCCTCGAGCAGGTCAGCGGCGAACTCGAAGAGAACCATGTTGTCGTTCCCCTCGTCCTTCTTGTCACGCTTGTGCTTGTCGAACATGAAGCCCTCGAGCCTGCCCTTGTGCTTCTTGGGCTTGAAGCTGCCGTTCTTGTCGGCCTCAAAGTTGCTTTCATCGTCATCGCCGTCCATGTCATCGGCAACGTTGAGCGAGGCGGCGTCGGCGTCTGGTTCGTTATGACCGAACTTGATGATGAGGTAGGGAAAGAGCGCGAAGCGCAGGAAGAAGATCATCGGCTCGGCAACGAGGTAGCCGAGGAGGACTCCAGTGGCGGCGGTGCCGAGCCAAATAAGGATGACCTCATTCTCTGGCTCGCCGGCGCCAACGCGGTCGGCACGCGTGAGCACAAAGCGCGTCACGTAGTACGCGCAGAAGCCGTAAAAGGCGAAGATGATGAGCCAGGCGACGTAGTTGAAGGCAGCGCCGAGGAGCGGGCGCCGCGGCTTGCCCACGATTTGCGGCTCGTCAGCCATGAGCGCCGAGACGCGCATGAGCGCGTTTTTCTGCTTGCGCACGCGCCGGATGCGCGCCACGGCCTCCTCCGTGCGCAGCTCTCTCCAGGCAGCGTTCGCATCGCGCGTGCGCCGAAGCAGCGTCACTTTCGCCTCGTGCAGGACGTGCTGCTCGGCAGCCAGGCGCTCCTGGAGCTCGCTCTCCGATGGCGTGGCGCCCTCGAGATCGCCCCCCGCAGACACGACGACCGCGTCCGAGACGTCCGCGCTCCGCGTCGCAGAGGCGCGCTTGGCAGCGCGAATCTGGGTGCGCAGTGCCGCAACGCGGGTCCGTGACTGAAAGACGCGACTGTACGCGATCAGAAGCGCCACCTCGGTCTCTTGGTTGGGCTGCTCGTCGATGCGCGCGAGCGCGCGGAAGGCGTTGCTCACGCGCGACCCGCTCGAGTCCTCCCGCAGCGCCGAGGTGCGAAAGAGCGTCTTCACCACGAAGCGCACCGGCAGCGACACGAAGAGCGAGCACATGAGGATGGTGCCCACCAAAAAGCCGGCCGAGATGTCGTCCGCCGTCTTGAGCTCGAAGAAGATGGCCGCGGCCAGCGCGTTGCCCATGCAGATGCCGACAAAGACCGATACGCGCTGCGCGCGGCTAAAGTGCGCGTCGTACTTGATGAGGCCAAGCAGACTGTGCTCGTACAGCACGGCGAGCGCGAAGTTCTTGCACAGCGAGCGCCGGAAGAGGGGGCGCGGCGGAGGCGCCGGCTGCGCCGTGATGTGCTTGTACGACTCGAGGTCCGTCACGCGCTTCTGCTCCTCGACCATGGCCTTCAGGTTTTCGAAGAATCGCCGCTGCTGCGAACGCGCCTGCAGACGCCGCATGAGCATCATGCCGATGGCGCCCTTCTGGATCGAGTCGGCATCCAGGCGGTCGCGGCGGTTCGCCCACGACACACCCAGAAGCCAGATTACGAGGAGGGACGGGAAGAGCACACCGAGGATGAGCAGCGCCAGCGAGGTGACCGTGGTGATGGGATCCGAGAAAGTGTCGCGCACGTCATCTGTGAAAGCCTGCCATACCGCGTAGTCAGACGCGTGGTTGCACTCGCACGAGACAGAGCTCTCCGGGTCCGACTGGTTGCCCGAGAGAACGCAGCCGGCCGAAGACCAGTTGCCGGCCACGGGGTCGAAGTAGCCGCACACCAGCTCCGTTGCGTTCGCCACGTCGGCACAGAGGTCCGCGTCCAACACCGAGGATCGGGGGAGCTGGATCGTAATGGAATTCTCCAGCCCGCTCGGCTCGAACTTGCGGGAGGCGTCGTCCGAGCTGACGAAGTCCAGGCTCACCACGTCGGTAATCTCCGTGAGCGGGCCCGTGTACTGCACGGTCTCCGCCGTCAGATTGCAATCCTCGCCGCCGCCCTCGGCGTCCAGCAGGGTAAGCTCCATCACCAACTCGCAGCGAATGTTGAAGCTGTACGAGACGGCAATGAGGTCCACCGTGGAAGGTTCCGCATCGCCAAAGTCGATGTTGTTCAGCACGCCGGCTGGCAGCACGAAGGAGCCCCGCGAGGTGCTCGTGGCGTTGCGGCTGGAGCTGGCGGTGACCTTGGAGTTCTGCTTGGCGGCCGGCAGGCCAATCTCGGACAGGCCGTCGCCTCCCTCGCTGCCGGACCCGAGCGCCTCGGGGCTCTCGCGCGCCGTAGCCAGCTGGACTCCGGACGACTGGAACTGGCGAGCGGAGGCGCCCTCGGCATAGTTGCGCAGCGACAGCAGCGCCAGCTCCTGAATTGTCTCACGCGCCTGCAGCACGACCTCACACGAGTCCTGCTCCGCCTGTAGGCGACGCCGGCCTGAGAGGCGGCGCGCCGAGCTCTCGAGCGCCTCGCGCGCCGCGTCCAAGATGCGAGTCAGGCTCTCCAGCGTGTTGTCCTGCACAGAGGTGGGCAGCAGGCCAAGCGCTGTCGGGTCGTCCTCGTCGCGCGTCTGGGCAGTGATGACATCCGCGGCCTGGTCAATGAAGCGGCGCAGCAGGCCCACGCTGCGGTTCTGGAAGCTCGAGTCAATGCCGCTCGGGTCCGTGCTCACGAGCGTCAGCAGCACGTTGACTTGCAGCGCGAGGACGGACGGGTCCTCGAGCTCGCTCGAGTCCACCGAGTCGAGGAAGTCGAGCGCCGTATTGCGCGCCGAGGATGCCCAGGTCTGCAGCGACGTCGAGTCAGCGACGCCGGCGGCCGAGTTGACGATGGACGTGAAGCAGAGCGTGGCCCGGAGCTGGTCCTCGAGCTGGCCTCCCTCGGCCGTCACAGTGGAAATCTCATCCGTGAAGCTCGGTGGGCTCCAGAGCGGGCTCGCGATCGGGTTCTGCAGGGTGATGGCGATAAAGTTGATGCGCTGGCTCTCCGCGCCCAGTGCGTCCTTGGCAACAGCAGTCACGTAGAGGATGCCGGTGCTGTTCACCGCGAGCGCCGCGGTCGGCAGCTCCAAAGAGGTGCGCAGCGTCGGGCTTGAGCTGAAGCGACCCAGCGAGTACAGGTTCTCGGGAGCTACGGGGAAGGTGGTCGGCTCCTCGAAGGTGTACTCGAACGCATAGGTGAGCGGCGCGTCGTCGTCGCTGAAGGCGGTTGCCACCAGCGTAAATTCCGTCTGGTACGCAAAGCCCGAGGTAACCGCCGCGCTCACGTAGCCGCTCGTGGGCGGCTTGTTCACCGTGAAGGAGACCTGCGCGAAAGGGTGGTTACCCGCCGAGCAGGTCTGCTGCGCGGTGAGGCGGAAGGTGTACACGACGCCGGGCGTGAGCGAGGCTGGCTTGAGCGCGAGCGAGGGGCGCGTGATGGTGTCGGCGAACCGGGCAGCAGACTCCACGGACGTGGCGTTCGTAAGCGGGTCGGTCACTACGCGGTCCCAGCGCAGCTGGACGCCGGTCGTGACGCCGGCCTGGTAACCCTCCACGGTGCCCTTGAGCACCACTCCGGCGCTCGTCAGCGTCAGCACCGGGTCCACCGGCGCGATGGAGACGCGCGGGGTAATGGTGCACGAGACTGAAAGCGCCGGTCGCACGTCGATGGTGATCCACGAGCTGTACTGCACGGAGTTGACTCGAATGCGGAACTGGTAGCTGACCGAGCTGACCATAGCGTTGGCCGGAATATCCAGCATAAAGGTGTTGGTCGGCAGCGAGATGCCACACGCCGTGTTGTCGGACCGCTTGCAGAACCACTCGACCGTGGGCGCGCTAGAGAAGGGGGTGGTCGCCGCGGCAGACCCAGGCTTCTTGCCGAAGACCGAGTCGCACCCAAGGGCCGCGGCTGGGTCGCAGCTTGCCGTGAAGTTGACGCGCACCGCTTCATTCGCGTACGCGGCGCGGTACGTGCCAGCGCGCGTGACGAGGACGTATGCGGGTGCCGTGACGACGAGCGTGATCGTGTCGCTGGCAGCGATGGACGGATCTCCCACCACGCTCGTTGTCACGCGGAGGTTGTACGTGCCTGGCGTGAAAGCGTTAGGCGCTAGCTGCAGGTACGAGGAGGTGCTAGCAGGCTTGAGCACCCTCGAGTACGTGGAGTCTGTGGCCAATTTGGACTCCCAGACGAACTGGTACGTGGTGGTGGCGGACGGCGCGCACAGGAAGCGGTTCGAAGCGTCTAGCTTGAGCGTTGTGAGGCCCTGGGTTGAGCTCACGGAGCGCGCCCCGTTCACGAGGATGGTCGGAACGTCGCTCACCGCGACCGAGAACGTGAGTGAGGCCACCGCAGAGGTGACCCCGAGCCAGTTCACGGCGGTTGCGTCGGCGCGGTAGTTACCGCCGGCAACGATGCTGGCTGAGGAAAAGGGAATCGTGAAAAGCGGGTTGGTGGGGTCTGTGAGCGTAATGCTGACCGGGGTGCCAGAGTCCGTGTCCTCGATGAGGATTGTCCAAATCACCGCGCGACCCAAAGCGCCGCTCTCCACGGTGCCAAGGATGGAGACGAGGTCCTCGCAAGGTGACACCACGGCAGGGCCCTCGAGGGAAATGACTGGCTGCGGGATCTCCGTCAGGGTCCACTCCACAAGCACCGCGCCAGTGGCCTCGCCAGAGTTCTCCACGCCGGCCGCCATGATGCCATTGCCGGAGATGAAGATGATCTGATCCCCGATGGCAATGGTGCTCGTGGCAGGAACCAGCACGAGGAGCACGGTGCTGGACGCCCAGGAGCACGTCAGCCCGGGCATCGTGGCCCCGTTCACGGTGAAGAGGCTGTCGCAGGCCGCCGTGAGCGCTGTAGCCCCGCCGAGGCTCTCGTCTGTGTCCATGTCGAAGGTGATCTCGATCGCGTCGCCCGCCTCCGTGAAGGCCGCGCTCGTGGCGAGGGGCGACACAAGTCCCCCAAGAATCCCCGGAACCTCAGTCGAGCGCGGCACGACGTCTTCAAAGACGAGAAGTGCGGACCCGTCGGAGGAGTTCTGGGTCATCAGGGAGTTGGCCCACACGTAGCCGGTCCCGTCGGTTCCAGTCTTGCCGCAGTCAACGACGGTCGATCCCAAGTTGCTGCACTGAGACGCGAAAGTCGCCTCGCATGTGCAACTCAGATAGCCCAGCGCGCTTGTATAGTAGAGGCAGTCGTCCACACAGGTGTCATAGTTGCGCGGGAAGTAGACAGTGCTCGAGTTGCCAGCGGAGTCCGTTACATACTGCGTCGTCTCCGAGTATGCGTTGCAGGCGTCGTAGCTAAGAGGGACGGAGCAGGTCCCATTAAAGGGCTGCGAAACGCTGCCAGAGGCGGCGTAGTCCGACAAAGTGGTCGCGCTGATATTTCCCATGCTGTTCGAGCAGTTGTATGGCGTGGAGACGCGAGACTCATGCGGGAGCCTGTCCGGGTTGGTCGCGCAGCATGAATGGAACAAGCCCTCGTAGTAGGCGTACGGATAGGTCGCCGGGCACTCGAGCACATTTAGCACCGCTGAAACCGTGGTCGAAGCCCCAATCCCCAGACCATTAAAAGTGGGATCGTAGCTGCACGTCAGCTGGTCGGTGCAGCTGGTCGTAACCTGGTAACAGACGCCCATGCAGTTTTGCTCGCAATGTGTCAGGGCGTCCATAAAGATGTTCGTGTACGCTTCCACGAGGATGTCCGGATAATAGATCGAGTCGACAGTCAAATTGGACGTAAGGTCGTCGCCGGGAGCGGTGATGCAAACGGCCTTGTCGCACACACGCTGCTCGTTTGTAAAGTCCAGCGGCTGGAACCAGGGCAGCTCGCCGCAGGTGGTGGCATAGCCCGAGCTCGAACCGCCATAACTTAGGGTGCACTGCGTCTCGGGAGACATGGCGTAGTAGCCGGAAGAAAAGTACTGAAAACAGTCCTCGACGGAAACCTGATCGCACGGCAGAGTCGAGTTGTCGGTAAAGCTGCAGGTATACTCACCGGGATTGAAGAGGTTGTCGAAGTTTTCGAGGAATTGCGGCATGCAGGCGAGCAGGAGCTCCGTGGTCAGAGTGGGAATGGTGACCGGCGCGGCGCCTTCCGCAGCCAGAACGAGGTCGAAGACGAGCCGGTGAAGGGCCACCTGGGTGAAGCGGTCGTCCAGGACGGCGCAGGTCTCATCAGTTGGCTTGGGGCCGTTGGGCCAGAGCAGAGCGTCGAAGAAAGCGGCGATATCTTCGATGACGCTCTTGGCGTAAGCGTCGTCGTCACCCTGGGACTCGGCGTCCTCGGACTGCTCGAAGACGATGCTGGCGATCGACGCGATGGGGATTGCGAGGTCTGCGCAAAAGCTATCGACCGCGCATGTGCCGGTGATGACGTCGTCACAGCTGGACGGCCCGGAGACGGTGCTGAGAATGGTGGGCGCGTCGACGGAAATGTGGATCTTGGAGAGCTGTGGAGCGCCGGGGCAGCTCTCGATCTGCAGGCTCGTCGTGAACGTAGTCATGCCGAAGAGCGCGGCGAAGGTGTTGGTCTCCACGCGCACCGGGCTGGCAGGGCCGTTGAAGAGATTCTCCAAGGTCAGCGACGGCGCGCTTGGGAACAGCACCTTGAGTGACCCCTCACCGCGCATGTTGCTGTACAACGTATTGTTGGGCAGCGGCGGCTCAAGCGCCGGGCTCATGAGGCCAAGCCAGAACGCAGGCGTCCAAAAGTCCTGTGTGAGTGCCGCGTCCATGCTGGCGGGGTCGTAGCTGCTGTCGCCAGCGCCGAACGCGCAGTCGACGGCGAGCTCTCGAAGGCCGGTCTGCAGGGTGGCGAGGGCGTCGTTCAGGCCCGGCATGGCCAGGCCGAACGAGAGGAAAGGGTTCAGGAGGTTCGCCACCAGCGTGCCCCCGCAGGTTGTGTAAAGCACGTTGGCATCGTTCGGGTTCGAGGTGTCCGGCGCCATGACGGCGTCCACCAGGCCCGAGCCATCCTTGTCCACCGACGCCATGTCCTTGGACAGCGGCTGCACCAGATCATCGACTGGCACCACGGTCCTGGTCATCATCAACGGGCACGTCTCCACGATCGGGAGCGGCCCGCACAGGGTGTCGTTCACTTGAAGGTCCGGGATGGACCATGGCAGGCCGCTTGGGCCATATCCGCAGGCCTCTTTGACGCCCGGGTACGCGCACATGCACAGGCGGTTGCGCGGGACCCAGCTGTCGCCTGAGGCGCAGTCCCAGTTGACCTGGTCGCTGGTGGCCGGTACGAGAATATCGTACAGGGAGCTAACGCCGGGCCTGCCACTCGCGGTGCAGAACCACTCCGGCGTGGTCATGTTGAGGCTTGGCGACCCCTCGTAGTGGGCGGCGTTGCAGTAAGAACTGAAGACAGGCGAAAAATAAAAGGGGATGGACTCCAGGTATTCGCAGTTTTCCGTGGTCGGCTCGGCGGAGGAGAAGCCGAAGGCATCTGCGCTCCAGGAATCAGAGCGGTTGAGGTTGTACATAAAGTTGAAGTCGTGGAAGCCACCTTCAGTCCAAGGACAGTGTGCAATACTGTTTCCCGCGTTGCCGGAGTTCTCGAGGCAGGCGCACCCGGCACACTCGTTGCCATCGTACAGGCACTCCGGCACGTTGCAGGCCGGGTTGCACTTGCCATCGCCGATGTGCCACGGGTGACACCCGGCCGCCAAGCAGGCGTTCACATCAAAGCCCTTGTCAACCAGATCCGTCACGAGGGTCTCATAGGCCGTGACCTCGGTGATGTTGGTGTAAACCTCGCTGCTGTCGCCATCCGCCGAGTAAGGGTACACGAGGGCGAGGCCCTCCACGAGGATACCAAATACGGACGGGGGAAAAGAGGTGGAGTCGCTTGAGCCGTCGCCGCTTCCATCCGTGTTGTTGGAGTAGTAGTAGGAACCATCATCTCCGTCGTCATCGGAAAAGACAGCGGCGAACATGTCGACGACGTCAGAGAGCGTAACGCCACATGTCTTGAGGGCCATGGCGTCGGGGGCGACGCTGGACGGGACCCCAAGCAGGTCGCGGACGATGGTCTCAGCAAAGGCCGTCGTATCGCCGGCCGAGCACGCGGCACTGTCATAGCCGGAGGTGTAGCCAAGGCTTGCCAAGTAGTCCATCACGTCCGAGCTGTTCTCACCGCCGCTGAAGAAGTTTCGGCATTTTTGGTCCTTGCCGGAGGTGCACTCCGTGTCATTCGCGCAGGGCTGCACGAAGACCTGGTCGCACCCGGTGCCGGTCGATGTGCACTCCACTGACAGGTACGGCCAGCCCAGCGAGCCCTCGCAGCGATCCAGAACGATGTCAAGACGCGCGTCGCTCGCCTTGACCACGGTGTTGTTGACGTCGCCGAGGATGGAGAACTGGCATGCCTCACCCGCCATGAGCGTGCTGTACGAGCACGTGGCCGGCATGTAGACGCCTGCCGCGGCGTTGCCCTCAAGCTCAAAGATGGGAGATACGGTCGAGACCGACGCCTTGAAGCTGGCTTGACCATCGCGCGACTCTCCGCCCGCGCACGAGTTGATGAACAAGGACGGGTCTGGCGTGTAGCCAGAGAGCCCGTCGTCCTGCTGCGCGATGAGCGACACCGTGTACTCCACGGTCGGCACGAACCGTCGGATCAGCTCCTCGTCAGCCGCATCCGGGCACGCGCACCGGGACCGCTCCAGGAGCTCGGCGTTCATGAGCTCGACGGCATCCTTGAACCCGGCCAGGTTCAAGTTCGCCTCCAGCGCCGCGCCCGTGCCGATATGCACGCCTCCCTGGCAGTCCACCGTCAGCAGCTGCCTCGCGTTGCTCGTCGCCACCGCGCCCAGCAGCGCCGCCGCCGCCAGCAGCGCCGCCGCCGCCGCCGCGCCCGCGCCGCGCGAGCGCTGCCGGGCCCCGCTGCCGGTGCGCACCCCGCGCGCGCGCGGGGCCCGCGCCCGGATCCCCATCGTCATCCGAGGCCAGCCTCTGCCCTTCTCGCGCCGCTCCGCTCCGCTCCGCGCCGCTTCGCGCCGCTCGCCGCTCGCCGCTCGCCGCTCGCCGCGCTCACGCAGCCGCCGCCGCCGGCCGCCGCGCTCCGCGCCGCGCGCCGCCGCCGCCTGCCTGGCCGGCGATTTGAATTTGAATTGAGTTGACTTGCCTTCCACTAGCTGCCTGCGGCGCGGCGCGGCCAGGCCTAGCTAGCTCGCTCGGCTCCCTCTCCGAGGCCGCGGGGCGGGACGAGACGCCACGCTCGCTCGCTCGGCGCCACAGAACAAACAGCCAGAAGGTAACTAGCTTGGTGTCAAAGCGCGCCGTGGCGTGGAAAACCAGAGCATCAGGCATGCACAACAAGGCACAGCCTGTGTCTCAGGCAGACCTGGCAGGCAGGCAGAGTGGCGGCGGCGGGCCGCCGCGCTGGCCGCCGCCGCAGGTGCACGCGCCACGTGCCTGCACTGCACTGCAGCCAGCTGAGGTCCCACGCCCCCGTACGGCGCTCGTCGCAGCTCCGCCGGCCGAGGCGCGCTGCGCACGCGCGGCGGCGCCGCCGTCAGCCCGAGGCGGCAGCGGCGCGGCGCGGCGCGGCGCGGCGCGGCGCAGAGCAGCGCAGCGCGGCGCGGCCGGGCCGCAGGCAGGCGGCCAGGCGGCCAGGCAGGATGCGCAGGCGGCGGTACCAGCGGGACGAGCGGTACCACCGCCCGCCACAGGCAGTGTCCAGCACGCGCGGCCGCAGCCTCGCTGCCTCGGCTCTGCTCAGACCCGGTGCTCGGCTGCCTGAGCTGCCTCGCCGCGACGACGCCGCGCAGCCCGGCTGCCTGCCAGATCACTGCCTGCCTGGCAGCGCCGCGCGCCGCTGGCAGCCTGGGCACGGACGGAGGCTCGCGCGCTCGCCGAGGTGTAGTAGCCAGCGGCGGCGCGCCAGTGGCAGCCAGCCAGCGCGCGCCTGCCTGCCTGCCAGCCTGCCTGCCCGTGCCTGCCTCGGGCTGCGAGGCTGGACAGGGCTCTCGCGAGCGTGCGGCGGCGCGGCGGCGCGGCCGGCGTGGCGGCGGGCAGGCAGGCAGGCAGGCAGGCAGGCGGGAGGCTGGCACAGCTTCCGGGCGAGCGAGCTTGCGGCTGGCTGAGCCGAGCCTGTCTCACATCAGTGACACGCCGTAAAAGCTTGCGGCACTTGCCAGCCTTGGCGCAAACTGGCCATGTGTTTTGCAAATCAGAAGCGTAGCCGCCACATGATGACCGGCGGCTGGCCCGACCTGGCTTTCGCTTGGCACTGCAGTGCAGGCGTGGCGTGGCTTGGCTTGCGGCAGCGCGGCGTTCCTGATGGCGCGCGCCGCGCGCGGTGCGGGCGTCGCAGGCGCGGAGCGGGGCGGAGACGTCCAGCCGCGATGACGAGAGAGAGCGCGCGGAGCCCCCACGTTGCCGGACAGCCGCGGCACGCTGCACGCGCATCTACCCGAAGAGGACGCAGCGCGGATGTCGCACTGGCGGCGGCAGGGCGGCAGGCCTCGGAGCTCGCGGCGCGGCGCGGCGCGGCGCGGCGCGGCGGGCGGCCCGCCGACTTGGAGGTGGATCGGGCCGGGCGCGTGAGCGCGGGCGAGGTCGAGGTCTCGGTCGCGAGGATGGATCAAATGCCGGCCTCGAGCAGGTCGGCGGCGAACTCGAAGAAGAGCATGTTGTCGGACTCGGAGTCCCGCTTGGTCTCGTGCTTCCTGTGCGCGTGGAAAATGTAGGCGTCCAGGCTGAAGCCCTTCTTGTGGTCGCTGGCGGCGCCGCTGCTGTCGTCGCCGCCAGCGTCGGGCGAGCGGCCGCCGGCCTCGGGGTCCTCCTCGGCCTCGACGGCGGACGCGCCGAGACCGATGTCGAGGCGGGGCGCGAGGAGGAGGCCGTCGCCGTCGTCGTCGTCGCGACCGGGCGCGTTGTCGCCGAAGCGGATGATGAGGTAGGGCAGCAGCGCGTAGCGCAGGAAGAAGACGAGCGGCTCGGCGACGAGGTAGCCAATGATGATGCCGGTGGCGGCGGTGCCGAGCCATAGCAAGATGATCTCGTTCTCGGCCTCGCCGGCGCCCACGCGGTCGGCGCGCGTGAGCACGAAGCGCGTCACATAGTACGTGCAGAAGATGTAAAAGGCGAAGATGAGCGCCCAGGCCAGCCACACGTAGGCGCGGCGCAGCAGCGGCCGGCGCGGCTTGCCCACCACCTGGGCCTCGTCCGACATGAGCGCCGCCATGCGCATGAGCGCGCTCTTTTGCTTGCGCACGCGCCGGATGCGCGCCACGGCTTCCTCGGTGCGCAGCTCGCGCCACGCCAGGTGCGCTTCCCGTGTGCGGTCCGCGAGCTCGGCCCGCGCCTCCTTGACCACCTCCTCCGCCTCGCGCAGGAGCGCGGTCGTCTCGCTCTCCAGCCTCGCCTGCTGGCGGTTCTGCGGGGTGGAGCTGGTGTTGCTCGCGCCGCTGCGGCGGCTGAGGCGGGCCAGACGCCTCCCCACGCTCTCCGAGGCGGGCGCCAGGGTGCTCCTGCCCCTTGTGAACCGCGTGGTCTGGCCTTCGCGCACCAGCCGTACCTGGATGCGCAGCGCCCCCACGCGGGCCTTGGCCTGGAAGAGCCTACTGTATGCGGCGAGCAGCGCCACCTCGGTCTCCTCATTCGGCTGCAGGTCGACTCGCGACAGGGCGCGGAAGGCCGTACTCACGCGCGAGCCGTCCGAATCCTCATACAGCGCCGACGTGCGGAAGAGCGTCTTGATCACGAAGCGAACCGGCAGCGACACGAAGAGCGAGCTCATAATGATCGTTGCCACCAAGAAGGCCGGCGTCACGTTGTCCGCCGTCTTGAGCTCGAAGAAGATCGACGCCGCCAGAGCGTTGCCCATGCAGATGGCTACAAAGACGGAAACACGCTGTGCGCGGCTAAAGTGCGCGTCGTACTTGACCAGCCCGAGCAAGCTGTGCTCGTACTGGACGGCGAGCGCGAAGTTCTTGCACAGCGAGCGCCGGAAGAGCGGTGCCGGCGGCCGCGCTGGCTGCGACTGCACATGCTGATACGAGGCGAGGTCCGTCACGCGCTTTTGTTCCTCGGCCATGGCTTTCAGATTCTCGAAGAACCGCCGCTGCTGTGTGCGCATCTGCAGGCGCCGCATGTACATCATGCCAATGGCGCCCTTCTGGATCGTATCCGCGTCAAGCTGGTCGCGCTGCCGCGCCCACATCACGCCGGCAGCCCAGACCAGGAACATGAGCGGAAAGAAGACGCCCAGAAACAACAGCGACAGGGACGTCACCGTCGTCACCGGGTCTGAGAATGTCTCTCGCACATCATCCGTGAAGGCCTGCCAGACCGCGTAGTCAGATGCGTGGTTGCACTCGCACGAGACGAAGTTGGCCGCGTCCGGCTGCGCACTCGACAGCGAGCAGCCCGCAGAGGACCAGTCCCCGGCCTCGGGATCGAAGTAGCCGCACACTAGTTCCGTCGCGTTCGCCACTTCGGCGCACAGGTCCGCGTCCAGCACGGAGGACCGAGGCAGCTGGATCTTGATGCGGTCCTCCAGCCCGCTTGGCTCGAACTTGCGGGAAGCGTCGTCCGAGCTGACAAAGTCCAGGCTTACCACGTCCGTGATCTCCGTCAGTGGGCCTGTGTACTGCACCGTTTCCGCCGTCAGATTGCAGTCCTCGCCATTGCCCTCGGCGTCCAGAAGCGTGAGCTCCAGCACTAGCTCGCAGTGAATATTCACGCTATACGAGACCGCGATCAGGTCCACGGTGGGCGGCTGCGAGTCGCCAAAGTCGATTCCGTCCAGAACGCCGGCCGGCAGCACGAAAGAACCGCGCGCGCTGCTGCTGCTGCTGCTGCTGCTGCTGCTGCTGTCAGATGAGGCAGTCTTGGAGCTCTCCTTGGCGTCCGGCAAGTCAATGGCGGACAGGCCGTCACCACCCTGGCTGCCTGTGCCGAGCGCCTCGGGGCTCTCCCGTGCCGTGGCCAGCTGTACGCCAGACGACTGGAACTGGCGTGCTGCGGCGCCCTCGGCGTAGTTCTGTAGCGACAGGAGCGCCAGCTCCTGGATCGTCTCACGCGCCAGCGAGACCACCTCGCACGAGTCCTGCTCCGCCTGCAAGCGCCGTCGGCCCGTGAGGCGGCGTGCCGAGCTCTCAAGCGCCTCGCGCACAGCGTCCAGGATGCGTGTCAGGCTCTCTAGCGTGCTGTCCTGTACCGAGGTGGGCAGGAGGCCGAGCGCCGTCGGGTCGTCCTCGTCGCGGGTCTGCTCGGCCAGCACTTCGGCGGCCTGCACGATGAACCGCCGCAGCAGGCCCACACTACGGTTCTGGAAGCCCGTGTCAAGGCCCGCCGCGTCTGTGCTCAACAGCGTCAACAGTACGTTGAGCTGCAGTGCGAGTACTGTCGCGTCCTTGCGCTCCGAGGTATCCACCGCGTCCAGGTAGTCGAGCGCCTCATTGCGCGTGCCTTGCGCCCACTCCTGCAGCTCCAGCGACTCGTGCACGCCCGCCGCGGCGTTCACCAGCGACGCGAGCGAGAGCGATGCGCGCAGCTCATCCTCCACAGCGCCGCCCTCGGCCGCCAGCTCGCGCAGCTCCTCGTAGAATACCGGCGGGCTCCACATCGGGCTGGCAATCGGGTTCTGCAAGGTAATCGCAATGAAGTTTGTTCGCCTGCTCTCGGCCCCCAGCGCGTCCTTGGCCACCGCCGTCAAGTACACGGTAGCGGTGCCCCCAAAGGTGAAGCCCGCGAGCGGCAGCTCCAGCGATGTGCGCAGCGTCGGGTTTGAGCTGAAACGCCCTAGCGAGTACAGGTTCTCCGCCGGCACCGGCAAGGTCACCGGGGGCTCAAAGGCGTACTCAAAAGCGTACATGAGCGGCCCTGTGTCGTCCTCGTCGCTGAAGGCGGTCGCCACCAGGGTGAATTCCGTCTCGTACGCAAAGCCGGACTTGACCGCAGCGCTCACGTAGCCGCTGCTTGGCGGCTTGTTCACCGTAAAGGTCACCTGCGCGAATGGATGGTTCTCTGGCTCTGTGCACGTCTGTCGCGCTGTCAGGCGGAAGGTATACTCTGCGCCTGGGGTCAGCGAATTTGCCGCCATGACAAGCGAAGGTCGGTTCACCTGGGCCGAGTACGATGACGCCGAAACCACCGTGGTCAGGTTCGTGACGGTGTCTGTAACCACTCGATCCCAGCCCAGCCGGATGCCCGACGTCACGCCGGCCACGTAGCCCGCCACGCTGCCCTTGAGCACCACGCCGGCACTCGTCAGTGTCAGCACAGGGTCCACCGGAGCGATTGCAACGGAGGGAATAATGCTGCACGAGGACGAGACCGCCGGCCGCACATCGATCGTAACCCATGAACTCGACTGCACCCCGTTCACGGTGATGCGAAACTTGTAGGCCACAAAGCTTGAGAGCGTATTGGGCGGAATGTCCAAAAGCAGTCCGTTGGTCGGCAGCGGGACCTCGCACGCGATGTTATCGGACCGCGAACACGCCCACACGACCGTCGGCGAGCTCGCAAAGGGCGTCGCCGCCGCAGCAGACCCGGGCTTGACCCCAAAGACGGAATCGCACCCGAGCGCTGCGGCCGGATCGCAGCTCGCCGTGAAGTTCACCAAGATCCTCTCATTCTCATACAGAGCACGGTAGGCGCCGGCGCGAGACACCAGCACGTACTTGGGCGCCGTGACGACGAGCGTAATGACGTCGCTTGCGGCGATGGACGGCTGGCCTACCACCCTCGTCGTTACACGAAGGTTGTACGTGCCTGGCCCAAAGGCGTCCGGTGCCAGCTGCAAATACGAGTTGGAACTGGCCGCCTTGAGCGTGCTCGAGTATGAGGAGCTCGAGGCCAGCTTGGACTCCCAGATGAACTCGTACGTGGTCGATGTGGATGGCGCGCACAAGAAACGATTCGTGGCGTCCAACTTGAGAACAGTAATCCCCTGTACGGAATTCACCGTGCGTGCTCCGTTGATGAGGATGCTCGGGACGCTGCTGGACGCGACGGTAAAGGTATGTGAGGCGACCTCGGAGGTGGCCCCGAGCCAGTTCGTCGCCATTGCGTCCGCGCGGTACGAGCGGCCCGCGACCACGCCGCCTGCCGCAAAGGTGAAAAGGAGCAGGGGGTCCTCCACGTCGCCCAGCGGGACCTCGACCTGTGTTCCAGCCACCAGGTCCACCACGGTGAGGGACCAGCTCACAGCGCGGCCGTAGGCGCCGTCTGAGACCTCCCCATAGATCGAGACCACCTCTTCGCAGGGCGAGACGGAGCTGGAGCCCACAAGCTCGATGCTTGGGGGCGCAACTTCTTCCGTGTACTGCATTTCGAGCACCACCGCCCCGGACACCTCGCCGGCTGAGGAAGAGGAGGACGCAGCCACGATGTTGTTGCCCTCCAAGAAGCTGATGCTTGCGCCGACCTGAAGGTTGCTCATCGCACTAATGGCCACGTACAGCACGTTTGCGCTGTCCCAGTAGCACGTAAAGCCCGTCGGGGCCTGGCCGTCCACCTCGAAGAGTACGTCGCACTGAACCGCCCCGCTTTGGTCCGTGTCGATGTTGAAGTAGATATCAAAGCCATCCCCGCTCGTTCTGAGCAACGCAGCAACCGCGATGGGTGGGCCGGTGTACGCTGCTCCGCTCACGTAAAAGCCTGGCACGTCCTCGTCGAGGCGAGTCAAGTCTTGCAACTCGTACACGCTCCCAGTCCGCAGGCTCTCGAGCCATGCGTGGCCGGCACCCGCGGGCGCCGACTCGGCGCACGGAGGCGGGACTTGCACTGTGGCGCACGCGGACCCGAAACCGAGAATGCACGTGCAGTTCTGTACCGCTGAGCACCAATGGTTGCACCCAGCGAGCGTGTGCGGAACGCCGGGCTCGTCGAATACTGTTGTCGCATTCGTCAGCGAAAAGTGCGCGTAGATGACGTCGTGCTCGTTGCACGGATACTCGCTGTCCGCCAGGTCCCAGAGGCAGTAGCCTGGAATCGTCTGCGCAGCGGCTTCTTTGCCGTCCCAGAAGTCAACGACAAAAGCTGTATAGGGGCCGAGGCTGAGGCCGGTGCACACCCACGTGAGGGAGTCGACTCGTACGGTGGTGCTCGCATCCTCATAGTTCTCGTTGCAGCAAAAGACCTCCTCACTCATGGTGCCATACGCATACGGTACGTGCGGCGGGCATTCAGTATCGGTGGCCACATCAACTGCGATGACGAGCGTCTCCCCGAGCGTGGACGCATTGAAGACTAGGTGCTCCTGGCAGTCGATCACGCCCGCTCCAATGGTCGTGCACCCAAAGGCGGCGTCTTGGCAGGAGAAGTTGCGCCCGCCCGCCAAGGCGCCGCAAGCAGCCCGGCAGTGTGTCACGGGGTCCTCCTCCACGAAGCCGGTGCCATTGAAGACCGTGCGCCACTCAAAGGTCTGGCCCATCACTTCGACGGTCGTCATGTCGTCAAAGGCGAGACAGACTGCAGACGCGCAGTCACGCTGCTGAAGGGGCGGCGTACCACATGTATCCCACTCTGGCACAGCTGCATACGCAACCTGATCACCGCTCTCCAGAGTGCAGGTGAGCGTGTCGCCCTCCGTGGCGTAAAGCAGGCCGCACTCCTCCACGCTGGAGTCGGTGCAGGTCACATTGCCATAGACCTCCGAGCTGCACGTAACGTCCGTATTGCTAAAGAGGCTGTCCAAGCTTTGCACAAACTGCGGCGCGCACCCGAGCAGGAGCTCGGACGTGTTGGTGGGCGGCAGCGTGGGCATCGTTCCATCGGCCGTAAGCATCAAGTCAAAGACGAGCTGGTGCAGCATGCGCAGGAGAAAGCGGTCGTCCAGAACCTCGCAGGTCTCGCCCGGTGGTGGCATGCCGGCCCGCCACAGGACGCTGTCCAAGTACGCGACAAGGTCCTGCAGCGCCATCCCTTCCCAGAGCGTGCCCACGATTGTCTGGGCGGGATCCGCGAAGTCCATGCAGAAGAAGGGGTCCGAGGTCGCCGCTGGGCAGGTCCCGAGGAGCACGTCGCCGCACGGCTCCACGCCCTGGACGAAGGCGCTCACGGACGGCGCAGAGAGCGCAACGCGGACCTCGGAGAGCTCCGCGCCGCCGGTGCACTGCTGAATCTGCACGTCCACCGAGGCGGCCTCGAGGCCGAGCACCGTCGCGAGCGCGGCTGTGGACACGCGCACCGGCGAGACGGGACCCGCCGCGAGCGCCTCCATCGTCAAGAAGGAGGCGTTCGGAAAGATCCATGAGCCCTCGTGATGCAGTTGCCGCGCAAGCGTGGCGTCAGGCACTGGCGGCGCGAGGTCGTCGAGCGAGACGAGCAGGCCAAGCCAAAAGGCGGGCCGCCAAAAGTCTTGCGCCACCTCAGCACTGAGCGAGGTCGCGTCGTAGCTGGAATCCCCAGCGCCGAGGGCGCAGGCCACGTGGAGATTCCGCACGCCGGTCTTGAAGGCCGCCAGCGCTGCGTCGAGGCCTGGCATCGCGACAGCCGCGCGGAGGAAGGGATTGAACAGGTTCACCGCCAGCGTCCCGTCGCACGTCGAGTACAGTACGTTGTTGGAGACAGGGTTGATGGCCGGCGTGGGCAGCGCCGCGCCATTCTTGTCAACGAGGCTGAGGTCGAGGTTGAGCGGCTCGAGAACTGTGCTCGCCGCTTCAAAGGTGGCCACCTGCGCGAGAGGGCATACCTCCGGAATGGGCAGCGAGCCGCAGAGCGTCTGATTGGCGACCGCGAGCATGCTTAGCGAGAAGGGAATCGCGCCGCTGCCTACCGGGAAGGCGCCGGAGCTCCCGCATGCGGCCGAGGCCTCGTAGGCGCACACACAGGTGCGCTGGCGGGCCACGCCGGCCGGGCCCGTGTTGCAGTCGAAAATCTCGGTCTGATTTGCTGGCAGTAGCAAGGTTGCAGCCTCGAGTGACGCGACCGCCCCGACCGTGCAGAACCAGTCCGGCTCGGTCGCCTCGGGCGCAGCGGTACAACCGACGGCCTCTGTGGTCCAAATCGCCGACTCCCCAAACGCGTCCACCGCGCAGGCCTCCGCGGAAGGCTTGGCCGCCGGAAAGAAGTCCGGCAGGTACGTGTAGTTGTTGGCGAGGTTCGGAAGGTACGAGTTGAGAAAGAAGCCGTCGGCGGCGGACCTGCTGCAAGCAGAAAAGTCTGTCCCGTTGACGCAAGCACAGTTGGCGCACTCGTTGCCGTCATAGAGACACTCCGGCACGTTGCATGCCGGGTTACACCAGCCATCACCCAGGTGGTGCGGGTGGCAGCCAAGGCTGGCGCACGAGGAGACGTTGAAGCTCTCCAGCACAATGCTAGAGTCCTCAACTTCCGTCATCACCACGGTCCCGCTGAAAGCGTTGGCCAGCAAGAAGGTGAGGAAGTCAACCAGCGTCATGAGCTCGGAAACGCTACGCTCACTCTCGATGCTCGCCTCGAGCACGCTCGCGGCCTCCTGCAAGATGCGGAAGCCGCCGGTATCCTCCCCTTCGGAGGCGTCGCCCGCCTCCTCATCACTGCTGAAGAGCGAAACCACGCTGTCCACGATGTCCTGAGCGACCGGGCCGCAGGTGCGCAGGTCCCAAGCGCTGCCCAACAAGGCGCTGCTGGCGAGGCCCAGCACGGAGTTGACGATCGGCTCCGCGAACGCCGCCAGGTCGCCCCCGGTGCAGACATCGGTTGCGTAACCGTACGTGAATCCCTGGTCTGCGAGGAAGTCCAAGGCGGCTGTGGTGTTCTCGCCGAAGAATCCGCGGCACGTCTGGAGCCCCGGCGCGCAGTCCTCGTCCGTGATGCAGGGCTGCACAAAGATCTCGCCACACCCCGGACCGTCGCACGTCACGGACAGATACGGCCAGGAGACCGAGCCGGGACAGCGGTCGAGCACCACGGCCAAGCTCGAGGCTGCGTCCTTGAGAAAGGCGTTGTTGGGCCCGCCGCGGAGGGCGAACTGGCAGCCCTGGCCGGCATCCAGAGCCGCGAGCGAGCACGTGTCCGGCAGCGCGAAGCCCGTGACCGTGGCATTGCCCACGTCCCGGCCAAAGAAGGCGGCGGAGCTCGCCGCGCGGAAGGTCGCCTGCACGCCCTGCGCCGCGGCCTCGCCTCCTGCGCACGAGTTCACTCTCGTCGCGTTGTCTGGCGCATAGCCACCACTGCCATCCTCATGGTGCGCCACCAGCGTCACAAACTGATCCACGGACGGCACGAAGCGTCGCAGCAGCTCCGCGTCGTCGGCGCCCTCGCACGCGCACCTTGACCGCGCGAGGGTCTCCTCGCCCAGAAGATTTACGGCGTCGCGCAAGCTCGCCAAGTTCGCGTGCGTCTCCAGCGGCCCGCCTTCCCACACGTGCACGCCGCCGGCGCAGTCCACCTGCAGCACGCCCACGCCTTCCACGCTTGCGAGCACCGCCAGCCCCAGGAAGAGCACCGCCAGCAGTTGCAAGCGTCGCGCCATCCTCGTCCTTGCCGCGCCGCGTCGCGCCGCGCCGTGCCGTGCCGTGCCGACGATTCTGGGTTTGCCTGTTCCGAGTCGAGCCGAGTCGAGTCGAGTCACTCCAGTGAGTGGGTCCTACTCCTAGCCGATGAGTCAGTGTGCGCGCACTGTACTGCGTCGCCATCATGATCTCAGGCTCCAACTTCGCTCTTTATAGATTGCACTGCACCGAGACCCCTGCAAACCAACAACCCTTGACCTCGCGCGCGACGCAAACTCGAACTCGCTTGCGCTGCGCGCGCGCGCCGCGTTTTCGCCGCGCACAACTTGCACCTGCCGCCGCCTGCCGCCGCAAGGGGAGCAAGCACCAGCACTGCAGGGGCCGGCCCTGGGGCCGCCCAGCGTGCACAGCCGCGGCGCGCAGCGCCCTGACGGCGAGCGCAGGGCCGGCCCCAGCGCGCGCCCAGCCCGTCCCTCTCTTTCATCAGCGACGCGCCGCGCCCAGAACCTTCAAGTTGCCAGTGGTCATGGTGTCGGCAGACATCAACACAAGGCTTGCACACCCAAGCACAGCCCGGCTCAGCACGTGCCGCACGCGCTGCGGCGGCTCGACTTCAAGTTTGGCTTTGGCTTGGCTTGGCTCGGCGGCCTCGCGCGGCGACCGCGAGCGGCGACCGCGAGGAGGACGATGCGCACGGCGGCGCCGGCCAGCTCACCGGCGTCTGTCTGAGAGTCTGCGCGGCTCGGCTCCGAGTCGTCGTGCTTGCGACGCGGCGGCGGCGGCACCCGGACGCGATCGAGCTGGGCAGTGCGCGCTCCGTGGCTCCGCGCGCGCGCGCACCGCGCCAGGCGGCCCTGGCGGGTCGGCGTGGTGGTGGGAGGAGCCTCTCGGCGTGCTGGCTGAGCTCGAGAGGCGAGCGGGAAGTTTGTGCGCGAGGAAGGAAGCATACGGCGGGCGGAATGTGACATGTGTTGTCTTCCTTTCGCTCACTGATGAGTCGGTCAGGATGAGAGATAGTTAGTTTATAGGTTGGATGTCGTCATGACGATTGTTGTTGCCATGGTTGTTGTGTGTGGTTGGTTTTGCTTCCGTACCGCAGCGGCGCAGCCGCCAGCCAGAGCAGGCGTAACTTAACGCCCAACACTTCACGGTCTGACTCGCCGACTCGGACTCGGATCAGTCGGCGTTGCAGAGAAGGGCGACGCCGCGCAGGACCCAGTGGTCAGGGCTGAGGTGGTTGCCGGCAGGGAGGTCCAGCACGGTGACGAGGTGCTGCGCAGTGCGCTGGGGATAGGTGTAGAGCGGGCACTCATAGACAGTGGAGCTGGCGCGTGTGGCCATCTTCTGCGCGACGGTGGTGGCGGTGAGGTAGAGCACGGGCATGGGCGCAAAGAGCTGTTTGGGCTCGGATTCGGCGAGGCCGGGCTTTTGCCAGCGCGCGCCCTCAAGGAAGAGGCCATGCACGTAGACGCCCTCCTTGGGCGGGGCCTTGGCGGCGTCGGCGGAGGCGAGGTCGGTGACCTCGGCGTAGGCGACGACATCGTCAAGGGCCCACTCCTCGTCGCGGTGGGCGCGGGCGACGTCCTGTAGCGCGGCGGTGACAAAGGCGCGCTTGTTCTGCAATCCTGCGAGCCAGAAGCTGGCGGGCTGGCCCGAGTTGAGCCAGGCGGAGAGCTGATGGTGGCGACTGCTGAGCGTCTCGAACCAGGAGGCAATGGACGGCGCCATCCAGGAGCGCAGGTCGCCGGCCACAGTGTAGAGCCAGTGGTGCGGGACAACACCGCTCTGCACGGCCTGCATGGCCGTGGCGAGGTTCTCCGTGAGCGTGATTTCACCGTCGATGGCCTGCACGAGCTGCACGAGGTCGAAGCGCGCCATGTCGACCACATGCTGCAGGAGGGCGCACTCCTGGGAGAGCACAACGTTAAGCGGCTCGCCCAGACCGCCGCGCTTCTCGTGGATGACGGATGCCACCACGTCGGGGGCGAAGTCGGCCGTCGGCATGGCGGCCAACAACTCGTTGCAGCGGTCCTTGGTGGCGTCCTCCAGCGAGCCGGCGCCGCCAACAGCGGCAGCGCCGGATCCGGGCTGCGTGGACGCCACCGCATCGATAAGGCTGGCGGCCGCCAGCAGACGGTGCTTGAGCTCGGCGTTCGGGTGCAGGCCAAAGACGCCCGCAGACTCCTCCTCCGGCAACGAGCCAATGTGCCGCAGGTAGTCGGCGTGCTCCTGCTTGTCGCAGACCGAGTACGTGAAGGTGTCCTCGGCAATGTCCTTCTCGTTGAAGCGAAAATCCGCCGAGAGCACACGCTCATTGAGCCAGGCCGAGGCGTAGGTGGCCATGAGACGGCGGTCGAGGCCATCTGTGATTTTGCCGCCGTAAATACACTCGCCCACAATATACGAGAGCGCCGGCCACGCGATGCTCGTGGTGGCGCTCGCGTACAGCGCCTTCTCCAAGTAACTAACCGAGGCGACCAGGTCGCCGGCGGAGAACTCGTACGGCACCGCCCAGCCGAGCGGGCCAAACTTGCGACGCTCCGAGACGGCGCAATGCAGGAAGCACAGCGTGTAGAGCAGCTGGCGCCACACGGGCGCGTCGACACGGTCGATGCGGTCCTGGTCCACAAGCGTGGAGAAGGCGCGAAGCATGCCGGCGCGAATGCCGTTGGGCGCCTCGTTCGTGACCTTGATGCCCATCTGCAGGATGCCTAGCGGGAAGTGCTCGTTGGGCGCCGCCGTGAGGAAGACACGGCTGGCGCGCAGCGCCTCCTGGTCGTCCCAGGACTTGGTCCACAGTCCCTTGAGCGTCTCCTCGAGGCTCGCCATAAAGCCGAGCCCGAGGTCGCAGTTCTGCAAAAGAGCCCAGCCGCCCGTGCGCATCGCGCTGTCCAGCGCCTTCAGCGCCACGGGCTCCTGGCCCTGGCCCATGGATACCGCACTCACCGCACGCTTCTTCTTGGCGCCGAGTTGCTGGATTGCGTCCGTCGGATCCGCGCCAAGGCTCAGCAGGTAGATGATGGGCGTCATGTAGTCCGAGTCCGCGTACACCGTTTCGATGGTGTCTGTGACAGGCTCCACGTACCGCGCGCCCATGGCCGGCACGGCGCGCACGAAGTTGCGCACCGCCGGGATGGTGCGGTCGACGCGGAGCGCGCGCACAATCTGCAGCTTATTCCACGGCCCGGCGCCCATGGCGCTCGCCTCGAAGCGCTCCTCGTAGTCTGGCACGGTAAGCGACTCGGGCCGCGGGTTCTCGAACCACATCTTCCACATGGCCTCGTTCTTGATCATGTCCTCCGGCAGTGTGCGGAAGAACGGCACGAGCTGCGCGAGCGCGTGCGCATTCAGCCAGGCCGCGTCCGGGAGCCACGCCGGCTTCTTCTTCGACACGCGCTCCGGGTCCACGGTGGCGGCGCCCCGGAAGAAGGCCAGCAGGTCGCGCTGCGTCAGCTCGCCGGCGACGAGCAAGATCTTGAGCGTGGCCACCAGGACAAAGGTGAGCTTGTCCTTCTCGTACAGACCACGGTTGATGTAGCGGTACGTCAGGTACGTGAGGGCTTCGATAATGTTGTGCACGCGCTTGTGCACGGACGCGTTGCGAGGCGCATGCTCCTCCAACGTGGAGCGCAGAAACAGCTCGTTGAACTGCTGCAGGCTCGTCTGGTACATGCAGTTGAGCGCAGAGCACTCAACGATGCTAAAGTACAGCACGGCGCCGCGTGTCGCCACGGGCCGGTACTGCTCCCGCTTCTCGTTGATGGAGACACGCGTCTCCTCGGCGTCGCGCAGCTTTGCCGTCACGGTCTCGGCAGTCTCCTTAACCTTCTTGAGCACCGTCACGAGCTCCTCGTCGTCCAGCAGGCTGCCGGAATTCGAGGTCAGCTTGTACAGCAGCTTGTCGTTCTCGGACATGAGCAGCTTTGTGTTGACCGCCACGTCCTCGATCACCTGCTCCAGCTGGTCCTGCAGCGCGCGCTGCTCGCGGCCGATCACCACGTCCAGCAGCTGGTCCTCCAGGCCCTTGAGCGTCACGGTGAAGTCCACCACCGTGGTCTTCGCCTGCAGCTCCGGGCTCAGATGCGGGTTTGGCAGGCGTGTCACAAAGAAGGCCGTGAAGTCCACGTGGTACGCGCACGCCTTGTCGGCCACCTTGATGTATAGGCTCTTGCCCTTGCGCACCACCTGCTTCTCCAGCACCGGATCGAGCATCGGGTCAAGCTCCTCCTCGACGCCCGCCACGACGAGCGCCATGCCCTCGCCCATGGCCACTTCCAGGTGCTCGCGCAGCTTGGGCGAGTTCATCTGCACCACACCAAACGAGGGCAGACGACCGGCGCGCGTCTCCTTGCGCACAATCCAGTTCAGTGCCTGACCCTGCGGGTCAATGAGCAGCGGGTAGCGCGAGCTCTGCGTGACGAGGATGCCGTTCTGCACGCTGAGAGGGTCCGACGGCAGGCCGTCCAGGCTCCAGTCGCCCACCGTGGCGGCGTCCGCCAAGAAGGAGATCGGGTTGACCTCCTCCGAGACTGGCACGCCCAGCGAGGCTGCCTCGCGGACCAACTTGCGCTGCACGAGCTCTTCGCGGAACTCCTGATTGAAGGCGCCGCAGTACGAGACAAAGGCGCACGAGACCGCCACGTCGCCAACTAGGCGCCGCTTCTGCGCGGCGAACATGGCCTTGTCCTCACTCCAGCGCCGTCGCTCGTTGGCCAGCCCGTTGATGAGCGAGGCGGCCTGCGTCATCTTCTTCTGCAGCACTTTGGCGCCCTCCTCGATGGAGGCCTTCTCGCGCAGCTTCGCGTTGAAGCTTTCCTGCAGCTCGTGCAGCGTGTGCTTGCACACATCAAGCCGCTGCGAGGCGGCGTCCAGGTTCGCCTGGGCCGTCTCGAGTTCTGCGGAGGCCACTGCAAGCGCCTCCAGCTTGGGCTTGACGATCTTGGACGCCTCGTGGTACGACTTCATGGCGCGCACCCAGGTACAGAGGCCCTCGGCGGCCGCAGAGGCAGACTTGGCAACGGCTGGCGTGAAGCTGTCCAGCTCAATGTACGGTGTCATGAATTCTACGGTCTCGTCGTTGATGAGATCCTTGCCGGACGTGGAAAACTCGAGCAGGTCCTTGAGGAAGGACGCGCTGCCCATCATCTTCTGCGCGTGCCCGTACGAGGGCTCGACAAAGGTGATCTGCTGCTTCTTCACCGTCAGCGAGCACTCCTTGACCGGGTTCAGCTTCGCCTTGAAGAGAATCAGCACGCCGTCGAACACGAGCTTGATGATGTCGCTCGGCTTGGCCAGCTTCTTCACCTCGTTGATGTGCGCCGGCTTGATGGACTTGATGGCGTTCTCCGCCTGGTCCAGGAACGGCTGCGCCTGCGCTAGATCCTGCTCGCACGCCTCCTTCTCCAGCTTGATGCGCGTCGCGTCCTCCTCGCAGTCCGCCTTGATCACGTTCACCTTGTCCTGCTCCTTCTTCGCCTCGAGGCTCTTGGTTTCCAGGTCGCCAATCATGCGGTTCGTCTCCTTGGTTGCCTTGAGCAGCTTCTCCTGTTCGCGAGCCAGCACCAGCTTGAGCTCCTCCACGTCCTTGGCACCCTGGATCAGCTTCTCCAGGCCGAGGCTGATGCGGCCCTCCTTCTCCTGAAGCTTCTCCAACTTCTCCTCGTACTGCATCTTGAAATGGTCGATGAACGACAGGTACGAGGTCGGCGTTTGGTAGACCTGGCGACGCATCTTCTTCTCGTACTCGGTGCACGAGTCCACCACGATGCGGTGCACGGAGCCCATGAACTCCACAAGGTTTGCACGCACCGTGGGGTCGTCCTCCGTTGCGCCATCTTCCAATCGCAAGTACATGCCGTGCTCGCCCGGATGAAAGTCCGCAATGAGTCCGTTCGCCACGTCCTTGAGCGCCGCCTCCGGCCAGCGCAGGAACCAGTTGATTGTGCAGCAACTGATGAGACCCGGGAACTTCCGCGCGCGTTCCGCAAAGCGCGCGTTCACCGGTGACATGCACAGCACCACGTGCAGCCTGTCGCGGCACGAGTCGAAGAAGAACTGCCGCAGGCTTGCAGGCGATACCTCAAAGTCCGGGCCGCGTTCGCGAAGCGCGTGCGCCTCCAGATCGGCCGTGAGCCCGATCATGTCTTCCTTCGAGAAAAGGCCCGGGATCTCGCCTGTCATAAGCAGCGTGTTGAGCACCTCCAGAAAGGCCTCGTCCTTGATGTCTTGGTCCGTGAAGAGGAAGGTCACATCGCGCCGCTCCTGACCCGCCGCGCGGTACAGCACGCGCAGGTCCTCCAGCAGCGAATTCACCGTGTATGTCTTGGCGGCCCGGATCTGGAAGAGCTCGTAGCCGGCGATGTACGAGGCAAGCCGCGTCAAGCTCTGCTTACCGCTGCCGCCCACGCCCACCAGTAGCGCTGACCCGCGTGGCATGCTCAGCACGCGCGAGATTCGCAGCAGATGGTTGAGAGCGTCGTCGAAGAGGACAAGCTTGAGCGCGCGCGACGGCTGGTCAACGTTCTGCCGGCGCATAAACTCCGCCACGCGCTCACGGATGCTCCCAAGCCGCCCGCCGTGCTCGTACACCTTGGGTGCCACCACCGCCACGTCACCATCCTCATCGAGAACGTCATCGCGAAGAAAGTTGATGAAGGGCTCCGCTGACTTGCGCGCAATCTCCAGGCCGAGATTGACGTCGTTCGTTTGGGAAAGCGCTGCGCCGCCGCTACCATTGCCGCCTGCGCTGCCGGCATCGCTCTCATCAACAGTGCTTCCGGTGACGCTGCCTTCGGACTTGCTGCCGACCACCCCGCCATGGTGTTGTTGATGATGCTGCTGCTTGACCAGCTGGAAGTCCTGCAGGTCCGCACGCACAGCAGCCTTGGTGGCGAGCGCCTCGCCGAAGTTGTCCTGCAGCACGATAGCAGCGTGCTCCAGGTAGCGGAGCTTGTCAGTCTGGTCAACGAGCTTGTCGCAGAAGACGCGCTCGCACTCGTGCTTCCAAAGCTTCACAAGCGTGAGCGCCTGGTCCTCGCTCTTGGACGTGATTCCACAGTTGAAAATGGTCTCGTGCGGGCACAGCAGAATGCCCTGAAAGACGCGGCTCACATCGCGCATGTTGAAGACGTAGTGGAACTTGCGCGGTGTGGGGAGGAACTTGCGCTGCGCCCACTGCCATATCTGGATTGTGGCCGCCGTGAGCTTCTGCACAACGTCCAGCGCCGCAGGGGTCAGCAGACCGCCGTCGTCCTCGCCGGCGGCGAAACGGCCCGTCAACATCTGACCGTAGATGCTGTTGATGGACGTCATGGACGGAAGCACCATGTTGAAGATGAAGAAATGGCGCTTGAGCCGGTTCGGGATGTCGTTGTGGCCACCGCCCGGGTGCGCCATGGCTGCAACGTACTGCAAGTCTTCGCAGTGCTTCATGTCGCCGCGCTTGTCCTTGTCCAGGAAGGCAAAGCAGTCGAACTCGATCAGCTGGCGCGCAAGCTCAAGGGTGGGCTGGTCACCCCACTCGTTGATGGAAGGCATAGAGATGTCGTCAAGAAAGACGGTCATCTTCTTGCCGCCGGCAGGCCCGAAGTTCTTGCCGCCGCGCTTGTCCAGCTCGCCTTCGATAGCATTCTGCAGGCCGAAGGGCTGCGTCGCAGAGCTGAAGTTGACGCGCTTTAGCGTCCTGGTCGCCGGGTCCAGCTTGGCAAAGTACATGAGCGCCGTCGACGTTTTGGCTGTGCCGGCGCCGCCCACCATCATGACGGAGAGTCGTTGGCGGTGCATGCTGTCCAGCAAGAAGCAGGCACGCGTGCTGTCCATGGTTGGCACGAGCAGGTTGGAAAAGTCGAGGCGGGCCTCCGCCCCAGCCGCGAGGCGGCGGCCGGAGCTGGAGGAGGCAAGGCTCTCAATCTGGTCGACGCTGTCGGCGCCAGCGCCGCTTCCACTTCCCAGGCTCGGGTACTCCCAGGCCTCGGGCTCCCAGGGCTGCCAGGTGAGCGAGTTGAGGTCGACCACGTACTCAAAGGAGGTCTCGTCGGGGCGCTCGAGCTCCGGGAGCATCTCTCGGTCGATGCTGCGCAGGTGCGCATCGAACTTCTGGCGGCCCTCCGGCTCGAGGTTGCCGCCAAAGGCCCACATGAGCGCCATGACAAAGAGCTTCTCAAGCTCGTCCTCCATCTCCACGACAGTGTCGCTGAGCTTGACGGAGGACAGCATGGACGACAGTAGGTTGAGCAGGTTGGAGATCTTGCCGACGCGCGAGGTCTGAATTGCCTCGTCATCAAATTCGGCGCGTGCCAGCTTGGTGAAGAGTTCGCCCGGGTCCGTCGGAGACCAGGTGCCAACCCACTTGGACAGCATGGAGTCGAGGAAGGACGCCTGGTCCGGGTCGCGCTTCTTGAGCCAGGACCTGGCCACCGCGTACCAATCGAGATCGGTCTCGGACACGTAGATGATGCCAGCGCGCGAAACGGTGGCGGGCGAGGCGTTGCGCAGCGACTCTACCTCGAAGAGGATCTTGTTTTGATCCGTCATGGGGATGCGGTCGCCGTTGGCCAAGGTGAGGATCTTGTTGTCATCCAGCACCGTGTTGAGGTCCTCGATCCAGATGGCGTCGACGGGGCCGTCGCAGATGAGCCAGGTATTAAACTTGTTGCCACGCTGGTTCATCTTGGCCCAGGTGGCCGCGAAGACGCCCGTGGTCCACTCACCCGAAACCCGGTCCACCTCGCCGTACATCTCAGCGGCGCGGATCGCCTTGGGGTTGATGCGCGCGAACTTGTATGTGACGCCAGTCGACGCGGAGAGCGCGGCGGCCAGCGTGTTGCAGATCTCCGTCTTGCCGCCGCCCGTGGGACCGACCAGCATAATACCGTGGCGCACCTTGTACGTCTCATACAGTTGGACGACCTTCTTGAGCCAGGCTTCCTCGAGCATGAGGCCCTTGCCGAGCGCCACCTCGGCGACGGCCGCCTCGATGTCGGGGTAGGTGGAGACCGGAGGGGATTTGCACTTGGGGAAGAGGTCGGCGAGCAGAGAGAGGAAGAGCGGGACGTCCTGTGCAACGAGCTTGGACAGGTTCATGTCGCGCAGTGTGCGGTACATAAGGTAGTCCTCCGGGGTGTCGCTGTTCTGGCGCTTGTTGGCGCCACACGTACGCAGCACGCTGAGAATGTTGCGCAAGCCGAAGTCGTAGTGCTTTTGCTGCGAGAGCTGCTCCTCGCAGAGCTTGTAGAGCTGTGCGAACTTCTTGGCGAGCGAGGTGAAGGAGGAGTAACCAACGCTGCAGAGCTTGACCTTCATGATGATCATGCGGTCCGGCACCATCATGGCGACGCCGCGGAAGAGCGACTTGAGGTTCTCTGGGAGCTCCTGACGGCCCGCGTAGCCCGGGTTCATGGTGATGAAGAAGCCGCAGACTGGGTTGAGCTGGCAGGGCGTCGGATCTCCCGGGAAGGAAAAAGAGGTGGCGTGCGACTTCTTGGCGTTCTGAATCGCCAGCACCTGCTGTGCTACTACAGACAGCACAGGAAGCGTGATGCGGTTGAACTCGTCGAAGCAGCCCCAGAGGCCACCCTGGCATAGACCCTTGAAGATCTTGGCGCAGTCCAGGTAGGAGAACTGGTCACTGCAGTTGCTGACCATGACGTAAATACCGAGCGCGCGGCCCATGTCCTTGACCGTCTCAGTCTTGCCGGTGCCGGCCGGGCCGGCAGGAGCGCCGCCGAACGTCATGCCGAGCGCCTGGGCAAGCGTGATGTAGCAGCGGTCGGTGAGCGGCGTGATGACGAGGCGGTCGCGGCAGCCAAGGTACTCGTACGAGTAGTTGAACTCGACGTCGGTGATGTTGATGGCGAGGCAGCCGTTGTCTGAGACGGCATCCTTACCGTCAGGCCGCCACTCGAAGCGGCACTGCTTCTGCCATTCGAAGTCATGCGGGTCCGAAATGCGTTTCGCCTTGTAGAGCGCGGAGATGTCGTTGATCACGTCGCGCTGGTGCACCTGGATGGTGACGAGGCTCTCAATCTTGACGCGGTTCATCTTGGTGCCCAGGTCCGAGAGGCACCATTCGGAGAGCTCGTGCAGGATCTGGGCCGCCTTGGTGCTGCAGTCCTTGAGCGAGGTCTTCTTCTGCTTGCACACCTGGAGCGCCTCGAGGCAGTCCGCAGACCAGGCCAGCTGAATAGCGAGGAGGGCAAACTGGCCCGGCAGGGCGTCGACGACAGTGCGCAGCTGCGAGGCGTCCGAGAGCGCGCCGGCACGGGCCACACAGTCCCTAGCGACATCCTTCATGGTGCTGCGATGCTCGGCGAGAAGGTCGGTGAGCCAGTCTTCGATATTGCCCTTGCACTGCACGCGCGTGCTGAGCGGGATACGCTCCTCGTCGGTACCGAGGCGCGAAAAGAAGGCCTCGATGTACTGCGGGTTGTCGGCCTCGTGCACGACTTCATCGATGGAGTCGAAGATCTTCTCGTAGAAGGGCTGGATGGCGAGCGGGTCGGACCCCTGCGAGAGAACTTGCAGGAGGACCGGATTGGAAACGAAGTAGAAGCGCGGGAACTTGTTGCGCTTCTGCTCCAGGTAGCCCTCGAGGCTCTTCTGACACTTCTCGAGCTCGTTGTAGAAGACGATGAGGTTCTGCTTGAGGATGTCGTTCTGGCAGGCCTGAATGACGTTCTTGGTGTCAAAGGCCTTGCGCATGACCTTGTCGAAGTCCTTGTCGATCTTCTGGAACTTCTTCGCCTCCATGGGCAGCTGCTTGGCGATGTCGCCACCGGAAAAGACGCTCTCCAGCGAGCACCAGAGCGTCTGCACCTTGATCCAGCGCTCGAGCGTCTCGGCCGTGTCGGATGTTGTGATGAGCATGGCCTGAGCCTCGTCCTTGAAGGGCAGCACGTGGCGCAAGGTGAGCATGGTCTGCAGCTGCATCTGTGCCTCCTCGAGGTCCTCGACAATGGGCATGACGTTCTTGAAGACGTAGATGGCGCGGGATTTCCAAACGACGAATTCGAACTCACGCAGCTGCCAAGCCTCGGCGATCTCGGCAATCTTGTTCTGGATCTGCAACTGGCGGTCTGCGCTCTCGCACACCTCCTCGATGTCCTCAGCCACCGGGATGAGCTTGGCATCCAGCAGCGTAGAGAGGCGGAACTCGGGCCCGACGACGAGCTCCGTGCCGCACTTGCGCGAGACCTCGGTCCAATGGCGCTGCATGATACTGGGTTTGGCCAGCGCCTGCAGCAGCGGGAGCACGACGGTAAATTCGTCAATCTGCTTCTTGAGGTCCTTGTAGGCATCCCAGTCGCGCAGCTTGCCCGGCATGCGCTTGCAGCGGCCGGCGAAGGACTCCATCTTGTCCGCCATGGCATCGATCTCGTCGCGCACGCGCTCCCACTCAATCTGCTTCCAGTCTTCGATGGTGTCAATGACGTCCGTGTAAAGCCGATAGAGCTGATCCAGGAGAACCAGCTCCTTCTTGGTCTTGGTGAGCTCCGGGTAGCTCGTGGGCTGCAGCGCAAAGAGCTCCTCGCCGTTGCGGTACAGGTTGAACTTGCGCTCGCGGATCTCGTACTCCTCATGGAATCGGCGCAGGCGGTCCACGGCGACCTTGGGCGAGATACCGGGCACCATGGGGCCGTTGGCGACAAAGTCGTTGCGAAAGACGATGACGTCGTTGACAAACTCCTTGATGTCGCGCAGAAGCTTGCGCTTGAAGCTCTCCTGCAGCTCGCTCAGCTCGTCCGTGACGCGCTCCGCATAGTCAACGAGGCACTCCCAGCGGTAGCGCAGCACCTCCTTGTTGTCGTTCTCCTGGTCGCCGAGGCCCTGGGAGCCGACGAAGCGCTCCAGCATGCTGTACATGTCAAGCACGGGGCAGATCTCCTGCTCGATGCCCGACTCGCGCTCGCGGATCTCGCGCAGCACGTCCATGATGCTCGAGAGCTCCTGCAGCACGTCTGAGTTGGAGCTGGAAGACTCCTTCTGCACGAGCTTCTTGATGTTCTCGCTGCGCTTGAGGCGCTGCTCGGTCTGCTTCATGTAATCGTAAAGCTCCTCCATGTCGCTCCGCGCCTGCTCGTGCAAGAAGCGGGAAAAGGTGAGCTTCCAGGTCTGCACCTCATAGCGCAGGTTGTTTTTGAGCGTGGACGTGTTGATGGACATGGCGCCGATCACGTGCATGGAGGTTATCTCATTGATCTGGCGATCCACCTCTTGAAACTCCATGAGCTTGGCCTCGTACTCGGGCAGCGTCGGCTTGGTGGCCATGAACTTGGAGTAGGCCCGGTCCTTGTCGTCGCTCCAAAGCCACTGGTACTCGTAGAATCGCTCCAGGTACTTGGTGACGTTCTGCTTGAGCCCCTGCACAGAGCCAGTGAGCAGGAGGCAGACCACGGCAATCTGCAGGTCGCAGGTGATCTCATCGAAGAAGGTCTTGCGATCCTCTTCCGGCAGGTGATCCTGTTCCCAGTCATAAAGCGACTTGGAGCACTTGAGCACGGCCAAGGCCGACTTGTTGATGGCGCTTTGCACGTCCTCCAGGTCGGGCGTGATTTGCACTTTGGGCGTCTGAAGGTTGACGAAGAGCTCGAAGAAGGGACGCTCAACGAAGAGGAAGCCACCGCCGGCGGCCGACCCGCGGTTGCCGACGCGCTCCTTGATCATGTTGAGCGAGTTCTTGGTGCACTTGAGCAGCGCGCAGTACATCTTGTAGCGGTAGTTACGCTTGACGCTGGCGATCTCCTCGGCCGAGACCGCCTCGACGTGTGGGTCCAGCGGGTAGGCGCGCACGAGCTCCATGAGGTCGTTCACCGCGTGCTCGATCTCCACGTTCTTGCCGTGCAGGAACTTGGACTGCACGCGAATGCGCTTCTCCTGCATGGCGACGAAGTCGCTGAGCTGGGTGCTGCGGTCCGAGGGCAGGTCGACAAGCACTGTCTTGGAGACCACCTTGAGGTTCTTCTCGATGCGGTTCTCAATGATGTCGTTGATGTTGGTCACCAGCTCCTCGAGCTTGGCCAGCCCGGTGTGGATATGGTGCTTGTACGCGTCGATATTCATCGACGTCCAGGTCAGTGTGATCATGCCCGGACGCAGCTTATACTCCATGTCGCGCATATGCGGGCGCAGGAGGTCAGCGGCCACCGGAATGACGCGGCGCGTCACCCGTTCGTACTCCTTGAGCGCGTACTGCAGGTCGTTGTAGTACGTCTTGAACTTGGCCTCCTGTAGGAGGACGATCTTGGCCGACTCCGGGATGTCAATGCCCATGCGGTCCAGACACTTGGCTTCGCGGATGAGCTGGAGAATCTCCTGGTCGAAGTTCACATAGAGCCGGTCATCGTCGGGATGGCGGATGATGAGCGTCGCCTGCAGGCCGGCCTTGGCCGTCTCGATACTCTGCTGCCAGGCCTGAAACCAGAGGTACTCGAAGGCAACCAGGGTACGCGCCACCTTGTTGTAGGTCTTGATAATGCGCTTGGCGTCCTTGGTGGAGAGCACGTTCTGGTTCGACTCGAACTTCTTCATGGGCTCCTCAATGCGCTTGAGCAAGTGGCGAGACCACATGATGTTGCCCGAGACGGGCGGTAGGTTGCGCGGAATGGGCGGCGCATGCTTGTGGCGCTCGTACAGCTGCTGCACGACCTCGAGCTCGAGCCCGTAGTTCTGGAAGATGATGTTGAACTTGGAGTCGAGGTCCGCCTTGAGGTTCTCGCGCTGCAAGATGGCCTGGAACTTCTTGAGCAAGTTGAGCGAGTTCTCGATGGACGTGATGCGCTCAAAGCTGTCGTTGATGAACTGCTGCAGCGAGGACTCCAGGTCGGAGATGGCCACGTTGAATTCGACGTAGTCGCGATCGAACTTGTTGTTGTGGTAGTCCAGCAGGTCGTGATTCTTGCGGCAAAAGTCCGCGGTGATCTGCTGGAAGTGGTCCGTGAGCGCCTCCATGCCCTCCAGCTTGTGGTTGGCCAAAGCGCGAAACTGGTGGATGGTGCTGAACATGTCGATCAGCTTGATGACGCGGCGGCAAAAGAGATCGAACTTGCCGAAGATCTGCTGCTCGCTAAAGTCGAACTGCTTGCCCTTGGGCATGGTGAGCAGCTTGTCCTTGGTGAGACGGTAGTTCTCCTGGTACGAGTCATTGAGCTTGAGGCAGGCCTCGAGCCGCACCACAAGCGACTCCGGGTCCTGAGCCCACAGGTCCGCGTTGGCCGCCGTGATGTAACGCTTGCAGCAGGTGATCATCTGGTTCGTAATCTTGCTGAAGAGGTTCGTCATGCGCTCCATCGTGTTGTAGTAGCGCGCGATCGTGTGGATCATCTTGATCGAGTTCATAAGAGCCGGCAGCGTGTCCACCACGGTCTCTGGCGTCCCGGAATACAGCGGCTCGATGAACTTCTCCAGCGTGAAGAGGTACTTGACGTTGTCCTTGGCCTCGTTCGCCGCCTCGGTGATGTTGATGTCGATCTGCTTCCACCGCCGTAGCAGCGAGAATACCTTTTGCCGGTTCCCGTCCTGCGGGTTCTTGGTCAGGCTCGAGAGCACCGCGATGACTGACTTGCAGTCCTTGGTCTTGAGCTGCTCCGTGATGCTCGTGAGCCTCTGCATGCGCCGCTTCCACGCCTCCAGCTCCGTCATGGGCCCGGCGTCTGGGGCTGCGCTCTCGAAGGAGTCCGCACTTGTGCTTTCCAGGAAGGCCTCGATCTGGTCGCACCACTCCTCCAGAAGCGTCTCGAAATGATCTACCAGCTCTTGGTCGTCCTTGGGCCGCTGTGCGATGTTGCGCGCCGCGCTGTCCATCTCAAAGCGCTTGTCTGGCTTGCGCAGCTCCAGCCCACCGTACAGGCTCTTGATGGACTCCTTGAGCTCCGCTGCTACCTTGTTGCAGGCGTCGAGGAACTCCCGCGTCTGCTCCTCGTCTGCCTCGCCCCAGCTGGCGCGGCTATCGCAGAGCGGCTTGTACAGCCGCGACAGCGCCAGCTCCAGGCTCTGCAGCGGGTCGGCGCCCAACTCGCCGTGCACCAGGTTGCTGCACGAGCTCTGCTCCTTGTCCACGGGCCCGAGCCGGAGAAAGAAGCACGCCTTCTTGCCGCGCGCGCGCAGCCGCTCGGCCTCCCAGCCGCGCGTGAACACCAGCCGCGGCTCCGGGTTCTGCAGCACCCAGTCGCCGCTCTCCGTCGCCTCATACACAGGCTGGTAGAACACGAAGCAGCTCTGCGGCCCGCCCTCGGACAACACGCCGTCAAGCAGCTCAAAGCTGCCTTCCTGCTTGATGGCCTCGTCCACCACCGAGCCCTCTAGCCCAAAGGTGTCCTGGATGCGCCCAATGCACCACCGCATGCGCGGCGTCACGATACGCGACGTCATGATGCCTCTCTTGGAAAGGGAGACAAATCCTAGACACGCCCTTCGAAGGTATTAGCGCGGCAGCTCCAGCTCCAGCGGAGGCTAGCAGCTGCTCTAGCTCGTCGGCCAGGAGCAAGAGCACACGTACGGGCCCCAGCGCGGCCCCACCAGCACGCCGAGCCCCGTCCAGCCCTTTCCCGGCCTGGTCCCCTCCCGAGGAGGAGGAGGCCAGCAGGCCGTCGCGCAGCTCGAGGCCCGCTCCGCTTCGCTTCGCGCCGCTTCGCGCCGCGCGCCAGCGCGCGCGCGAAGCCGCGTGAGCCGCCGCGACTTTGATTCTGCCTCGACAACCTCTTGCGCTGCCGGTCGCCGCAGCGTCGGCCAGTAAGGCGGGCCGTGCCCTGCTTACGCACCTCGCCGCCGCGCAAAAGACGGTTGAGCGTCTCCTCGTGCCTCAGCCTGCGGCGGATCTATTAAGGCCCGTTCATTTACGTACTTTTTGTTCGTTCGTTCCGTTCTACAATTCGGGTCTCTCGGAACTTCAACTTCAAGTCAGTGAGTCAAAGTTTTGGCGTCAGAAAGCATTGGCCCAGCGTGCGCGTCCTCCAGCGCACCGACGCTGCCGCCGAGCTGCTCGGCGGAGGGCGCCGGCCAGGGCAGCGGCGGTCTGCGTTGTGCCCTGCAGTCGGTCGCTCGTGTACGAGGAGGCCTCGGCTGCGATTTCGTTGGTGGTCCTGGTGCGACCTGGTCCGGAGCCTCCGTCCTCACGCTCGAGCTGCTGCTGCTGCTGCTGCTGCTCGGGTTCGCGCAAACCGTGCGTCTGGCAGTGAAGAAGGCCGTTCTATGCTAAGCCTTGTCCTGCGGAGTGCAGGTCGAGAACTCAACGGCGCGAGAGCTGCTGGGATGGACTTTGCCCGCGGAAGGGGCGGCCGAGGCTGGCACGGCGGCCACCGAGGAGGCCGCGGCCAAGCACGAGGCGGCCGCGGCGGCGGCGGCCATCTTCGACAGCAGCAAGGGTTCTCAAGCGAAGCTGCTGGCGAGCGCCGCGGCCGGCACACTGGCCAACGAGGAGGTGGTCGTGGTGGCGGCGGTGGAGGAGGTGGTCGTGGTGGCGGCGGCGGCGGCCGCGGCGGCCGCGGCGGCGGCGGCGGCGGCTACAACTGGCGCAAGCACCTGCCGGACGGACACCCGGCGAAGACCGGCGAGCGGAACTTTCGCAACGCGGCGGGCCAGGTCGTAAGCAAGGACGAGTGGCACACGGAGCGCGCCGAGCAAAAGCGGCTCACGGCACTCAACGAGCTGGCGAATCTCGGCATTGACGTGGGCAAGCCCGAAGCGGTAGCGGCGGGGGCGGGCGCGCCTCAGGCGTTCGACCATAGTAGTGTCCACGATCAGGACCATGGCCGCGGCGGCAGGCGAAAAAGGAAATCCCAGAGCAGCAAGTTCGACCAGGACCCGCAAAAGCTCGTGCTGCCAGCGCCCAATATGCGGGAGCTCGAGACGTCGCTCGCGCAGCTCAAGGCATCTGACCCCGTACATCTTCCCCGCGGGCCGGTCTCGCGTCACGGGCGTCGGGGCGGGGGCGATGCGAGTGCGGACGCCAAGGAGCCAAGCAAACTGTCGGTGGAAGAGCTTATGGGCGCGGCGCCTGCGCCCAGCGAGGCGTTCGCCGAGTTCCGCCTCGGGCTACCCTCGTTCGCGCGGCGGGACGAGATCGTGGCGACCGTTCGCGAGAACCAGGTGACTGTCATCAGCGGCGCTACCGGATGCGGCAAGACGACGCAGGTGCCGCAGTTCATCCTGGACGACATGTGGGCGCGGAGCGAACATTGCAACATTATCTGCACGCAGCCGCGGCGCATTAGCGCGCTCAGCGTGGCGGAGCGCGTAGCCGCGGAGCGCAATGAGACTGTCGGCACAGGCACGGTCGGTTACCACATCCGCCTGGAGCGGCGCGCGTGCGACCTGACGCGGCTGCTGTTCTGCACGACGGGCATCCTACTGCGCCGGCTGCAGACAGACGGCGCGCTCGACAACGTGACGCACATTGTGCTAGACGAGGTGCACGAGCGGTCGCTGGACTCTGATTTTCTGATTGTGATTTTGCGCGATCTGCTGCAGCGGCGGCCGGACCTGCGCGTGGTGCTCATGAGCGCGACGCTGGACGCTGGACTTTTCGCGGACTACTTTCGCGGCGCCCTCAGCCAGGACGTGCCCGTGCTGCACATCCCGGGGCGCACCTTCCCGGTCGAGCCACATTACCTGGAGGACGCCATCGAGCTGACGGGCTGCGCGGACCTCTCGTCGCAGCCGTTGCAGGGTCGCGCGGCGGGCCGCGGGCCGCCGAAGCGTGACGGAGGCCGGCGCCGGCCGCAGCAGCAGCAACAAGAACGCAAGCGGCGGCGCGGTGCATCCGACGGCGGCTTGGACGAGGACGGCTCAAACGAGGCTGCACGGCGGCGCACGCTGCGCGCAGGCCTCGAGGCCGCGGGCAAGTACTCGCCAGTGACGATAGACACGGTGTGCGAGGACTTTGACGGCGAGGAGATTCCGAATCGCCTCATTGCGGCGCTGCTTTCTCAAATTGATCGCATGTACCCGGTTGAGGCAGAAGATGACGCGGGTGAGGCGGGGCACGCCGTGCTGGTGTTTCTGCCTGGCTGGGAGGACATCCGCAACCTGCACGAGATGCTGGAGCGCGAGAACAGCGCGCACGGACGCTGGCAGCTGTTTGCGCTGCACGGCGCGATGGGGAGCGCAGACCAGCGCGCCATCTTCAAGCGGCCGCCCAAGGGCATGCGCAAGGTGATTTTGGCGACCAACATTGCGGAGTCGTCCATCACAATCGACGACGTCAGCTTCGTGATCGACTCGTGCAAGCACAAGGAGAAGACGTATGACGAACAGCGCGACATCAGCTGTCTGCTGCCGACGTGGGTGAGCCGCGCGTCAGCGCTGCAGCGGCGTGGGCGTGCAGGCCGCGTCCGCGCCGGCATGTGCTGGCACCTTGTGCCGCGCGCCAAGCTGGAGGAGGACTTTGCGGAGCACGCGCTACCGGAGATCCAGCGCACACCGCTGGAGCAACTGTGCCTGCAGGTGCGCGCGCTGGAGCTGGCGCCGGCGCAGCGCGGCGGCGTGGCGAGCTTCCTCAACAAGGCGCTGACGCGGCCCTCGGCGCTGACCCTGTCGAATGCCATGGAACTGCTGGAGCGGATTGGGGCACTGACGCAGGACGAGGCCCTGACGCCGCTGGGCGGCTGTCTGGCGACGCTCCCGGTGGGGCCGCAGATCGGCAAGTCGCTCGTGATGGCGTGTCTCATGGGCTGCCTGGAGCCCGTGCTGACTCTGACGTCCATCCTCTCGCAGCGCACGATCTTCGTGGCGCCTCTGGACGCCAAGCAAAAGGCGGACGCAGCCAAGCAGGCCTTTGCGGACGGCTACCCGAGCGACCACATGGCCATGCTGAATGCATTTGCAGGGTGGGAACGCGAGGAGCGCCGCAGCCCGAACGGGGGCTGGGGTTTCGCGCGACGCAACTTTCTGAGCCACAATCAGCTGCGCATGGCGCGCGATGTGCGCGATCAGTACCTGGACCTGCTCAAGGACGCAAAGCTTGTGCCTTCTCGCGTCAGCTTGCGTGACGAAGGATTGAACCGCAACGCAAACCAGTGGGCCGTGGTCAAGGCCTGCCTCCTTGCGGGCCTGTATCCGAACGTAGGCCGTCTGGATATGAAGCGGCGAAGTGCGCAGATCTACGTAGACGGTCTGGACCGCGTCGATCCGCACCCGGGCTCGGTCAATGCGCGCACGCAGAGCGCGGAGTGGGACCATCGCTGGGTCGCCTACCACGACAAGGTGCGGTCCTTGGGCGGCAATTACCTTTTCGACACCTCTGCCATTGCGCCCCTGCCAATTGTGCTTTTTGGCGAGGCGTCTGCAATGAGCGACGGTCTCGAGGTGAGCTCCATGCAGGAGTTCACCGCTGACAAGGTTCTCTCGTCAGACCGCCTCGAGGCGATCACGCTGGTGAAGGATATCTTGCGCGCACAGGGCGGCAGCGTGACCATCCCGTGGCTGAGCCGCACGCTGAAGAGCACGCGGCCGGACCTGCGCCTCGCCATGGGCAAGATTCGCGACTTTCTGCAGAGCAACGGCCTGGTTCTCATTCGGACCCACCACGGCTGGACGGTCAATCTGCCGAGCAGCCAAGCGGTGACTCCGGACAAGCGCCGCATACTCAAGCTTCAGGACTGGGTGTATTTTGGCTACGACGACCCGAAGCTGCCCGGCCTCGTGGCGGACTGCCGGTGGGCGCTCGATCGCATCGTGCATCAGGCCATCCACCACGAGCGCCTTACGGAAGCCCAGGTCGCCTTTGTCGATGCGCTTTGCCGCGCCTTTGTCGCAAACGATCGCGTGCCGTACTTTGAACCGATTGACGGTGCCGTGGGTGGCAACGATGACGACGACGATGACGACGATGACGACGACGAGGAGGAGGACGACTATCGTACAGGTGCTACCAGCCGTAGCCGCGGCAGCGGTGTCGGCAACAGGAGCACCAGTGGCGGCGGCGGCGGCGGCGGCGGCGGCGGCGGCGGCGGCGGCGGCGATGGCGCATGGTAGGATGGGCCTCTTTAGCTCAATTAGGAAGCAAAAGAAGAGTGGAGCAGGCGTGTACGGCCCGGATAGAAGTAAAAGGAAAGATATATCTTTTCCAGCCATGCATGAACCGAGGGATCCTAAAGCTTGTTCTGTCCTTGTCTTCTTAGAGCGTGACGCCGAGCTGCGTGGCCATGACGGCCATGACAGTGTACATGCGCGCCTCCGCCTCGTCAAAAACCACGGAACGGTCCGAGTAGAAGACCTCGTCGGAGACCTCCTCCGGGTGGCGAGGAAGGCAATGCATGAAGATCCAGTCGTCCGCGGCGCCGCCCTTGGTCATGAGTTCAGTGGTGACCTCGTAACCGGCAAAGTCCTTGATGCGCTTGGCGGCCTCTTCCTCCTGGCCCATGCTGATCCAGGTATCGGTGACAACGATGTTGCAACCAGTGACACCCTGAAGCGGGTCCGAGCCGATCCAGATGTCGGTGCCATACCTGCTGGCGAGAGCCTCGGTGTCCTTCATGATGGCCGGGTCCGGGCGGTAGTCCTCAGGCGTGCAGATGCGCAGGTTGACGCCGAGGGGCGGGGCGGCCAGCATGAGGTCGTGCAGCACGTTGTTGCCATCGCCGACCCAGGCAAGCGTCTTGCCGGCGACGTTCTCCGGGCCGAAGCGCTCCTGAACAGTCATGTAGTCCGCCAGCGTCTGCAGCGGGTGGTGCATATCGCTGAGCGCGTTGATGACGGGCACAGTGGCGTGCTCCGCGAGCTCCTCCACAACCTCGTGGCCGAAGACGCGCGCGAGAATGAGGGAGTTGAAGCGCGAGAGCACGAGCGCGGAGTCACGGAGCGACTCATTGACGCCGAGCTGCACATCCTGCGACGAGAGGAAGAGCGGCGTGCCGCCCAGCAGCGCCATGCCGGTCTCCGTGGAGACGCGCGTGCGCGTGCTGCGCTTCTGGAAGATGCACGCCACGGACTTGCCCTGCAGCGCCTGCGGCACCTTCTCCGCCTTGCACAGCTCCTTGATATGGCGCGACATGGCCAGCATGGCCTCCAGCTCCTCCTTGCTGTAGTCGTCGATGCGCATCAGGTGCTTGCCCTTGAGCCCCGCCAGCACCTTGCGGTGCTCGTCCGTGTACCCTGCGCCGCCCGCCGCCGCCGACAACGTGCGCGCGGCCAGCCGCCGCGCGCCGCCGCCGTGCACAAGCCCGCGCAGCGCGCCGCCGACCTGCATCGTCCTCGCCCGAGGCTCGCCCTCGCTCGCGGCCCCGCTGCGCCGCGCCGCCTCTCGCCGCGCCCGCCTCGCGCCGCCCCTCGCCGCCCCGCGCCGCCGCCTCCGCTCGCCGCGCCGCTCTCGCGCTCCTTCGGGTCTGCGCAGCGCAGCGCGGCGCGGCGCAGCGCAGCGCAGCGCAGCGCAGCGCAGCGCAGCACGGCGCGGCGGCGACGCGACGAGCTCCGGTGCACGCACGCCGAGTCGCGCCTTCCGGCAGGCGGGCGCTGGATACGAGCCGGGCGGCGGCGGCGGCGGCGGCGGCGGCGGCGGCGGCGGCGGGCGCGGCGGCGCGGCG